>JAOXNO010000003.1:11491773-11512624 GCA_028565335.1 Limnodromus scolopaceus
ATAGAGAAATCTTGTGAGAAATTGTGTTTTGCACAGTTGAGTGATTTTGATCAGCCGCTGCGCGCACCCCACCGCGCCCAGGTGCGCGGCCGCGGGACGAGCCTCCGCGGCTGCGGAGGGTGGTGTGGAGGAGGGGGAGCAGCTGCCGGCGGATGGCTGGGGGGGCCGCCTGCGGCTGCGGGGGGGGGCGTCCCGCTGCAGGTCCCGGGGACATCTCATGGCAGCCCAGGGGGCGTCCCGCGAATGTAGGGGGCAGCCCTCAACAGGCCCTGGGGGGGGGACGACATCCCACAGCAGGTCTAGGGGGACATCCCAGAGCTGGCTGGGGGACATCCTGCAGCAGGTATGGGGAATGTCCCACAGGAGGTCCGTGGGACACATCCCACAGCAAGGTGGGGACATCCCTCAGCAGGTCTGGGGGACATTCCACAGCAGGTCTTGAGGGGGACAATGCACAACATCCCACATCATTCTGGGGACATCCTTCAGTAGGTCTGTGGGTGACATCCCACAGCATGGTGGGGACATCCCTCAGCAGGTCTGGGGGACATTCTGCAGCAGACCTAGCGGGACATCCCACAGCAGGTCTGGGGGGTATTCCACAGCATGTCTTGGCAGGGGGGGGCACACGACATCCCACATCATTCTGGGAACATCCTTCAGTAGGTCTGTGGGCGACATCCCACAGCACGGTGGGGACATCCCTCAGCAGGTCTGGGGAACATCCTGCAGCAAGTCGGGGGCAGCACAGAGCAGGTCCAGAGGGTTCCCAGAACACATCCCACAGTGGGGTAGAGGCAGCCCACAGCCCCTGGATTCATCCTGGAGGCCTATCTCAGCTCCAGTGCCCATTTCCCCTCTGCTCGTGCTCCTCAAGCACAGCCCCAGCAGTTCTCCTGCCAGCCCCAGCACCAATATTGCCCCCCCATTTCCCCTTTATGAACAAGAATTTGCCTGCAGCCCCCAACCCAGCCTCTGCTGAGCCCCAGCACTGCTGTGGGCATGGCCGTGGTGGGGGGACACGCAGGCTGCACCTTACCTTGTCTGGAGCAGAGGAGCATCGAAGCAAATTTACCCCACAGGGCTGATAAGAATCAAATCAACCCTGGTTCCTGCTTATCACTTTGCCCAAGAAGTGCCCATGGCATGCAGAGTAAAAAAGTAATCACAGAATCACAGAAAGGTACGGGCTGGAAGGGACCTTCAGAGATCATCAAGTCCAACCCCTCTGCCAGAGCAGGGTCACCCAGAGCAGGTTGGACAGGAACACATCCAGGTGGGTTTAAAATATCTCCAGAGGAGCAGACTCTAGACCCTCTCTGGGCAGCCTGTTCTAGTGTTCTGCCACCCTCAAAGTAAAGAAGTTTTTTCCTCATGTTGAGATGGAATTACCTGTGTTCCAGTTTGTGCCCATTGCCCCTTGTCCTGTCACTGCGCACCACTGAAAAGAGTCTGGTCCCATCCTCTTGACACCCACCCTTTAGATATCAGTAAGCATTGATGAGATCTCCTCTCGGTCATCTTTTCTCCAGGCTAAACAGCCCCAGGTCTCTCAGCCTTTCCTCATCAGAGAGATGCTCCAGTTCTTTGATCATCTCCGTAGCCCTCCAGTAGTTCCCTGTCTTTCCTGAACTGGGGAGCCCAGACCTGGACACAGTACTCCAGGTGTAGCCTCACCAGGGCAGAGGAGAGGGGGAGGATGACCTCCCTCAAGCTCTCGGTGAGCTCCTCTTTTCCAATGTACACTGCTTAAATTTAACACAAGCTGAGGTTTAATGACTCATGGTGCTACCTTTGGGCACCTCCATCCCCTGTGGAGACAGGACATCAGAGCCCAGTGACAGTCCCTAAAACCCATGCAGAGTTTCCTTCCCTGCCCCTCCCTCACTGTTTTTCACCTCTATTTCATTTTCCTTACTTTTCCAGCTCTTTATACTTAATTCTTTTCACCTTTCCTCTCCCTCCTGACTCCCTTTCTGTCCCTTTCCCTCCCTCTCTGTCCCCACTTCCATCCCTCCGGTGCCTCTGTGCCGTGCCCCCACCCCGGCGTCTCCCGTTCTCACACGTAGCTCCCTGTTTTCTCAGATTTTTCAAATTCCCTTTTTCCCCGACAGGAAGGCTGAGCCTTTGTGGGCTGAGCCCGCGTTTCCCTCAGTCCTCAAACAGTCTCATTCTTCGGCCGGGGTGAGCTGAAGCGCGGCTGAAGGGGAGCGTGTGCCGCACCGAGCGTCTCGGCACGCTCCCGCTTGGCTCGGTCCCGGGCAGGAGCTGTCGAATCGATTCGTTAGCGGCAACCCCTCGGGGGCTCGGTCTGTCTGGAGGTGTTTTCATGACAAACGTGGCCTTTTTGGGTGCTTACGGCTATTTCGTAAAAGCGCACTCAGGACAAACGCGGGCTGAGTAAATAGAGTTGTACTCCAAGGCTGCTTTAAAAGCAAATTGACATAAGCCAATTTTGACGTGAAAGTATTAAAAATAACTGGGACAGATCCTTAGCTCTTGTATAAAAGATGAAAGATTATTTTCATATTCCCCAGGTGCCCAGAACTTTAAAAAACAAATTATCGTTTTCAGCTCTAAACCTCCTGATTCTTCAAAAACAAAATTGAGAGGAAATAAAAAGGGGGAAGATAAGAATTTTGTGTAGTTTTATATAGACTCAGTCATTTCTTGTAAAAGCCATTTTACATAAAAGGTATCATTTATGAAAGGTTGCCAGTCGTCAGCCTGGAAGGTCAGTGCGGTACATTAGGATGGGTATGCTATAGAATTAGTAACATCCACTGTAATGCCAATATTCTTACTGCCAACTTGTGCTAGAGCTGGTTTGCTATTAGATGAGCTCTTGCACATCTGTTTGGCTTTTAGGTGGTTACAAAATCGTAATGCAAAATAAACTAAATCCAGTTACATCGTTGCCGTTCTTAAAAATATTCATTTTGGAGGTGAATCTCTGAATTTCAGTGTCATTACCTCCTAGATAATTGTTCAACTACAAAAGCAGTGAAAAGTCACATAGCGTCCTAAATGTAACATTTCCTATTGCCCATCTCACAAATGCACCAGAATTTCAGAAGTCCTTTTATTCTTCTGATCCACTTTGAAGGAGAGCCTCGTTTCTTAGTTTCAACATTTTTTTTGCATAATTGGATTTTTACTGAACCAACTCATTCTGAAACATGTGACATTCCTCTTAGCATTTCTTTCTGTCTTTGTTGGTACAATACCAAAAATGCCCCGGAGTGCACTTGGGGACACGAGTGACAGCACGGTGTGTAACCCAGCAGAAGCAGCTCTCCAGCTTCTCTCTTACATTATCACACAATTAATACAGATATCTTATCCATTCCTCCACATAGATACCTTTCCAGCTGACATCTGCGATGCTATCCCAGTGTAAATGAATCCAACTCATAAGAACTTTTTTCCTTCCATATGAAGCCCCCAGCAGTAGGATCCAGCGTGGTCACCCTGGAGGCAAGGCTTAGGTGGAGTTAAAGCTTTGGTGGTGCTTGGGTAGGATTAGGATTCTCCCCAGGAGATCCCATCTTCAGAGCGCCTTCACAAATCCACTGAAATCATCTTCTACCATAAACCCTCTAATATCAGAATTGGGAAATATCATTCCAAATTAATCAGGGTACTTTGATTTCACACTGTATGTTAACGATCAACCAAAGGTCCTCAGTTGCTTTAAGAACCCGGAGTGAAAAAGCTATTTTTAGCTTTCAGCATGGTTGGTAGCTCTCTCTGGTTCTTCTCAAAGCCTCAATTTCACTGAAAGCTAACTGTCTGTGAGTAGGCATTCAAATAATTATTTGGCTTATTCAAGTGATAATGCATTACAGAGTTTACAGATTTTTGAAGACTAAGGATGTGAATACATCAGCTATCTAAAAAGACAATTTTCTCATAAAAGCAATGAGAAAAAGCATATAATATGAGACAGGAGAATTAACTTTTTGTCCTAAAATCTCTCTTAATAATGACAGTATCTAATTTGTGTAATCTTTCACACTATGTATCATACAATGGTTGGAATTTAGCAAAGTGGTGCAAGTTTGCTGACTCTCATACAGGAAGAATATACTCATCCATATCAGGTGATTGTTCAGATTTGTAATCTAGGTGTGGAAGTTCACCCAAGGTATGGGAGATCTCAAATCAGTTGTCTTCAGTTCCTGGAATAACCTCAACACACATGTAAGTGTATCCTAATTTCTCAGGTGTAAGCTGGGTTGGGATGCCGTTTCCTCACCCAACGTTTCTGCTTTATGCCAATAATTAACATTCAGTGAAGCAAAGGCTGGCCCAAATCATCCCCTTTGGAGGCGACCAGCCCAAAAACCTTCTCAATCTCTTGTCCTCTGTCTTGGGGATTGTACAGAAGGCAGAAAAGGCCCTTTCTGCTTATATTGGCATCAGTTTGGGTCCCCAGCACTTACCCAACTACCATTTACGGGTTTTTTTAAGTTGCAAAGATTTTTCACAGAATCACAGAATGATATGGGGTTGGAAGGGACCTCTGGAGATCATCTCCTCCAACCCCCCTGCCAAAGCATGTCCACCCAGAGCAGGTCACACAGGAATGTGTCCAGGCAGGTTTTGAATGTCTCCAGAGAAGGAGACTCCAGACCCTCTCTGGGCAGCCTGTTCCAGGGCTCTGCCACACTCCAAGTAAAGAAGTTCCTCCTCATGTTTAGGTGGAACTTCTTACATTCAAGTTGTGCCCATTTCGTAAATTACTTCCAAGTTTTCTACCTCTCTCTCTGATGTGGCTGAAGTTGGCCAAAGCCTTCACAAGTTACCAGCAGTGGGCTGGCTGAGGAATGGAGGCTTCAGACCTGCAGCTCCGGCCGAGACTGTAAACCCCAGCTGGGATCTGAAGTGTAAACTGCTCCACAAGTCCGGGCACCCACCAGTATGATCCTGGGTGATACAGACCGCAGTTTGCGTAATTGTATAACGTGCAGAAAATGAAAGGTGATTCAGGCTGCCCTACGCAAGTCTCCCACTTGGAGTTGCCTTTGGAGATGTCCGTGGGGTGGCTGCTTGCATGAACTTGTAGGCAAGCCCAAGAGGTCAGCCCGTATCTGCCCTGGGGTGGGATGCAGGAGAGGAGGCAGCATGTCCACCCACAGCAGCCAGCTGTACAAGGAACAAGGAACTGGTCACCGTGAAGGGGACCTCTCATCGTCCACAGTTCAGAGCAAGCCACAGTGGTCTTTTGTCATTATTACTGCTCCTCAGGTGCACCTCTGGCCTCTTCTGACATCAAATGAACAAACTGATTAAAAAAAAAAAAGTCTGAAGAGACATGATTTTAGGATTAGAAGACGCACTGTAGTCTGAATTCCTACTAAATTAAGCCATAAATTTCATTAGTGAATCCCGAATCTAGAGAGATAAGTTGTGTTTTGAACTAGCACATACCTCAAGAGAAATCAAGCATTGACTTAAAACAATGATAAATTCACCACTTCCCTCAGCAAACTGCTCCGACTCTTAAAACCTCGTTTCCTGTTTGAATTTTCACTGATTTGGACCAGCAGATAATCTTATGCCCTCTAACACCAGGAATTGTCCTCTTCTACGTATAATTATAAACTGGGAACAAATTCCACGACACCTGTTTATTAGCACTGAGCCCTCTTACTCTCTCGCTACGAAGCAACATTTTTGTCACCGCCCAATTATTCCAGCAGCTCATCTCCAAGCCCTTTCCAGCAGATCAACAAACTTTGTAAAGTTTCTGGCATGATTTCAGGAATATTCTCACTCCATACAATTAGCCACACGGCTCTATTCTTAGTTATATATTCCTGCAGGCCGAGTCAAGTATGAGCGTATAAATAGAAAGAGCCTCGTGAATGCACTAATAAAAATGAAGCAGATTTGCAAAAATCTTTAGCAACGACAACAACGAAAAAAGCATCTCAAAGTGTTTGTATTTCTGAGGTCAGAAGAGAATAAATGTAATGAGCTGCTGCTCTAGTGGTATGTTCCTAGTGCTCCTCGTGTCTCATTACCCCGCTTCTCAGCGCTGCCGTTGTCATAGTAGTCCATGAAGAACCTTATGTAAGGAAGAAGATGATGGTTCTGCAGTATATTAAAAAGGAGCGTTTAACAGATAAGTGCTAATGTTCTAGATTAGGGATTCTTACTCCCTTACTCTGCCCTGGATCATGGAACCACGTGAATCATTTCGGTTGCGAAGCACACGCTCTCCCGTCAGCTCAGAGGGACTGAAGTGGAATATTACAGAGTCTGCCCGTGAAACGGCGGCAGCGGTAGGAGAAGGAAAAGCTGCAAACATACAACCAAAGCTAATTATTTCCAGTTGCTCGTGAGAAATTACTCCTTTGACTTGTACGCAGATTTTACTGAGACTTCTACACATTGGTGCGACCGCGTTTGCAAAGTCCAAGGCAGCACAATTCTGACTGATTCGCAGAAGCTGCGGATTTATGGGATGGGCAGGGACTCAGTGCCTTTCTGTAATTTTCAGATATGTCTTTAAAAAAATGCAGAATTTTTGCCAAGAAGATGCAGTATTGGTTTGGGGAGTTAGCTGGACTTCAGGGAAACATTCTTTCAACTTTTTTTTCTTCCTCCTGATTGCTTTTGGTAGGAAACATCTTTCCTTCGCATGCCAAAATGGGTGGGTAGCTGCAAGCTGTGGGTAGGGGACTGGCTGGTGGAGCCACGCTCCGTCCCTGCACGCTTGAACCTACCCAGTGAAGTAGTTTTTCATTGAGATGGGACTTACTGGGCCGTGGGGGAAGGAGATGGAAATGCTTCCATAGCCATCGAAATCTACCAAATTCAAGAGCCGCGGGTGGGTTATTCAGGAGGGCATCGTTGTAGCCCTGCTCCCACCGCAGACCACTGATTTATCACATGCCTCAATGGGAGCCAGCTAGACCAGTGCTGAGCATGTTTTGCGAGCCTGGATTTAATAAACAAACCAGCCTGTCTTTCCTCCCTGATGGGTCCCTCTGGTCCCTGCCAGTTCTGCCTGTACCCTCAGTGGGTCCCTGCCTGCAGCCCACCCTGCTGCCTGCACGTCCCTGCGCTGCCTGCATACGTGCCCCTGCCTCCCTCCCCCACCCCCCCCAGCACCACACAAGCCTCCTCTGTGCCCCTCATCACAGAAACCAGCGGGACCACTACGAATTCTGCTAATCCCTGCCTTCCCGCTATCTCCAAGGGGAGCAAGAAGAAGTCACTTGTTCCCTTTTTTATTTACCGTACTGTACCGTACCCATGCCTCATGGCTTCCTCGGATTGCCTGCAGCAACCAGGCAGAATTTTTTTTTTTTTTTTCCCCTTGACACACAGTTTCGTTTCTGTTTTGGTTTTGTTGTTTTGCTTTCCCAGACCTTCTCCGGAACGTGGCGGTGGCCAGCAAGGGGATACAGGGCGGGCTGTGCTCCTGCCTCCATTAGCATATTAGGGTCAGGAAAAAATTACACCCGCGAACAACAGTCAGTTGTTTGGGTTTTGACATCCTGGGTGTTGCAAATTCCCAGAATCAACTGGGGATTTCACCCCTAAAGTCCCTTGTCCCGCACTTTTATTCTGTCCTGCTGTCTTCATGAGGTGCATGATGGCTGTGGCTTTTTTCCTGTTGATTTGGGGTATTTATGGTAGGTCTGAGGTGGGTGGTGGTGGTGGTGGGGGTGATCTGCAGGAAGGGAAGTAGAGGCAATGGGGCAGGTGGGACCGTGTTTCTGTACATCCCACTGGATGGGGCATTCCCCACTGCTAAAGGGGGATTAGCAGCTTCATGGCTCTCCAGCCTTCCCTGATGCTCTGGACGTTGGTCATCCAAGCTCCCTCTCCAAACACGGAGGACACATACAGAGAAGGATCTCATTCACTTTCTAATCTGCCTCAGCTTTCAGGTCTCCCATGAGAGTTTTTTTTCTCTTACTTTTGCTCCTACTTTTCTCATTTCTGACTTTTTCCCTCTCCCATATACTTCGTGCTGCTTTACCTTTCACTGCCACTGCCATGAAAAGATAGGTATTCCCAGCAGAGAGCAGCTGAGGTGCCTCCAGGGCCTGGAGTGCCACTGAATTCCTTTTTCTCCCTTTCGTCCATAAGCAAGATTGCTCAGAAAGGTGAAAACTCCAGCGAAATGGCACGTTAGCAAAAAGCACGCATTAAAAACCCTGTGGGGATGGCTGCAAAAGGCTTCCCCTCACCAACCTGGAAACTTCACTTACTGCTCTCTTAAGTATGAACTTAGAAAATTATAATGTCCCTCTAGTGACTTAGATTTCTGAGAATCCCAAAGCACTTAGTAAATTGCATTCTCCCGAATTACTTTAGCTGTGGCTGGGGTACAATCAGATCTGGGGGGACAACTGGCAACCACTTGACTTCACATGCCCACATTAAAGAACTACTCTGGACTAGATAAGAAAAAGAAGGCTTGGTGGTGGAGGGGTTTTAGGGATTTTTGTTGTTGTTGTTTTTTTTTTTTTTTCCTCAGGATGTAGAAAATGAAGTGCTAATGTGGATAGCTTAGATCTATTTGGGCATTCCCCAGGAAAAGCCACGGAGTCTTTATCATCACCAAGAAGTCGGCATCTTGGGTTTATCTTTTAGCGGGGGACCCTGACAAAGAGCAGTCACTAGGGTGAGTCCTGCACATGGGGCACTGCAAGCACGGTCACCGCTGGCTTGGCTGGGTTATTCTGACCGAGAGGTTGATGCAAACCCCGGGTCAGGGCAGGAGGAGGAGGCTGCAGGCAGGAGGCAGGCAGGGAAGCCCACCAAGCCCTGGCTTTTGAGGTAAGAGCGTAACCTACCGCATCACCTCCTAAAGACGAGCCACTACAAAGGACAAATTATCCACCTCACCCTCCTACTCCCCGCTCTGTTCTTCTGCCAGCTCACTCTTCAAGAGCCACTAGTGCAAAGGGCAGCTAATTATTCCAGGAATTCAAATTGGTTGCTTTTATGGTAAAGATCAAACAAAACCAAACACCCAGCAATGCAGGCTGGTGTTGGCTGCCTGCCTCAGTGGCTAGCTGAGTGCTGGGAAGATGCTTTTCATCCCTCAAACAGCTCGTTATCTGGGTAGAAGCTGCTAGACCACAGATGGGGAGGAAGGGAGGGAGAGGAGGATGAGGATGGCACGGGGCTGAGGGAGAGGAAGCGGCAAAAAGGAGCGTGGTTGGGGTGTGAGAGGTGAAAGGTGCGGTGGAGGTTCTCTGTGCTGGGCTGTGAAGCTCAGCAGGACCCCCAGCAGCAGTCCTGCCATCCCAAAACCACTGCATATTGTCTTAATTCTGCCTCCTGGGTCCTCTTGGGGCATGGCATGGGGCTTCGGGCCGCGCACACCCAGGTTAGGCTCATCTCTCCCTACCACAGCCCAGCCTCGTTAGCCAACATCCCCACGTTGTGGATGTGGACCCGCATCAATTATTTCACTGCCCAGGTTCACCCAGTGCATTTTCCCCTTCTACTGACTGTGCCAAACCAACAAAGCCAGCCCAGGGACACGTGGCAAAGACATTTTCCATTTCCCCAAAAGCCATCCTCTCCCATCACCAAAGGAGCCTCCTTCTTATGACCAGGGTCCCACAGAAACAGCATTGCCCGAGGGTAATGGGGTTGTGGTGAATGGCTGAATAAGACCATAACGTTGCTTCTTGTTGCCTTGACAATACATTTGAGCTCAAGAGAGCTATTTTAACCCTGTGCTGGGGTAGTACCAGCTGATGAAACCCTGCTGGAAACAAGGCAAGAGACTAGACACGCAAAACCAAGTTTTCACACAGGTGGTAGGTTCGTTAGGATAAGTGGGCTTTTGCCCCTGAAGAGGGGCTGGCTGGTTGCCTGGGATGAGTCTGCAGCCTCTCTAAAGACTGGATTTTCAAGTATTATATAGCAAATCCCTTCCCAGTACACTGCTAATTATTGAAAATAGAGCTTGAAAATACAAAACTAACCCCAAATGTTCAAAATCTCGTGTTCTTTAACTCGAGCCTCATCCAAAAACTGCTGAGTCCAAAGATGACCTGCAGCCAGCTTCCTCGGGGCTCAGGGCTGTATAACCAGCAGGCTGGTGCTTACAGAGAGCTATAATTCGTATTTTGCAGAGTGCTGTTTCTTTTCCATCGCTATTAATTCCAATCATGGCACATCTAATTTAGGAATTCCTCAGTGACCAATACATTTCAGTGCCAGGACAGCAGCGTGCAGCAGTGAGAAACCAGTTAAACATGGTTTCCTAAGCTCAGTCCATCACATGCTCTCTGGGGAACAGCACTGTTTCCTGAAGCAGTTCCTCCCTTGATCACTTTGTGGAGCAGCTCCATCAATAAATCGGAAATCAGAAAGATTAAGGCTTTCTTATGACCGCCGTTGCCCAGCCAGAATTGTCCTGCAGTGGTGGAGGTTCAAGAGTCCCGTTTATGAGAAGCATTGAGACATCTGCTCGAGGTCCTTCAACACATGGTTGCATGAACAACTGTCTTCAGACCTGTCGGATGCATCGAGAGCGGAACAGGCAGGTACTGCTCCAGCTCTTTCTAAATCCAACTCTTTCTAAACCCAGTTACTCAACTTCCTGCAGCAAGGCAGAACGATTACACTACAGATGATGAAATGTTTCCTTCAGTTTACCCTAAATTCCAGCGAGTGATGTAACCAGCAATCCCTTAGTTTTGCATCGATGAATGCGGTAAAGAGCAGGAACAAGTCAGTTCCCAATGGACTCACTTGGGTATTTAAATCCCCCCGTAAAACCTTTTCTCTCCTACCTATTTCAGTTCCCTTTCGCATCTGCCATCGTGGCATCCTTACACGCTTCATCCTGCCAAGGTTAATAGTCAGAGCTGGGACAGTTCCAGCTCATTTCATTGTCTTGTCTGAGACGACATTTTAAGCAGCGAGTGCTTTGTGTTTAACTGGCGTAATGTCAAGTGACTTACCTCTCGTAGCCAATGCTGATAGCTTGTTCAGTCAGAAATCTGCTAAATGGCTTGTTCGCGTAATTACGATAATTGCCTCGGAGAAAAGATAGAGAGGAGTGTATCTTCCATTGAAGAAAATGCCTAACTGTTAGCCTCCGCTGACCTTTTCCTGCTGTTTCCGTCTCCCGTGGGAATGAATGTTATCGGCTGAAACTTCCCCGTGTCCGCTCCCTGTTCTGCCCGTCCCGGTTACAGCCCGGTGTGACATGGCCAGCGATTTGCACGGGTTTTTAAAAAAGGAGGAGTAATTTTCATGGACACGGATTTTGCTTTTCCTTAACTGCATAAACAGGATATTCTGTTGAAAATAAGGCTAAATGGAGCAACATACTCAATCGCGCACATAATTTTCTCCAAATGAATAGTCCTCCTTGCTTAACGTTAAACACAAACTTAGGGGAAAACACAATAAGGTGCGTGTTTCAATAAGTCAGGAACTTAAAGAAATCACTCCATACATTATCATCTTTATCGTCATCTTAAACAACTTCCCCTACCAGAAAAGCTGCCCAGAACGAGGACGGGAAGAGAAAGCTTTGCCACAGCCAACCCCTGACCTGAGTTCAACCATCAGCATCCAGGAATTAACTCCCCCTCCCCTGGGAGCTGGGGCTTTCCTTTGGCCCTGGTTGCTTATGTGTCTTCCTCTAACCCAACATAAGCTGGAGCAGCTCTTGATGTTTCTATGCATGAGGACAAATTCATCACGACTCTCTCAGCAGCAGGACAGAGCAATCCCCCAGCACGAGAAACACCAGCTCCCTTCATCTCAGCTTCCCCATCACCCTGGGCGCGGGGCGAGCACGACCTGCTGTTATCTCCAGCCCCCTGCTTTCCTACACCCTAATAACTCTTATCTCAACAACCGAAACCCCACAGCCCATCCTCAGATCCACAGGCCATCAAGAGACACCAAAATAGGCTGCAGCAGGCGAAAGCCGTGGCTGCGGTGCAGGGAAGCCTTTGAAGCTGCCATCACTGGGGTTGGAGGTGTTTTGAAGCAATATAAAAAGAAAAGGCTTTTATTCTGACAGTCAAGCTTAAGCCTGCCCTGACTGCATGTAAAGTGCAAACTCAAAACTTAAAGAAGGGGAAAAAATAAAAGGGCTGGATTCAGCGGACAGTCGGGTTTGACTCCAGCTCAGCTGTCAGAGGAATAAAGCCTTTGAAAAAGAACAAACCAAATCCTCAGTTCTTTCCCCCAGTGTCAGCCCCAACCGTTGCAGCTTCAAAGGCTGGGCTATGCCATGGAGGTCTTGGAGGGGACAATGAAGCAGCCCCAGCTCCTTGGCTGCCGCTCGAGCCCTTTGCATGCCAGGGTCACACCACGGCTCTTTGCACAACGCCATGGGACCCCCAAGCTGGTCTGGTTCCCCAAGTCAGGCTGCTGCCCACCCACCCCCCCAGAGCCCCCAAGGAAAGGAAGCATCATTCCTCAGCCCTGCCCAGTGGCATTTCTCCCCTTCGGGGTGACCCTCGTGGCAGCGCTGGGTTCGGGTCAGTGCCACCTCTCCTATACTCGTTTGGGAAATGAGTAAGTAATTACCATCTCCGCTTTGTACCTCCAGCATCTGCTTCTGCACTTCCAGACACGCGCTGGTGCTCCCGGCGTGGGGGGCGACCTTAGCGTCAGGGCTGGCTTGGCGATCTGCTGCGGCTCCAAAGGCAAAGGCGTGTTAAGAAAATTTGCATGTAGAGACAGCAAATCGAGTAGGCAGAGCTGGACGTCAAGGAGAAAAAAAAAACCAAAAAAAGGCAAGCGGCTCATAATTACTCGGGTTGTATTTGCCTTTCCAAAGGGCATAACATTTTCTGTGATTCATTAAGATTAGAGCCCTGGGTGTATTCGAGAGGGCTGTGTTAGTATGGAAATTAATCATTTTAAGGCTGACGGCTGAGCTTTGATGGTGGCTCCCGCGAGGCTGTGCTGGCTAGCCCTTGGGTGACACGAAGGCGCTAGTGCTCAGCGCGGCCCGGCCGGCTCCAGCCTGCAGCAGGGGCTCGCTCTGCTGCCGATGAGGTAGCCGAGGGCGCTGGCAATGCCAGCCACAAGCTCGGCTTGCTGGGGCAGGAGGAGGGCGAGCAGTGGTCCCGGGCCCCACCGCTCAGCAGGGCAATGCCGAGAGCGAGCGAGCCCCGAGGCGTCTGTGTGCTCCTGCCCCAGCCCTTGCGGTGTTTTAATAATGGCCAAAGCAGCTAAATTAAAAGGAGAGCACTGAAGCACTGCTACTGCTGCTGTGATCTTGCACGCTGGTATTTTTGGTCCCAGTCCCCCCAGCTGGTGCTTCGCCGTTGGTAATGGCCAGGATGGGATCAGCGAGGCAGAGGGTTGGATGCTTCTGCCCGGGAAGTGGCAGAAATCAAGTCTTGAGGATGCTGGTCCTTCCAGAGGATGGAATAACTGCTGTGGCGCTGGGTTACACACAGGCAGGAGCAGGTCTGGGTCTGGGCTGCAGGATGCTGCTCGCTGGATACGGTACCTGCTCATCTTTGCACCCCCAGCCACACACCAGCCCTTCCTGACACAGTATCTAGTCATAGCTGGAAGAAACTAATTTATATTTTGAAGTTCTCTGAATATATATAAAAAAAAAAATTCAGGATATTCTTAAGATTGCTGTATAATAATCTCAAAGATTTATTACTATTATACTCCTGCATAGCTGTAAAGTCTGTGAGTAATTACAGGTTTACAGGAGCCTAACCTTTCAAGTATTTGTATTTCACGTTGCATCCTTACCAGAGATGAGAGACAACTGCACTCGGCTGCAAAATGCCTTGGGTAAGAGAAGATCATCAGGAAAATAGCAAAAAGTAAGGTGTATGCTCCATGTTGCACTGACTTCCCTGTCACTTTTGCTCAGTTTATTAGCAGGAAACATACTTTTAGTGCACTCCTGCCTTCAGATTTAATCTGCTGCAGGAGGTGCACAGCCACAGAGGTTTTTTTTGCTCTTTTCACTTTGCGAGACGATACCGATCACTCTGAAAAAAGCCTTTCCTCTCTGCCAGCCCCGTTGGCAGCAGCAATTCTACCCAGTGACGCAGGGAGGGAGAATAGCTACGTGTTCCCAGCATCTCCAGCCCGACCCAGTCCATGAGTTAACCCAGGCTGCTGCAGGCATCCATGGGACGGCGTTTCTCTTGGCGTAAAGCGAATCTCTGGCAAGTTTGCTCAGTAAGATCTCGCAGACTTTCCACAAACGTATTCCTGACGTAGCAGGAGTCGGGGGGACAACGCCAAAGACCTTTACAAAGGTGGCGTTAGCTTTGTTCTTCCGTACAGAAATTCAGCTTTTCTACAAACTTCAGTACTTTTCTCTTTTTTTTTTTTTTTTTGATCAGAAAGGTTCCACTTTGGTCTTTCTGGCACAACCATCTCTCTCCAGCACCAAATCTCATTATGAGTTGAAAAGGCTGTCGGAAACCGCATGGCTGTAAGAGGAGGAAGTGCTAAGGTTGTTGCTTTTGTTTCCAAAGCATGAAATAAGGTATTGAATAATGAGTTTTGCCTTGTGTTGCTTGAGCTCGGTGGGGAGATTGCTACAGCTGATTCCTAGCCGCGTATTTAACAAACTTACAAGCGAGGTCACTTGGTCACATATCAGATATGGGAGCCCTGTGTGGTCTTTGTGCAAAGAGAATGAGAAGGAAAAAAGAATGAGCACCGATCTCTGAGTTCATTGGAAACCCAGCCAGAAAGAGCCTGCGGAATAAATGCTGTAATCCCTCCTCTCCTGGGGATGGAGCGGCCGTCTGACCCGGGGCACTGCTGGTTTAACAGGATAAACTTGGGGAAATTCTGGGCTCGGCTGCCCAGAGGTTGCACGTGGTCTGCCAAAGAAACTGCTGCTCTCAAAGCTGAGATGGTCATCCACAAACTCCCCATAGGAGGAAATAATAACCACAAACTTTCTCGGCTTGACACCACAGGACTGGCCACATTACGAATGAACTTTTCCCCATTCATACTTGGGTTTCATCACGTTAAGAAGAAAGAGAAGAAACGCTGCAACAGGAGAGAGGCTGGAAAGAAAGAGCAAAGTAGCATTAGTCATTATAAATAACATCACAGGAGATCCTTTTCAAAAATAACACAAGCAGCTCACTCAACATCCTACGTCAGAAACGGTGATTCCATGTCTGGTATTCTAGAATAAGGACCATTAACTATTAATAATATACACAAATATTAAAGAAAGCAGAGAAAAGATATTACATGGGTAAGTGAACTAACAGGCTGACAGTACATTGTCTTAAGCAACTCCGATTATTATGAAGCATTTTAAAAGGGCTTTATCAAACTCATACCAAGACACAAACCCTGCTTCAGAAAGCTGTGATGGTGCCTACAACAAAACCAGCAAAATCAGGAACACAGTTGTGGGGTAGGACAGGAGGGTGGGAGGAGAGGTAACAACTCCTTTGGACACAGCAAGGGAGGACAGGGGTTGGTTTGTCTCTCCAGGAGCACCAGGTCCCTCTTGGGTCACCACTGCCCTCCTCCCCCCATATCTAAGGGCTCCAGGAATCCTGGAAGGGCTTGGGCAGGGGTGGGAGCTGCATCTGGAATCAGTTCCTTTGGGGAGAGGATCCCAGGGCAGGCTGAGGGCTGGGAGCTCTTTGTGCACTGAAAGAGGTCCCCATTCTACCTCTGGCTGCAGCTGGGTGCTCGACACCGGCTCCTGTACTCCTACATGAGATAACATTTGACAAACAGCAAAATTAATGTTGCCATCCCCCAGTTCCCTCATTTCAGCCCTGATTAGTGCTGTCGGGGACGTGTCACCAGGGTGGATGTAAACCTCCCTCAGTTTGCACCTATTCACCTGCCAGGAGCAGGATGGAGAGCAGATCTTGGAAAGAAGCAGGAATTCTTAATGTTTTTATTTTGCTGTTTACATGGTCTTTTCCTCCCCTAGCTTTACAGCCTCGAGTCCATTACTCAGTCCATGTCTGAAATTGAAATTATGGGGGGAAAAGGCACCAGTGCATTTACTTAGATTCATTATCTGTCAAGTGTTATAGAAGGATTAAATCGGGAAGGGAATTTTAAAACCATTCTTCTGACATGAGTCACAGGAGTAAGCCATCAGAAGCCGTGTCAAAGGCACTGTAGTTGGCAAGAAATGTATAGCATCTTTATGATTCTTCCTTTTATAGAACTCAAACCATAAACAATAGAAATAGGGGAAGGGAGAGAATGTAATTTCATTAGAGCAAACGTGACATAAATTTAGTAATAAATAATAGCCTTTATCTAGAATAGTATGAAAAGCCATTTTCAAAAACATTAGCTCTAATCACAAATGAATTTTGCAGCTTCTTTTCTATTTTGCACCTCTGTAATGAACTCTGATAAATTCAAGGGACTACATGTTAAATAAAGAGATAGAAGGGTCTAATTTGCTGCTTCATTAAACCGGCTTATTTCTAGAACGTCTTGCGTATTGCTCTGAATTTCCCGTCTCTGAAAGGTGGAGACAATGAACTATCTGTCTCTAATGTAGTGTGGCACACAATTAGGGATTCAAAGGGATGTGAATCTCTTTCCATCAGAGATACACGCAGCGATTATTATTTTATTACCAAATACTGTCAGCGTTACATATTTCCAACAGCTACGGTGACACCTGACTTGCATGTTAAATTTGCACAAAGCCTTGCAAAAAAGAGTCAGATGGAGCTTATTTACACCACATTATTCCTTCTTACGTAGGCCTTCAGTAAGCCTGGTACAGTTAAACATTCCCGGACCTCAGGACTGAAGATTTGCAGTCGGGCAGGATATATAGAAGATGGCTTGTCATTCGGATATATTATTTTTAACACTGTGACAGAGCATGAACTCAACTTTACAAACCCTGCCTGCAAATCAACAGAGCCTTTAAGGGCATATCAGAACCTGTCAAGGCACTTGCACATGTGGATCTGAGACAGTGGCCCTCTCAGGGATGAATTTTAATGTAATTAAAGAGCTTTCAGTTTGAACTGAAACTTAATTTTTTTTTTCAAAACACACATTAACCCCAAAGTTCTGTAACTTGGCTCTGGCTAAGAGAGGATACGCAGCAGAAAGGTGGCTGAAGCAGTCCCGAAACCACGGACAGGCTCAAAAATGCAAACTTTGACCTGATAGAACAAAGTAGATGTTTCATTAGACACAGTGTGAGCTTGGGCTTTACCTCCACAACCAGAATATGTCTAGTTATCCACAGGACAGGTCCTCCTGGTAATCTGGACAAGAGCCGAAGGGCACAATTGAGGTATTTAGGGTTGTATTTTGCCTGCTCACACCCACTGCGTGGTCAGGATTACCACTTATGTACCATGGGGCTGCCAAAACAGGTCTGCAAAATCCTACTGATGTTCCAGCCTTGGACCTGGATTTCATCCTCTTCCCATGGCCCTTCTCAGCGTGAGATGCCCAGGGCTGGAAGGGAGACAGCAGATTTCCTACCCAGGGCTGATAAGTTTTCCTAAGAGTTTAGCAAATTTATTTTAAAGGACAGCCAGGCAGTCATTATTTTATACTATTTTTTTTTAACGATAATTTCTGTGAAAATTGTTTTAATAGTAGATCAGTATCACTAGTAAGAGAACAGCGTAGATCTGTGAGGAATTTATGGAGAGTCTTCAATACCTACTCCTTAGGATACCAAGTCCAATTGATATGCAAAGCACAGAAGACTTTCTCTTTTAATGACACTTAGTGAAAATCTTCCAAATGTCTGAAAGACTCATCTGGGAAAATAAAGTAGGAGTTTAAAAGAGATGTGCAGATTCATTGGCAGGGAGATGACAAAGCAAATTGGTGGGACATAACTAATCCCAGCTCTACCCCCCTGAAGGTACATGTGTTACAATCTAAAGCAAACAGGTACCATGATCTCTCATTATGCCTTTTGCTTCACCGACAGGTAGGCATCCAGCTGGTGGAGGACTGTCCCCTCTGCACACAGAATCATAGACTGGTTTGGGTTGGAAGGGACCCCAAAGACCATCTAGTTCCAACCCCACTGCCATGGGCAGGGACACCTCCCACTACACCAGGTTGCTCAAAACCCCATTCAACCTGGCCTTGAACACCTCCGGGGATGGGGCAGTTGAGGTGCAGCACACACACATGCCCAGGGAGCGTGTTGAAGGCCATCAGAGGCTCCCATGCAGTTACTAACGACACATGCTGCCCTGTCCCACCTGTCATTTTAGAGGTGAGTGACACAGATCAGTGTAAAGGTTTGTGGTACAAAGAAAGATGGATCTGGCCTTGAAAATCCATGAATAACAACTGTGATCACCTTCTCATGAAGAACAGAGGCTTCAGCCACTTGCAGGATCCAAATTGCTGTGGCAGAGTAAAGGAGAGCAAGAGCTGTAGTACATTTTATAACTGCACAGTGCAAAAAGGAAAGAAAGAAACTACCCAGAGTATGGGACTTGAGAATTTAAACTCACAAGTCAGGACATTCAATATCATGGTTCCCATAGCACCCATAACTTACCTCCTTCCACATATGTCGCATGTACTGCTGGGTATGAGGTTATATTTATGTCTTGCTCTTTCTCTGCCAGGAGCAGAGTTATGGCTGTTGGGGGAACCATACGTTTGATTTTCTTGACTTCTGTGCATTGAATCTTTAAGAAAAGGCGGGGAGGGGGGGGGGGAACCAAACCCACTCATTTAGATGGTAGCAAACCCGTCTCTCTGCCTTTATTTCCACTTTCTTTTCTGGTCCTCTGCCTCTTCATGGCCAGGTTAAAGTGTGGATTTTACACACACAAAGAGGGATGGCTCTTAAAATGAAGCAATTTGTGCCTTCTTTGGAAGGGGCAACATCTTTGCATGCAGTCCCAGTCCATATGGGAACTTGTTGGGGAGGCTGCATTAAAAACACTAAGTTTTCATTAATAAAATGTTGCTTGCAGCCACGTTTTAAAATTTACTCTACCACTGTCTTGTGGGTGGCTTGCAAGAATCTCCAAGACACAACTACCCCACTCTGGAACGTGCTTACAACAGTGGTTCAAAGTATATCAAAATGTAAATGTTACTTATAAACAGAGCAAGCCACGGAGGAAGCCTGAGGCCCTATTTCAGAGCCATTTACCAGCACTTGTTGCACTGAGAGGTGGGGAAGGGTTCATTTTCCCCTTCTGTCTGTGGCAGTACTGGCTGTTAAGTGGCCTTTTTGCTGGAAATGGTATTTCAGAGATTGGCACATGTTTTCAAAGAAAATATCTTCTTCTGTTTCTCTGCCCAAGCTTATTAAGTAACGCCTGTTGCGCTTGCTCAGATGCGGTTACGGGGAAGGGGCTGTGTCTTTACCCAAGGCTGTGGGAGCCCACGCGACCATTCCCGATGACTTTGATAACCCTCGGATTGAGTCCTAAATCACTTTGCCTCTTTGGCTTCCCCGCTGCCTCCCCAGTGTTCCCAATTACCGTGCTGACACCCATGGCGTCCAGGCGCTTGGTCACAGCTAACTGCCATAAAGAGAGAAATCAGTGGCACTAACAAAGTTAATACTCAACATTGTGATGTTCAGCAGAGCGCTGCTGAGATGGTTCGTTTTTAAAGCGACTGATGCTTTTTGGTCATTTATTTGTAGAAGGAAGAAAAGAAAAGAAAATTAACCTGGATGCTGCTACTGTGTCTCTACACTGGGATACTTTCCTCTGGAAGCCCTACTGATTATAAAATGCTCTTGATTTGATTTCCTGGAACATTATGTTATTTTCAACTCCAACATGGGTTTATTTCAGACATATTTCAGATGCTTTGAATGAACAAAGATGCAAGGAGATGTATTACATTTGGGAAAATCATACAAATGGTAAATGTCTTTTCAAATAAGTTATAATGATATTTCAAGGGCAGTTTAGACTTATTCAAATTGCATATTCTCATTACCTTTCTTAGCAACAGGCATAAGTCCTTCAGTCTCCACATAGTTTTGTTACTCTCTCTCCACAATTTTCAATTTCCCTACAACAATTCAGCTGATTTATTATTTCCCTCCTGGATTTTAAATGCATTGTAACCCCGTAGGTTTGTTTCACTCTCTCGGCTTCAATACTCAAGGTCGTTAATACCCCCAAAATACCCTTTGCTTATACCACAACTTTAAATGTGCTCTTTCTTGCCCAGTGGCTTGTTACGTAATTACCAGTGGCGATATCATCTTGTTTTTATAGTTTTATGATTAAAGAGATAAAAATGAACTCAATCGGATAAAACGTAAAAAGACACTTGCAATATCTGTGGTGCTGCTGCTGCTGCACGGGCAACACAGAGAGATGCAAAATTAATCTTTCTCAGTGCCTTGCTTGAAAGTTAACTAAGATGAGATAAATTATACAGTGTTAACATTTGGCCCCTCCGATTAAGTGCTGCTTAAACATGCATCAAATTTTAAATCGATCGCGTTGGACGGAGAGGCAAAATA
This sequence comes from Limnodromus scolopaceus, assembly GCA_028565335.1. Taxonomy (NCBI): domain Eukaryota; kingdom Metazoa; phylum Chordata; class Aves; order Charadriiformes; family Scolopacidae; genus Limnodromus; species Limnodromus scolopaceus. The sequence continues at coordinate 11,512,214 of JAOXNO010000003.1, forward strand.
CATGCCAGTCGAGATGGTTCAAACTGGTCTTGAAAACACAAGTGCCCTTGCACTTGCCAGCCACGTCCCCAGCTCTGTGGGTCACACTTGGCCCATCACCATCCCCTTGGTCCTGTGCCCGTCTGGGAGCTGGCTCAGCCTCCCCATGATGGGGCAGCCCCTGGGGAGCCCCACGGGTCCCCGCCACGTGAGGGCACCACCCTGGGCAGTTTTGCTGTAAAATGCAAATTTGTGGTTCACCCAAACCTCCAAACCTGCCAGTGGAATAGTAGAATCATAGAATGGTTTGGGTTGGAAGGGACCTTAGAGATCATCTAGTTCCAACCCCCCTTCCCTGGGCAGGGACACCTCCCACTAGAGCAGGTTGCTCAAAGCCCCGTCCAGCCTGGCCTTGAACACTTCCAGGGATGG
>JAOXNO010000003.1:11524179-11537800 GCA_028565335.1 Limnodromus scolopaceus
GACACCCACCCTTTAAGTATTTATAAGCATTGATCAGATCCCCCCTCAGTCTGCTCTTCTCTAGACTAAAAAGACCCGAGTCCCTCAGCCTCTCTTTGTAAGGGAGATGCTCCAGGCCCCTCATCATCTTTGTAGCCCTGATGCCTGACCAAAGCCTGCTGACATCCACAGGAGTCTTTTAGTGAATTTAGTAGGCTATGGATCAAGCCTGAATAAAGTACCACGCACCGCACCATTTAAAATCAAGAAAAACTCAAAAATCAACTTTGTGAAGTAACAAGATCTACTTCACTGCAGGCTCCATAACCCCCTGCTAATGCTGGGGTTCAGGCTTTGAAGGCCAAATATTAAAGGCATTTCTAACATGGAAACCAGCAAGTACTAATTTTCATAAACCTCTTCCCGGACGCAGGCATTAGCTCAGGGGGAACAGCTGTTTACCTGCTGTTCCTGAAAGTCTAGTCATTCATTTCTGTATTTCAGCCTTTAATAAGCTTCACTTGAGGCAGCTTTTAAAATAAAACCCAAAGCTCAAGCGAAAGCCTTTCATCCCATCCCAGTCCTGGGCAGCACTTATTCTCTGCCCTGCCATGAGTGCATGTCCACCTCTGAAGCCAAAGGCAATGGGGTTGTGTCAAACCCTTTCTGCAAGATCAGCTCCTATAGCAGCGTGTCATCACTCCCTGGATCATCGAAGATACGGTGCCAGGCCCCGTAATACAAATAATTTCTGAAAGAAGAATTACTCTGTAGTGTCAACAGCAGAGCTCTAGATAGGCCAGAATAAAACAAGCTGCGAGGCATTTTGTGAAGGCGAAGAAATGAAAAGGCTGTTTGCCTGCGTTTTACCTTGCACAGATGGAAAAGTAGTACACGGGCACACTGACACTCATCACTTTTAATAGGTGTCCCAGGGCTAAATCCTCACTCACTGCGATGAAAATGTAGGAGCAAGCCTGCAACTTGTATACTTCAATAATAGAAGAAGCCATTTATACAGAGATGTGAACTATTTAGACTCAAAGTGTTTCATTTCACTTAATTTAATATCACTTAACACTTGGAAAACTTCTGTAAATGAAATCCCTAGAGATTCAGATCCCTACTGTGTCCAAATGCATCTGGAAAAGAAATGTGTCCATTTTCTGTGCAACAAATGCTCAATTGCAGATTTTCTGGATAATAAAATCTCCAGCCTAGCTATTTAATTATTCAGCTGACTGGTGGAAGAATATGAAGCTACAGAAATCTAAAGCTCCGGAAACTCTGGAGTAAGTTATAACAAATGTTTGCTTTAAAAAGACACCAGTTAAGCTATTTAGAAGCCTGCACTTATGAGATAATGATCATTTAATAATTATGCAAGGAAGTGCCATCTTTACTCTCATAATCTTTCCTCATATGGTCAAAAATGTTTTCTTTCTTAGAGCTACATAAATAGGAGTACTCTTCATGGCAGAAGTTTCTACCAAGACCTTAATCCTGTAACAGGAGGCATATGGCCAGACTCGGTCGTCTCAATGGGCGCCCATACAAGTGTAAACCTCCTGCCGTAAAATCATGCGCTGAAAAATGCCCAAGTCACACAATTAGGTGCATCCTCCAGTTATTTGGCTCCTTTCTCATAGAATCATAGAACCATTTCGGTTGGAAAAGACCCTTGGGATCATCGAGTCCGACCATCTACCCTACTCTACAAAGTTCTCCCCTACACCATATCCCCCAACACCACATCTAAATGACTCTTAAACACGTCCAGGGATGGGGACTCCACCACCCCCCTGGGCAGCCTATTCCAATGTCTGACCACTCTTTCTGTGAAGAATAGTTTCCTAATATCCAGCCTAAACCTACCACGTTGCAGCTTGAAACTGTTCCCTCTTGTTCTATCGCTAATTACCTGTGAGAAGAGACCAGCACCAACCTCCCTACAATGTCCTTTCAAGTAGTTGTAGAGAGTGATGAGGTCTCCCCTCAGCCTCCTCTTCCTCAAACTAAACAGTCCCAGCTCCCTCTGCTTCTGCTGCAAGCAATTCCAGGAAGGTCATCACACCTTTGCCACAGATCATTATATTAATGGTGAAGAGCAGCCAGTTGGTGCCAACCCTGCAATGTACCATGTAGAAATGGAAAGGTTCACAGGTTTTAAGGATTAAAACCCCCCATACAACACTAGAAGTGACTCCACCAGCCATACATCCAGCCAGGGTTTCCTTCAAGTGGAGGGTCCACCAGGATTTGGGCTTTTTCACCTGGTGGTGCTGTGCAAGCAGCCAGCACACCATCCAGGGCCGGAGCTGGGATCCAAATTTATTCTCATGGCACAGACTGTAGTTAGCCACAATATACTTCTGGCATTAGGCAGTTTATAATTACGTTACTAATTGCATCACCAATTGAGTACAATCTGCCATTTCTGGAATTCTCTCCCTAATCAGACACTGTCCTCGGGGCATTAAAAATACGCTGACATCCAGCAGCAGGAGCAGCAAATCACAGCATCCTTGTTACCACAGGATCCCTGTTGAGCTGCTGCCAATCAGATGAGCCCCGCAGGAGCCTCGGCGTGCTCCAGCCAACTCAAACCGTGCCTTCGCTCACGCTGTGATGTCTGATGCAGCCCAAAGCACTGAGGTGGCGTGTGGGAAAGAAGCATCTCTCATGCCGGGGCAAGCCCCCGCCTCCCGGGGCTCACTTCAGGAGGTGACACAAGCTCCTGGCTGCCCACACGGATCCAAAAGAGACTGAAAACTGTCCTCCCTGCACTGAGCTTTTGACCATCTGGTTCAGGCCACACTTTCCGCAGACTCATCACTGTGCTACAAAATCATCTTTTCCTGCAGCCCAGAGACACGACTGCTCCGATGAGCACTAAGCAGAGGGCACGTGGTGGCAATCAGGCACCAATTTAGGAGAGACAGACAGACTGGGATGTGGGGACGTCATGCACATGGGCATCCTTCTTCAGAAAGACCTTGTCACAGCAGCCCTGGAGCCCTTGGAGGAGGATAGCAGTGACCAGGCACCGGGCCAGCCCTCCCTGCTAAGGAGGCAGCTTGCAGCCTCTCTGGGGAGAAAGCCAGCTTCCAGCTAGCCAGCGTGCTGGCATGTTTGCCATATCCTCCAGTCCTCTTTGGCAGCAGTGAATGTGCACAATGTGGCTTTGGGGATGGCTTCACTGGCTGTCCTCCACCATGGACTAACCCTGGGTGGAGACAGCCTAGCTCTTCAGGCACAGGGGGGTTCCTCTGTACCACCTGCGTGGGTCTGGAGATTTTCCCCATCCCTCAAACGCCCTCCTGAGAAGCAATCTGGGAGACTCAGCTGCTTTTGCAGACTGTTTTGTCCTTGGGGGACGGTTTATTAAACTGCACCTCCTCTTCTCCCACCCGACTTTGCTATGAGTTCATGCTATCCACTGATCGCTCTTGTCACATCCAAACCACTCACAGAAAAGCTCCCACTTGCTGCTCCGCACCTCGCACCATCAACCCTGGTCCCTCCTGCCTTGTTACGACAAAGCCAAGCAGTCAACCGCTCTTGGTTGGTTTATTTTAAATGCTTATCCATCCATCATGGCTCTAATTAGGAGGGGGAAAAGCAAGAAAATTGCACTGCAAGAATAAAAAAGTAAATATCCCAGTAAACCCCGTGCACGATGCCACAAGTCTGATGCTTATAGTTATGGCTTCATGTTTGCAGAAAGGTCAGTGAATGAACTAGAGCAGAAAAGGAAAGCGATGGCCCAGGACCTGTGTGTCAGAGGGCTGCAAAGGGTGACAAACTCAGGCTGTGACCCAGGGGCTGTGCTGGAGCCCCACTCACTGCCCTCACCGTGGTGGGGCCAGGCTTCCACACACACACACTCTGGACCCAAAAGTGCCACGAGAAAGGTTTATTGAGGCAAAATGCCACAAAAACATAAATATTGAACTAGGATAACGGTTCTAACCCAGCTTTTCCAGACTTAGGCCCCTTCAATATGATCAGTCTCCTGGAAAGGCAAAAGCCAAGTGAAAAGTCATCACATTTGTAAAGTGCTTCCCCTTCAAGTGCATGATCTTTCCACACACTTGATCACATTCCATGATCTTCTTGATGAAGTTTCTGACACAACTTCACTCCCTGCATCAACTGCCTGCCCAGAAGGTCTTGGTAACCTCTAGAGCTGCAGTATTGACTGGTTTTTGCTTCAATACAACTTGTTGGAGGCAACAATGGGGCAAATCAGCAAAGGCTTTGAGGCTACTGATTCCCAGCATGGCCCATACCACTGGGAAGAGGAGAAACCTCCTCTAAACACTGGCAGACCACAACACAAAACACATCACAGGACCCCAGTTGTGGTGTGCTAAGGCCACCTAAGGCCTTCTACCCAAGGGGACACCGTCTTCTCCCATCCCGGCACAGTGTCCCTGCAACCCCCGGTGATGGCACAAGCCATCTTGGGGAAAGATTTTGCCCTCTCAGGTGCAAAAGCTGAGTTCACACTTTGGATGCTTTACAGAAAGGCTGATTTAATATTTCTTGACAACTATTCTATTGTGTGGGTTTGTTTAAAAGGGAGAGAGCAGTTGTTAATGTCTACAGGAAGGGAAAGAAAACAGTCACCGCTCCACTGGTCCAACAACCCTGCTGCCACCGCTGCCTTGTCAGGGGAAATTAGGCTGGAGGGGTGCGAGCCCTGCAAAGAAGCTGTGTTTTCTTGCAAAATGCTCTTTAAAAGACCTCAGCTGGCCTCTTTTTGACAGCGCTACTTTCCTCTAAAAGTTTCCACCAGCTCAATTTTCTCTCAGAGGCAGAGGCCGGGCTCTTCAGAGCCAGGGGGGAGTGAGATGCTTCCCTGGGAGCAGGTTCCTCAGGAGCCCTGAGCATCCTGGAAGCTAACTCTACATGAAAGGCACCTTGGGGACGGACAGCAAAGGAAATACAAATCATTTGCCTAATGAGCGCACAAACTTTTTCCTAGCTGTTTTCACTGCATTTCCAGTGAAATAATCTTGATTTCTCCTGCCAGGTTTCTGCTATTGGTCTGTGCTCTTCCTACCATTGTCGTCATTCCAGCTAGCCCTTGTCGGCTCAGGAAATTCATGGGATGTATATTTTTGCGCATGGTGCTCTTGAGATGTCTGAAAAATGTTCCTGTGAACCAGGCACTGATGTATCACTCTCTGGAGAAGATAAATTTCTGTCTGCTTCCCGCATCCCTCTGTTAAGATACAGTGTGAATACAAATTTGTTTGGAAAGGTTGCATTAAAACAATAATACGTCTTTCTCTTCTTATATTTTATATAACGCATCTATTCCCATTTCACATTGTACATACAGGATGTCAGTATTTGAACAGATATTTGGCTTGGTTAGCTGAAGATGTCTCATAACTGGCTAATGCTAACTTTTCCTCTAGGATTTTCTGTCTGATTTTCATAACGAAAATAAGAGAAAATACTTAGTCTTTGGTGGTTACAGCTGCTCTGATCAGTTGATCGCTCTGCAGACCCCCTAGCCCCTTCCCCAGATTTCATCCGCTGCTGTGAATCCCCCTCGGTGAAACCCCTGGGCTGGATCAGCTCGGGCTGATCCTCTCCAGGGTACAGCACTTGGGCAAAGCAGGTCTGAGCCCTGCGGTCCCCTCGGCCACCTCCCTGAGGTCAGCGAGCAGATCTCCAAGTGCCTCCAGGGTCTCCCAGTCAAGGCATGGCTAGTTTCTGTCCCTTCAAGGAGGTTATTTGGAGTGGGCTGGTTTCAGGGGCACAGGCTGGGGCAGAGGCTCCGTTCCAAACGCCTGAGATGCCAGGGGACGGTCACCGACAGCCACCCCACATGGCTGAGCAGACGGAGGGCCACAGTGTTGGGAGGTGATGGCTGCAGCTGGGACCCCCATCTCCCTCCCTGCAGCCCCATTTCAAACACCAAGCTAAACCTCACGCCCATTAAGGCTAATGGAAAAGGCTATTTAATGGGGCTCCGGAGCCAGCCAAAAATGATGAATGAAAATTGCTTAACGGTCGTGTAGCCAGAGGCCTGACTCTGCCCGTGTTCACAGCTGCATAAATCCCAACAAGATGAACCCTCTGGGCCCGACAGGCTCCGTGGTTTCAGCCACGTCCCTTCATGTGCTGGCACCGTGATGCTGGCCATGGGGCATGGGGACCAGGCATCATACCCCCCGGTGCGGGCAGCAGACAGGTCACTGCCTCCCCAGGAAGAGAAAAGCCAAGCCAAACCTCTCCAAAAGCACTGCCAGAGGGGTCTTTTGATGCTACCGAAGTGCAGGCCAGCTGCTGCCATGAGAGAAAAGAGTAGATATTTAATTCGCAATCCCTCTCTTTCACCAGGTCTTTAAGTCCAAGATGAGAGTCATCTCCCAAGAACAACAGCAGAACACCAGAGTGACAGAGACTGATTTTAAATAACAAACAGATATTTGGTTTTGTTGAACTTAAAACATTTTATGCCCACAGTTCCCAGACCTGCACATTCAGCCCTGGGGGACCAAGGGGCAGGTTGCTCCTGGGCTGGAAACATACCTATTCCTGGTAGCCATCTCAATTCAAAGCTACCTTCACTAGCTCCTACAAGCAAATGAGTCTTGTGCTGCGGTTGAAGCACAGAGGACTCCTGCTTTTATAGCCTCCAACTCCTGCTGCCATGAGTGGGTCCACGAGGAGCACCACTGGGTGCTCCATGGTGTCCCTCTATCCCTTTGCAAGCTGTGAAAGGTTAGAAAAAATTACTTCTTTGTTATGAAACTAAGCAAAGAAAGCACAAATGTAGGAATATCGTCAATGAAAAGCTTGCAAAAGAAATAAAAGTACAGGACTGCTTTCAAGATAAACTCACAATATTTTCCAGGACAACGAACCCACAGGAAAATCTTCCATCAGCTTGTTGGCAACTCCCAAGTTAAATGCCAGTAATTCGACAGCGAAGAACTGGCGTCCAGCGCATCACAGGTTTAGAAGCTCATCAGTTTCACCCCTCTCATTATAGCTAGTTGTGTTAACCTCATTACAGACATTACTCATGTCTGTAACAGAGATTTACCTTTACACTTACTTTGCACCCAAAGCGACGCACCCCTTGCTCCTACCCTGACTGCAAAGCAGCTCAATGAAAAGCTGCCTTCCCCTCAAGCCTGTAAGAAGGTAACCGAGATCTTAAGAAAATCTGCCATCCTTCCTTAGAAAAATGCATTAAGAGGATATTTATCAACATTGGGTATCAGATAAAATAAACGTTTTGTCCCATCAGATCCTGTGACACATGTGATGGAGGCCAACATAGTGTTTATTTGATAATTGGCCTTATTATAGGCAAACTGGAAGCTCTTCAGTCTACCTAAATATGCACTCAGTGCTGCAGAGATGCAGCACCTGACAAATTTGGACCGACAGACAGCACTGATCTCTGGTGCAGGTCTGGTTAAGGAATGAAAAAGTCCAGCAGTTGCAACCATTCTGTAACGAGCATCTCTCCATTGCATCCTGCTGACACCGCTGTCCTTCAGTGGTCAGCCCCAGCACAGATGGAACCACAAAGGGGTTTTTCACAATAAAACAGTCAGATCCCAGCTGTCAAAGGCGAGTGGCAGTTAGCAATACTGCCCAAGAGAATCTGGAGGAAACAGAAAAACACATCTAGCCCCCCTTTCCTTGGACTGGGAACTAACAGCACTTCGTAGGCTGTACTCAAGTATTCTCAATAGTAGTTCATCTTACTCTGGCAATTTTCAATAAACGTACACATTTTTAACATCCTACATGTACATCAGATTCCTTTTGCAGATAATGACATGAAAAACAAGGAGTTCCCTTAGTGATGATGTGCCCACGTAATAGAGACAGCGTTTCGGGAGCTGGGAAGGCAGGGGAAGAACAAATAAGCAGACTATTTTTTGCATGGTGAAAACCCCTGAAATTTGGCTCATGATACATCCTTGGACAAATCTCTCATTTTGGCCTCATTTAGGGAAAATTACCCTGTAATGGCAGCAGATGAGACTTTTGGTTGATCAACAGTGAGCAAAGAGGGAAGGGTTTGGCCCTGGCAAATACTTGGTTTTGCCTCCACATTCTCACTCTACAGCATTTTGTTACTGAGAATAGTGCATGGCACATGATGAAAACCCTCCATTCTTTCACCTGCTAGGCTGAAATCCTGGTACTGAATGTACAATTAAAAAGAGATAAAAGAAGCAAAGTGAGCAGCAAAATATTTGCATTGTTGTAAACTGCCAGGTTGCATGAACTGTGAAGTCCCCAGACTATTTTGGGATATTTCGGCACCTTTCAACTGTCACAAAAAATTTCATGGGGGGATGATGCTTGGCATTGTTTATATGACATTAGCTTCACCTTTTCATCCTACCGGGGACCATCAAATGCAAAACTGGATTAAATTTGGCAGATCACATTATATATGGGGAAGTGAGAAATATTGCTGTATCACAATTGATTTTCCCAAAGGCACCAGCCAACCTCTGATATTTTGATACTGAGGCGATAAATAATTTTCCGCTGGTAATTTCCATATTCAGTAAGCCGAGAAGTTTTTCTCCGTATGCAAATGAGATTTATTTAAAGCACCATTTTATGTTGCTTACAATTAGATTGATTTGGATGGCTGCAGGAGGGTTTTTGTCTTGGGCAATGCTGAATGGGCAGGAGCAGAGATAAGTCCTTCACGCAGTGTAGACTCGCCTTTGAACTAAACCAGATTTTCTCACCAGGCTTGTCATGGCTGGACAAGAGACATGCCAGCTAGGAACATGTGGGTTTTATGTCTTGGATGCTACAGTTATTTTACTTAGTTGTAAATATTTGGGTAGACACAGAAATCAGCAGGTCACGCCAAAGGTTTCAGCAAGTCTCAAAGCCAAGCCTAATAGATGGAGGAAACTTCCCAAGCACCAAGTCAAGAGATTGCATCTGGGTTGGGTCTGCAATCTCCTGACTTCTTATTTGTTTTAAGAACAGAATTGAAAGGCAACCAACACAGTTAACTCCACTGATCTTGTAGTTAAACACAACAAGAGGATGAAAGCAATGCCTAGAAACTGAACAATGAATTGATCACAGATATAAAAAGGGAGACCTTGACCCAGATGTGCACATCTTCAGTGGGACCTACATTTCATTCATGGTACCAATGTTCATCAAATAGACAGAGTTCAAGGTGGTTGTTCCCCAGTCCACCTTCACTGGATGCTAGATACAGCAGAATTTCTGCATTGGTTTCTCCTAAACCTCAGAAGAAGGCTTTAGCCAGCTCAGCGGGTCCCAGTGCCCTGTATCATTCAGTGAAAACCCTCTGAGATGTTTCTGGTGGGCTGGATGGAGGACAGAGCAAGAAGCAGGGGAGAGACAGGGCTGGAAGGGCAGTGAATAGCACAAATAAAGCTGAAGCCTGTGCAGTGGTGTTGTGCCCTGCTCTTCCACCAACCCTTCCCACCCCTGGGCCCAGAAGAGCCCTCAGTCAGGGACTCTTTGATGCCCTGCACAAGCCTCAGAGGATGAATTAGCAAAGAATAAAAGTCTTTTCTCCAAACAGCTACTTCTTATCTCACTTGCAGGAGAAAACAGCCTCTAGCAGCACAGCAGTGGGAACGTCCCAGAGATTCCCCCGGTCCCAGCCTTCCCACGGCTCCCAGCCAGGCTGTGGGGCACACAGTCCTCTCCTCCAGCTCCAGCCTCGCTCTCTGAGAGGAGGTCCCTCAGCTCTCCCTGCTGCTGCCTCGCCGCTCACCCGGGATGACAAGGTTTGTTGTTCTGAGTCATCCTCACTGCGGCTGCTCCACTGCAGGCCCCGCTGTGAGCATCACTAACGCGCCTGTTTCCAGTTTGCACACCACGTGAAAGCTGTTTAAGGGAAATTTAAGTCCCATGGAGAGAGCCAGCGCTAGGTTGATGCTTCTCACAAGCTCTAATTTGATGAGTTATACGCAGCCTTTACACACAGAGCCAAATTTGGCTCTCCAAATACATTTGCATTTGTCACTATTGCAAGCCTCGTGATGTCTTTATGGAAGAGCCTGCCCTTTCCCCAGCCAGCCTCATGCCGCACTTTCCACGAAGGTGCCTGCAGGCATTGGAAAACAGCCCGTGGGTTAATCACACTTGCACAGGTTTGCTGAGGCTGGACCTCTCCGACGGTCCTACGCACTGCCATATTGCCGTATCACTTTTAGATTTGCTTCCTAAGGCTCCACTTTCAAGCCAGAAGTCTCCTTCTTGACGTAACTCGCGTTCCTTCCCTCCTTCTGCCTCTCTGCAGCAGGCAGGGGTGCGTCTCAGTGCCTGGCTGGGAAGCTCTGCTGCCATAAATGGGTGCATCACCAGATTTTTGGTGCCGTTCCTCTCACTTAGGTCTGAGGAAAGTTTGATCTCCTGAAGTTAAGACGACCGAGTCAAGAAAGTTTTAAATCTCCCTACAGGGAGTCTTGTTCTGCTTCTTTCTAGCAGCGTATGAACTACCACCTGTTAATAAGGTGTTTCTGGCAGTGGCCTATAAACCAGGGACCCTTGAGTCTCGACGCACTAACATAAAACCCCACACTCGTTTGTACATCAGCTGCTGTGTGCAAGCACAGCACAGCAATCAAAAACCAGCCTATCCAAATCACCATCCCTCCTAAACTCATCAAACTATACTTAGCCTTTCCTATCCAAATCACCATCCCTCCTAAACTCATCAAACTATACTTAGCCTTTCCTTTAGCAAAGGGTGTTTCTTGGTGCCTCAAAGTTTGGTGCCCGTCTTGAACATTTTTATAGGGAATTACATTTTTTGAAGGCACAAAGCAGCTGCCTTCCAAACAGCAAACCCCTTCTTCACATCCTGAGCGGGGCACCCTGATATAAAGGTTGCCATCAATTTGTCCTCAGAAGGAAACTCAGGAGCGACAGAGCAGTCCATGAAATGAAGCCTCTCCTCCTCCCAGGGACCTCAGCCTCCCCCAGAACTTCAGCCACGACTCAGCATGGAGGAAAAGAGAGAAGAGTCTGAGTCACTTACAAGTTTCTCTTCCTTGAGGCTGTGGCAGGTATGATAAACCATTTTTTTGTTGTTTATAATTGCTGCCTAGAGTTTAATAAATGCTCATATGTAATATTAATCAGGAATATTAACCCCAAATCCTATAATAAAATGACTCAAGCATTTCAAGCCATCTCAGAGGCTTGCAAAATCCTTGCAAGTTACTAATTAAGCTACATTGGAACAATTGTTCAGTAAATTTTACAGTCAGGTTTCATCTTCTCTTTAGAAAGGGCAGACTACAAATTTATGCAACATAAAATGGAAGCTAATGAATTTGGAGCATATTCAGTATGGAACATGCATCTAACAAGTGGGAATAATAACATTAACAGTGCTTTGAGATAATAGACTATTTAAATTCGTATTTATAGAAGGCATAGACTAATATGCAGTGATCTACAGTTTAGATGTCGTTTCCCTGAGGGGACCATCCAGAATACGCAGGAATACGAATTTTCAAGTGGAAGAAAACACACGGTTCTCCCAAGTTGTGATACCCAGAGAAGACAGGCCCTCAGAAAGTACGCCATGCTGGGGATCTCAAGTGTGGAAATATCGTATGGATCTACAGGTTGGTCTCATGCTCGAGGAGACATCCACAATTTGGTCTCCTGAGAGCTAAGGGTTGCCCCTGGGCTGGTTAAACAGCAAATAACAGATGCTCCCGTCTGGGTAGAAACACTCCACCCCGGTAAGGGCCAGTGTACTTAATGGTTGGCATAATAAAATATTAAAAAATAAATAAATGAACCTACTAACGACACATCTGGTGCTTCGGGGCTCTACGCAGTGATTTTTCACAGGTCGGAGTATCCGCAGCTCTCGTCAGCTGTTACAGCAATCCTGGGCTGTGTGGTGGGATTCCAGCCCCACTTATTTTCACAACTGGAAGATGAGTTTTGTAAGGATAAGTGCTACATCTAGAAGGGCTCAGGTTCTGGGCTCCAGCCAATTCATAAAGCCTTATAAACCTCCTCTTTTCCTTCATACATGGCTGAACCAGTACTGGCCTGTGATGAAAACTGTGAATCCCCTCCCTAAGCCAGCCAACACAAATTATTTCATTCCTGGTCTGCCAATGGCTGTATTTTAGCATTGTCTCACCAGACCTGGAGCTGAATGAAATTTGGACAGCCGTTATTATAGCTGTGCAACACCACATCCTGGCTTTTGATCTCTAGTGCTGGCGTAAACCAGGACCTCAGGGACCAGAAGTCCCTTGGGGTAGCGTTTCTGTGGCCCACATCAAACGCTGCTGGGAAGCGTAGATCCAGCCTTCAGTATTTATATCATGTTTCCAGTTGTCTGCAGTGTTACAATGCCAATGATTTATTCATTTATTTACTTCACCCTTGGCATACTGTTTGTAACATGGAGAGCAAGCAAGATGCAATCACGCTGTAGCTACATGTACTATGGGGTTTTGGGAGCATCACCATGTTCTTAGCACGGCAATGGGTGGCTCCCCCAGCCAACAAGAGCACCCAGGCGAGCACTAGCACCACTCCTCAGCTCCACAAGACACACCAAAAGTTGGCAAGAAGCAAAGCAGGGAAGAGACTCCCTCCAAGAGCAGCACCCCAGGGCTGGGCAGAAGAGGAAGGGTAAGAGAGATTAGGAGCAGGGAAAGGGAAAGCACCACGATTAACTCTGTGATGAAATTCAGAACTTTCCTGGGACTTTCTCAACGGACTGATGAGAATTCCTATGACATGAAGTCTTGCAATGCTCTTTCCCCTTGGGTGTCAGTAACTACTCTTTGTTAGTCTAGTGCTGCAACAAGAGATCAGTCTGCTATATGCATCGTTTCACCCTATTTACACCAAAAGGACACAAAGCCTTTTCCTCTTGACTATAGCAGAAAGAGACTGTAATTGATACAGTTCTTGTACAGAAAATTCTCCCCAGACAGCCCTGGCACTTGTGCACTGCTCTCCTCTCTCCACCCTCTGCCTCCCTCTGGGGACACAGCCTCTGGTCAAGCCTTGGAGCTGCAGGAAGCTCCACCATCCCCACCATGCCTGGGCAGCACATGCACTTGTCCCGAGGGTCAATATGTTCACTTGGCCCCTGGTGATGTGTGTGCACTGTGGTAAGCCGGTGAAGCTGAGAACATGTCTAGAAGTTGTCACAAGTGCAGGTTTTAATGAGGGCTGGGGCTCTGTCTGCGTTTGAGACTCAATTCATAACAGCTGCCCATACCTCTCGCGGCAGAAGAGGGTGTAAAACACCTGCCGGAGGCTTTTGGGTATCTTGGAGCTCTGAGCAGCAGGGGCTGGGTGTTGGGATGCCATTCAGATACAGGTGTGGAGCACAAGGTGCTCTGCAGGACCTGCCCCAGGGGGAGAGCTGCACACCTCTCCGGGCACAGACTCTGTGACATACACTTCGGTGCTGTAATTCACTTCCACTGATACGCTTCGTCACAGAATCGTGGTGGTTGGAAAGGACCTCTGAGATCACAGAGTCCAACCATACACACACGAAAAACCCTTACAACTCGGGCACTAGAGCATGCCCTGAAGTGCCACGTCTACACAATTCTTAAATACCTCCAGGGATGGTGACTCCACCACCTCC
>JAOXNO010000003.1:11547064-11567017 GCA_028565335.1 Limnodromus scolopaceus
TCCTGTAGGCCCCCCTCAGGTACTGGAAGGCCACTATTAGGTCTCCCCAGAGCCTCCTCTTCTCCAGGCTGAACAACTCCAGCTCCCTCAGCCTGTCCTCGTGGCAGAGGTGCTCCAACCCCCTGAGCATTTTTGTGGCCATCCTCTGGACCCACTCCATCAGGTCTATGTCTTTCTTATATTGAGGGCAATAAGAAGTAGGCACTAGTGGCACTAGTAGGCACAGTAGGCACTAGTGCTCCCCCGTGTCAGGCAGGCACAAATTTGCAGACCCTTTGCCAGCACCGCTTTGACCTGGATGCACATGCAGGTGGGAAGGGAGGGAGAAGGCCTCTCCCAGGAGGCTGCCGTGGCCACCTACCAGCTTCTTACCTCCCTTCTCCCAACCATCCCCGGTCCAGGAGAGCTGGCCTGATTTTAAAAAGCTTGTAAACCCCTGAAAGGCACAGTTCATCGGGAAAATGGCTATGGCAGCATGACCGGAGCACTGACAGCGGGTACCACCATCAGTGGATAGAGTCCAGTGGTCCATTGATGGACCCTGGTTCTCCTGCAGGCTCCTGGCCATCAGGACAGAAACTGCTCGGGGAAAAGCAGGGCTGCCAGTCCCCCACTGAAGGTGTTTTGCAGTGTAGAAAAATACACAAGACAGAAAAGAATTGTTTTCTAACCAGTTCAGCGCTGGCCACAAGTCACCTCCTGCTGGGTGACAGCACCAGTGGGTTACAGCCACCCACTCTCCCTGCACTGAGATCCCCAGGGCTCTGCCTTCACTTCATCTGCAACAGGGGCTCTACACACACACCCCAGCTGCAGGGGAGACGTTCACAGGCCCTGCTACATCTAGAAAACCCCCATAATTAAATTGATGCAATCAAAAATCGGCATAAAATCTGGTAGTGCTGCTGGCGGTGCAGGGAGGCTCCTCGGTGCCTTCGCCGCTCTCTGCCTGGGGCAGGTTGTGATGCTGTGGGGTGGTTGTCACCCTGCTGCGCCCCACGGTCCCCACCAAGGCTGAGCCATTCCTGAGCGGCTCCAGGAGAGGACAGCCTCTCTCCGCAACCAGCCTCGCCTCCGAGGTTTCACCCGCCGCAGCCCGGCACAAAGCACCACGCTTACACGAACCATTAAGCTTGTGCAAACCATCAGTCCCGGATTTAGCAGGGGAAGGAAAGCAGTTTAACAAGGCGGCTGCAGCTAGACAGCATCCAGCTGCTGGTGCGCACGGCATGTGGGAATGCCTTTTAAACCAGTATGCACAGTGCTCCTTCCTCCCCTCCAGCCTCCTCCTCCTCCAGGTGCCCGTGGTGGCTCCTGGGACAGGCTCGGCTGGACCTCTCCCTCTCTAGACTGGGTCTTTTCAGGTCTCGGGCAGCATCCCTGGTGAGCAAACTGTGAGGGAGGCAGAGTAATCTATCACATCCACACCTCCCTGATCTAAGAGTGGCACCTCACTCCCCTTTTGGCTAAAAAAATCCCGCTCCTGGAAACCTCTCCAGTACAAAACCAGTGTTTCTACTGGCTTCTAGAAAGCAGGTTTACCCTGAGATGGGCAGAAGATTTTTGGGACAGAAAAAGGGCCGCTAGATGCAATTACTGACTGCTTTTATAAGTGAGTTGGTGCAGGAATACCACTCTTGCTATATTTTCTTGCAATCTTGAAGTCCAGTTTATAACAGAAGATGGGAGAAATTGCCCATCTGGGTCCAAAATCCGTACCGTCAGGCTCAGAAGCTCATTTACTCCACGCAGCCCGAAAGGGAGATGCAATATGCTGTGGCACTGGGAATCTGGGGCGGTATCCAATAGTAGGAAGGCTCACATCAGATTCCAAACTGCCGGGAACCTCAGCCAAATCAAATTACTCCGATTGCCTGACGTATCGTTTTCCACCTTAAGCGGAGCAGCCCGCCTGCCCTTAACGTGCCGCAACCTTCCAGCAGCGCGGCGCCGGGCGCGCTAATGGAGATGTCTTTCCCAGGGCTGTCACGGCCGCCCACCTGCTGTTTGATGACTTTACACACGTGTGACAGGTAGTAATGTCACTGACAGCCTCTCCCTGGCACCCGGTTTTTATTCATACCAACACCTTGTCTGTCTTCGCCGTTCCGGGGGAAGCTGCTCGCTGCCGAGGCTGAGCTCGCTTCCCCGCTCACCGTGTTGCTTATCTTTGCTGAGAAATTGGGCTTAATTTCCTTGCTGCTCCCTCGTGCCAGCCTATACATCAGCTCCAAGGGCTAAAACCCAGATCATGACAGGGCAGGATCATAGCAAGAAGAAAGATAGACAGTGTCAAATCCCTTGCAAAAGCACCGACAGCCTCCTGACAGAGGACGTGTCAGATATTAAACTAATACTACACTCGGTCTGAGCAAAAAGGCCAAAGGAAGAGCAATCCCAATGGAGAAAACAGCATCCCGAACCTCTGCCTGCCCCCTTCCTCGCTAAGCTGATTTTGACTCGGATTCTCTTTAAGTATTAATGCTGCGAGGACTGGCTGTGTCCCTGTTGTGCTGTCATTTTAGCTTTCTGCAAAGCCTCCCTCTCCTCTGCGGCACGGCAGGACCCCCACTCACACAGTCGTGTGTTCCCCCCCCCGCTTCCCAGTTAAAGTGATGCCAAGGAGGTGACGATAAATGCATTTCCGAGAAGGAAAAGTCACTCGTGCACAGGCTAGGAGTGTGAGGGAGCAGACTATTCCCTCCCCATTAGAGAGGTTTTCCCTCTAATGCCCTGGCTCGTATTCAATACCCAAACTACTGGGGACTCTATCAAAATGGGTGTCTTCTATACTGCTCTTTCAAAAGACTAATAATAGAAGTTATTAGACTATAGAGAGGCTCAAATAATCACTAAGGAGAGTTCAGTAGGAGAAGTGGAGAAGCAGTATAAGAAGAAAAAAAAAAACCCTAATAAAAAAAGCAGGCAGCAGTCCAGCAGCAAGAGAAGATATTGCACTTAACTAAGAATAATTAGCTGTAAAAATACAAGATGCAAAATGAGTGCTCAGGCAGCAGCCCTGCAGAAGACAACCTGGGAATTATAACATGCGGCAGGAATGGCCTGGTTTTGCAAAAAAACCCCAAACACAGCCCAAACCAAACACCAATAATATCCCAACAGGAGCTATTGCCAGGGGTGAGACCAGTAAGGACTTTACAGTGCCCAGGGTGGGAAGGTGCAGGAGGAGCTGGGACAGAGGGGAGCAAGGAGATGGAGCACAGTGCTCTCCCCGTGGGGACATGCAGAGGGAATGAGAATTATTCAGTTTACGGAGAGGAAAGGCCACAGGGAAGAGACGGTAAAAGTCCCCCGATCCATAAAAGGGCACTTCAGACAGGGATGGTGTTCATTTTCCCTACTGCTGGGAAGGAGGTAGGGTTTGAACTGCAGCAGCAGAGATATATTTTAAGACATTTCGGAGGAAAAAAAAAAAAAATAGAAACCTCACTGACTTTCAAAGGCTGATTGAACTCTATCCTTCCTGAGAAGGCAGCGCAATGCACAGGGGAGAGCTGGAACCAGTAAGCCTTTCCATTTTGGGTTAGCTCTGCCTTCCCCCTGCTTGGGGCGAGCTGGCGAGAGCAAGCGGAGTTCGCAGCGGCAGCAGCAAACCCAAGCCCTGGGCCCCAGTTCACTGAGATAATTAAGCGAGTGTTTAGACGTCTAAGCAGTCCTGCTGGCTACTGCCCCAGCGTTTCGGGAAATGAAGTCATCGTTCTGCTTCCCACCAGCTTCCCCCATCACGGTGAGACCTGGGAGACGGGACACGGGGGTGAAGCTCTCCCATCGCCGGCCCCGGGAGCCCACCGAGGTGGCTTTTTGGGTGAAGCTCATCTCTCGCTGCCTGCAGACAGAGCCTGGAGATAATGAAACGCTACCAAGTGCCATTTGTGTTTTAGAAGGCATGATGATGTTAATTAGTGTTCAAATTAAGCAGTAAGATAGAAGTGGGCATATAATGGACCACTAATAAATGCCTTGAGTATGTTGAGAGACGCGGGTCTGAGGGAAGAGTGGTTTTAATCACCAGGAGTATATTAATGATGGCCCATAGACTCTCTTATTGCTGTTACAACATGCTGGAATGCTGCGTTTTCCCATTAAAACACCCATTAGCCTTGAGCCCGCTAAAAATCTATCAGTGAAGCCATGTTCTGCTCATTTCTGCTCTACGTATGATCTAATTAGTGCCATTGCTGGGGCTTGAGCCCAGCTCCAAACACCAGCCCCAGCTCAGGAAGTCTGCCAGGTGGTTTTGGGGAGGCATTTGGGAGCCTTTGGGTACCCACCACATCACTGCGAACACCGGCATCACGACTCACAGCCAAAAAAGCCTGCACATCCCTGCACGCGTGGGGAGCACGGAGGGTGCCCGGTGCCGAGTCGGGCGTGATTGATTGCACGACGGCATCGGTTAAAATAATTGTATTTTTCATTTCCACCCAGATGAATTACTTCTCCAAGAAGCCATTTGTGCTTAATGCCATTTGTCTGCGGCACGGTGCTAATCAACTGCAACGACGTTTTTTGTGCCGAGATTGATTGACTCCATGTAAATAGGTGGAACCTTTAATTAAAACACAAGCGCAGACGCAGTGTCTCGGCACGCTGACAACACACGGCACAGACCACTTAAGGGGCTGATTCTATTTTAATCTACCCTGGCATAAATCAGGAGAAAGACCCAGTTCAGCAAAGCACTTAGCACATGTTTAAGTCCATCATATTCAGCAAAGTATTCAAGCATGAGCCCAATCGTGGCAAGGGATCTCATGGAAAAATGACGGTGCCTGCTGAAAGGACGGGGCTTGTGCGTGAAAAGGTGATTCGTTTACCAGGTTTCTCCCCCATCAGAAGATACAGTGGGTTTATGGCTTTGGAGGAAAACTGGCAGGGTTCATAAAACCCAGTCGGGTGACAGTTAACCCACCAAAGAGGATCGCAATAAAAGCCTGAAGAAGGCTCGACAAGAAGAAATTAGCTGGCTGGAGAAATGGCAGGGCTGGTTTCCACACAGTGGGGTTTTCAGGGCACCCTGGCTTTGCACCATGAGCTGGGTGCTCCGCTGCACCCACCTCGGTGACTTTTGGGGGGGGTCAGCACCCTCCAGTGCCCTGCCTGCAAGCATTTTGGCTGGGTCAGCTGCCTGCACAGACTCCAGTTGGGGGCAAAAAGGGGTTTGCTCTGTAGCGTCTGATTTCTAAGACTTTTCCAGGAGTCTCTTGCCCCTCTGACGGAGCCGGGCAAGCAAAGGCCATAGAAACCCTCCCGCGTTGACTGCGGCCACAAGAGCAAAAGGGACCTTAATCAGCACGACCACCACTTCTCCTATGGCAGAGAAAGCACACGGGTGACAAGATCTGTATGGCCCGGAGCACGCTGCCAGTTCCTTCCCACCGGGAATAACTCCCAGTTCAGTAAGGACTCTGATAAAGCCAGTTTTACCAAGGACACCTTAACCTTTGCACTCCATGCAGAGGGAGTCTGTGCCAGTGGGGTAAGATGAAAAAAAGGATTAAAAACCACATAAAAATATTCTTTTTCTTTTTTTTTTCCCCTTTAGGTTAGCAAAATAAGAAATTAAAAACATTAAATTTGGGATAATAATTCCAAGCTTGGAAGAAAGAAGTCCAGGACAAGCTGGCACAGGAACAGCAAGAGGATTTTCTTACTCATTTCTGCTTCTACCACTAGAACAAACCCAGCCTGGTGTTTGCCAAGTTAACTGATGGCAGCAACCAGGGCTGAAAAGTTGGCTTCCTTGCCGACCTCCAAGCTTTGCATGAGGTTGTGCCCAACATGCTGGAGGTCGGTGCTCCGGGGAGTAGCCACCCCTTCCCACACCTTCAAAGGAGGGAACAGTCCCCTTGGCAACGCGGCAGCTCACCTTGCCAGGCTTGGCCATGGATAACGGAGATTCCCCAATCCATCACGCAATTGTGATGCCAAGCGTGACAGGGAGAAGATCTAACGTGAAGTACAAGAGGAGAAACAGCCAAGGAACAACTTCTGCTGGGCTGACCCGGGCTGCTGGTGTTGAGACAAGAACTCAAATGGCTTTTGACAACTGAAATCAGAAGCGCTACAGACTTGCTTTCCAAAATTATTATTATTGCTTTGTGGTTATTTTGCTTGAGAATTATTGATTTTGTTTCTGTGTTAATTGCATGACACCAGCAGTCGCAGAGGTACGATACATCAGGGCAGGTCACCAGCTAATAATATCCCCAAACGTTTTATCTCCATGTCATGTTATGCCGATTTCCTTTTGATTATTGTATTTTTAAAACCCATTAGTGGCGGCTGCGACTCAATACCAATTAAATATACTGTCGCATTTTCTAGAGACAAGTGCTTCTCCTTTGCTTCGTAGTGAAGCAGTTTGACACTTGGAATAAAATAAGCATTAATTATAACAATTAATGGAGCAAACCTGGAAAGATGATACCAGGCTGACAAAAGCGTGTTATCCTGGCCTAACCAGATGGAAGTAGTCTCAGAGAAAATACCATCGTAGCGGGTTGTTACTCCGGCTGTTGTAGGAATCCTGACAGTTCATGGGGAGCAGGAAAAGAGGGCTCAGGTTTACTTTAAAACCACCTTTTCTGGACAGTTTAAGATACCGGCTGCCACATGGAAATGGCTGAAGGGAAAGTCACTTCTGCAAAAGGAGGTGTGAAGGATTCCCACTGGCAGGAAGCGAAAGGGATGGGAAGGATCGGGGTGAGTTACACCTGAAACCACCAGTGCCCGTGTTGTAAGATTTCACAAAACATTCAGATACTTGTTTTCCAGGATCTCACCAGCTCTATCAGCTACAAGTAACTTATTTAACAGGGAACGTTATTCGCAAATATCTTTAGCTTTTTTCTTTCAATAATCCCTGGATGTCCTATAGCTGTCATTGACCAGTGCAGCTCTGCCCCAGATTCCCAGCAGGCAGTTTTAGGAACGAGGGGGAAGAAGAGACAGGTAAAAGCACAAATAGTTGGAAACTCTTTCTCCTCCTTCCCTGACGCAGGGAAAATACCTCATAAGCTTTAGACACAGCTTTCCTTCCACTACTGCATTATCTTTGTCCAAGCCCCAGCTGCACCTGGGCAGTATGACCCGAGCCCACAGAATTGCACCCGTGCAGTGACTGAAAGGCTGGGATTGCTGCAGGGAGAGGGGTCAGCACCCACAAACAAGACCACCACCGGTGAGTGCTGCAGCAGAACTCACTTTAGCAGCACTTTGCTGCTCCTCAGTGCCGATTGCGCTGCAGAGAACCTGCTTGTGAGCACACCTGGAGGATGTTAATAGTAACTTTTTAAAGGAATCGTATGTTTTCTAATTGCATCTTTCCACTGAGCCTATTGCTGCCCACCTGGAGGACCAGGTTCTCATGCCATTGCCCAGTTAACTAGCACTTATATTACTGGCCAGGCACTCGCATGGTGTCCTTGCTGTCACTTCTGAAAAGTCTTCTGCAGCTTCTGCTGAGCTGTAAACTGGCTGCAGACCTGACCTTGACTGAGACTAATAGGAGTGTAGCAAAACAACACCGTCATACAGCCAGGCTTACTGCCCAGAGGACCCTCTTCTCCACCTTTTATGAACAAGGAGCAATTTGTTGGGTACGACCTGGAAATTGAAGTACAAGCAACACCGCTCGGCGAGGGCTGCGGGCTCCCTTTCGGGTGACCAACACACCCGAAACACAAGCTACAGCAAACCCAGCTCATGGAAAGAGTCTTTTTCCTAACGAGATTTGACAAGCAGAGTTTACCCACTCACAGGAAATTTGAATAGACAGCTTTTCCCTGTGAAAACAGGAAGCCTCACTGTCGGATCAAATGCAGTGTCAAAACCCGTCCTGTGTCTTTTGGTGAGTGTCCCTTGCCGGTGGTGACTTGGTGGAGCACCAAAGACAGGCACGGTGTTCCCAGCAGGCTGGTGCCTCAGGGCACGAGCAGAGACTGCGACTTAGGATCATAGAATTGTCTAGGTTGGAAGGGACCTTTAAGATCATTTAGTCCAACCATCAACCTAACTCTGATTAACCAAAAACAAAAAAAACCCATCACTAAACCATGTCACTAAGCACTATGTCAACCTGTCTTTTGAATACCTCCAGGGATGGTGCCTCAACCACTTCCCTGGGCAGCCCATTCCAGTGCTTAACAACCTTTTCAGTGTAAAAATTTTTCCTAATATCCAATCTGAACCTCCCCTGGCGCAACTTGAGACTTGCTGGGAAGCAGGGAAGATAATGATCCTATCTCAACCCTAGAGATTTAAATCTTATTTATGTAAAACTATTCATTTAAAACTTCCTGTGAAAGAGCTGGAGATCTCAAGCAAAGCATCCCAGGACAGAATACCTTTCCGCTAGCTGGTAGGTAGCAAGACATTTTCAGTTGCTGCAGAGGTAGCCTTGCACGGGTATATGGACAGAAACACTTGAGGAGCTTATTCCTCACATCCTCAATCGACACCATCTTCTTTATGAAAACAGACCGCCTGCACTCCCACCGGCCAGCTTTATCATTTTTCACTCCCAGCTCGGAGGTGCCCAGGTCCACCCAAGAGGTGGCCGCACTTCATTTGCCAGCAAATTGCGTATGAAACCCATGTAAACTAATCGGCTTTGGTGAGCCTTCAGAGGGAAGGGCATAAAACATGATTACGTGTATCCTTCCTGAGGGTACCAGCACCATTGGCTGGAGGCTCCTGGCTAAGAGGCTTCAGCAGGAGAGGACAGGACTGACCAGCCTCTCCCTGAAGTGGTAGGAAGAGCTGTGGGAAGGGGCTGGAGGTCTGCGTGTGCCAGCAGCCTGACACCCCTCTGCTGCAGGGCACAGCCGCCCGCGCTGCCTCATTTCTGCTTAAATTATTAGCAAAAGCCTCCAGCAGCAGCGATTTCCCAGCTGCCAGGTCTGATGCAGAGTAGCCAGAGGCATCGCTGCCACCTCCCGGCACGGCTGCATCCCCAGGGATGCTGCACGGAGGGGCAGATGGGACCATTACCTCCAAATACAGTGAGGACATCCCGGGCACCGACAACGTTCCTGCCACGGTGTTATCTCCACCTGCCCTGTCATCCCTCCTGGCACAGGGAGGTCGACAGATCCACTGTCTGGGAAATGAGCCTCCCGAGTGAGTGGGAGTAGTTACCATGGAAATAAAGAAGGGTTTCTCAGCCCAGCTCCACCAAAATATTGATTTGCCTCCCAGTGTTTCACAGGCCACTTATTAATAACAGCAACCACAGCGACAAAGCCGGAGAGATGCTGGGGCAAGACAAACAAGTTGGGTTTGGAAAGAACCACTGGGAATCATCATGTCTCTGCTGGAGAAGTGCAGGATGAACTCGAGAACCACCTGAGGATTTCAGCTCGTGCTTTGCATGCAGACATAAAGGTAGATGTGCTTTGCTGTTTGAAGCCTCAAGCAGAATTGTTCAGTGAAATCCCAGATTATACCCCAGAGCAGGCTGCAGATTGCCCTTGTCCTTTGAGGGTCCAGAGCACATCAAGGTAAACCAGATTGCTAAATACAGGGACAGTGCTCTACTTTTGGTTCTAAATACACATCCATCTCTCGCCCAGCTACTGGCCACCAGTGCCCTCCCACCTGGGGCAGAGACTGAAGAAGTGTTTGCAATGGGGTCCTGGCCAGCCTATAGCCCAGCGAGGACCATATCAGCTCTCTAATCTCCATCTCCTGAGCAAGACGGGCCGATTGTTCCTGAGAGGCACCTGTAAGAGCATCCTGGACACAGCAAGGCCACCCCAAGCTCCTTGCACAACATCAGCTCCAGCTCTTCCCCCACTGAGCACCCGCCTCAGCCTGCACCGTGCTCCATGGCTCCCAACAAGCACCGTGTCAAAACACCCTTTAAGGCTTAGCAGAGGGCAGACGGCATCAAGAACACACAACTCATGACAAAGCTTTTGACAGATGCTCAGATCCAGAAAGTCTGCGTGGCACCTGCCTAGCATCGATAATCCAAGTAGGAGCAGTGCGAGGGGCGCAGGTATTATAGAGAACACGTGTTGCATAGAAATTAATTTCATTTTTAAGAACTAGCAAGTGTTATGGGCTGTTTTTTCCCCAATTAGATTTAAGTGCCATGGGTTGGAAACTCGGACTCAGATTCTCTCCAGAGCGCTCAGGCCCCAAAATATCCTCATAAATCTGGGCTCTAGTCCATGATACCCAGTTGGAAATGGACTGAGTCTGTGTGCTTTTGCTCACAGTGCTGGATCCTTTGGGATATCGGGCAAAGCCTTTCCTGAGGAAATAAACCTTGAAGGTACTGATCTGGTCCTTATTTCCTACCTTCCGCCTGCCACTCTCCTGTTAGGGCAGGAGGGAAGGGGCAGCAGCCTGGAACACCCCTGGCAGCAGGGGAGAGTAAATCCCAGCCACCTACACACCACACATTAGGACTGCAGGGATTTATTTATTATTTTTTATGGGAACCACTCTCATGTACGTTTGTCACCTGGAATTAGTAAAATAAAGTCCTGAATAAAAGATAATGAATACAGGCTTTCTTTGAAAAGATCTTATGGGGAAAAAATGCAGTAAAGAGAGTATTCTTTGTGTTAGTGTGTCCTGCTCAGATGGGAAGAGCAGCTCAGCTGCCCCATACCAGCAGTCCTCGGGGGTGATGCCTTTCTACACCAGGTTACACACCCTCTTCACCATTCACTTTGGGGCACTCTGCAGCAATTTGGGCAGTCAGCCTGCCACTAACACGCGTATCTTGGAGTGTCGTGTCTCATCAAAACCGCCTAGGACATATTTTAGCACATCAGAGTCTAGAATTGAAGATGCTTACTCAGAAATACACAGATGGGTATCGGCGCGAGATGGAAACACTTCAAAATATATGTGGTGCTTGCAGCAAACTGTGCCTTGCTGATCCTTTCCTCCTTGGAAGAGCTTGCAAAAGTCCTTGGGGGAATCCGGGCTATATCGTGCTTGTGGGAGGGGAAGGGGATGCGATTAAAGCCGCAAAGTCGTATCTTGTATAAGGAACAGGCTGTTCGATTTTTGCAAAACTTTGTCCCAGAAATACTGTCGCAGGTGGAGCTGCAGCATGCCCCGGAGCTGCTCTGGGTTATTTCTTGGCTCCCTGCAAAAGCCAGCCTGCTCAGCCGTGTTTTAAAATACAATGGCCCCCAGAATCACTGCCCGTAAATCACTCGCCGAGGGCTGGGTCTGTCCCGCTCGCATGGCCAGCCAGCTGAAAGGGGCGTTCGGCCGAAATAAAAGAGGTGCAAACAAAAACAGGTGGGAGAGGGACCCCCCTCCCGACCCACTAACAACAACCCAGCCTCCTCCGCGAACGCAAGCGAGAGGCTGAGCCGTAAGCAGAGGTCAATGAATCCTTCAGGGAATGGGTCCAACAGCCGCGAGCTCCAAGGGGCTGGAAAGCAGCCCGGGAGGGTGGCAGATCCCGCGCTCGCTCCAAGCGCACGCGTGCTCTTACGGCCCCGGAGAAAGTTTAATTTGCTGCAACTGGTTCAACAAACCCCCAGCCCCGTGATGCCGTTACACCCTGGAATTGCTTAGCGGGAAACGGCACCGAGCAGAAAATGCTGCAGGCGCGGAGGAGCCCCTTGGCTTTCGTCAGGCACCCGGGCCAGCCTCGGCACCTGCACCTTGGAAGGAGAAGCGAAGAAAGCCTCCGAAAAACCCCACAGCCCCCCCAGAGCACTTACAAAATGAGTTTTGCCAAAACACTCTCTTAATGTAGTGGTGGGAGGGAGGGGGCTGAGGGAGTGGGAAGAAATGCAAAGACTCCAAGTAATGTCCTGGAGTGTGTTTAAAGGAAAGGGGTTAGCGAAGAACTGACACCGAATGTATTTTTAGTCTGAAGAACGAGGTTTGCATGAGGACAAATATGTACTTTTTGGCTCAGTCATCCCCTCTGACACCAAGGTCTGAGCACCCTACCCAAAGTCCCTTTACGCTCCATCACCATCACCCATGCTATGATCCAAAGCAACCACGAGGAAACAGGTTTTGGCTGGTGGTACCTCAAGAGCTGCCCCTTTCCCCCCTCCTCCTCCAGCCACAGGGCTGTTTTGCCCAGCCAAACCTCCTGAGCCAAACCAGGGTTCTCCTGCTCATGGTTTCCATCTGGTTCCTGCCTGACCCATGAAGCTGCCCAATTTGTATCTGCCCAAATAACGACTCTCCTCCCTCCAGCACCAGGACCTGCCTGGACACAGGGTTAATTCTCACCAGGTTGCTCTGCTACCCATTCTGGACACGTCTGCAGTCACCTGGACCTATTTAAAACATGCTTTTTGCCTTATTCCAATGAGGAGAAGATGCTTGTGAAGAGATAAAAGGTGTGAGGACAGCATAGGGATCAGGTGCTGGGGGAGATGCCAGGAAGGGTGATCCTTAAAAATAAAGGATCCTCAGAATCCAACAAGAATCAATGTCACAAAATTGAAGACTATCTGCAATTTCCAAACCAGATCCTGATGGTGAATGTACACAGGTTCCTAACATTGGCAGTGTGATGGAGAGGGCTTTGTGAGGATGATGTGTCCCTGGCTGGAGCTTGGACCAATTCTAGCTCAAACAGCAAGCGCAGGAGATTCCTGCAGGGACCAAAATTTGCTGGAGGGAAATTAATGCAAATCCTTGGGCAGGCAGACAGGACTGGGCTCGTGCTTCTGGGGGAAGCTTGGGCTGCAAGCAGCTCCGGGGAGCTGGCAGACAGCGGTCAGGCTGGCCAGGAATTGCAGGGAGAACCAAAGACTGTAGTTGGAGCTGGAGGAAGACACACATGGGGTATGTTCTTACCCCAGGAAAGGGTAAGAACTGACAAGAAGGGGAGAGCAGACACCTTTGAGGAGGTGATGAAAGTAGAAAGGAGCAGTTTAGCCCAGAAACCTGCTAGCTTTACGTTGGTTTAACATCCAGCTTGCACTGACTGGTGAGAAGGGGAGGGAGGTACCAGACAATGACGGGAGCCGTTTACTTCCCCCCATCAGCAGCTGAGCAGACCCCTAACACCACAGCACGAAACCACCAAGGCTCAGCTACAGCCCAGCTCATACTTTGGGCTCAAAGTACGGTGAGACACAACTGCAATTTGGCTGGACAGGCAGCCATTCCCCCACTCATGTCAACACAGGTTTGACATTAAACACCCCGGGCTGTGTTCGCAATGCTGTGGCTGCTGGGGGGTGCTGAATTGCTCCTGATCTTCTCCATCTCTCAGTTAGAAGAGACCTGATTTTAGCTGATTAATCCACACTGGCTCGGTATGCCAGAACTCCAGCAAAAGCACTGAGGAAATGTGCTGGGATCCTGTGTCATGACATGGGGGCTCAGCTCGGGGCTACTGTGGCCTCTCACCCCTCCTCGCTTCCAGCCCTGGCACCAGTGCAAGTGCCTGGGGCTAATGAGCAGGAAGAATAGAAAAAAAATGGGGATTTCTTACACTGGCCTTGCTGCTGAGACCCTGGTCTATCACAACTCCAGCTAAAAGGGCTCACTGGACTGGGACTTCTTGAAGGGACTGGTGGGACTTCAGTAGCCCCCGTACCATCCCTATTATCTGTCCCTCTCCCTGCGCCACATCCTCACCCCGGCTGATTCAGCTGCACAGAGGCCACATGGTGAATCACACCGGGAACTGCTGAGAGCTAAAAATAATCCCTTGGGGTTTTTTTTGCAGTTGTCGTTCTTGGGTCATTATTTTTAAGCTGTTCGCTTCCTCCACCCAGGTCACCACGCAGCCCCTGGCACACTCACACCGGCACTGGGGAAGGGACCACCTTCAGGACAGCCACAAGGGGAGGGCAAGGACTCCTCACCACCACCCAAAGCAAAGGTCAGGCTTCAGAGACCTGCCAGAGCTTCAATTTCCAGCACTAGCTGCTTGAATTTGGTGCAGGCTTTGGCATACACCTTGCTTATGGAGAGGTCACAGCCAGCACAGCATAAACCAGGGACAGCCGGGTAACTGGTCCTCTCAACCCCTAGCAGCGTGCCAGGGATGTGTGTCAACACCTATTCTGTTTGTTCCTGCACTTTGCTTCTCTTTCAGCTGGCAAAGCCGCTATCTCAATAGGGAGCAGCTTCAGCCAAGAAAAATAAGCATTACCTTACATTCCCGGGCTTGTTTGTCATTATCATGACGCCCCGCTCTAACTGGGAGGCTGCATTATGCATCATGCTGCCTACTTTCAAATAATAAGCTACATGTGTAAATAGGCTCCATGATTTCGAGTTGAATAGCTAACAAATGAGAAAACAAAAACTCCACGGCCCACCACACTCCTGTTTAACTGACGCACTGGATGCCTTTATGCATCCCGAAGGTGATACATCCATCACGCTCACGGCTCGAGCAGCTTCTGCATCACTGTCAAAACTCAGATGTGCTGGCGGCAGCCGGCACGTGCGTCGCTGAGGGTCAGGCTGGCACTGCCAGCTCCTCTGCTGCTCGCAGACCTAAAATTGATGTGATGCTCACTCCCGCTACATCATCATTATCACAGTTGCTGTGGAGGCTGGAGCTGGATTCAGCTAGGCGAGGGACATCTCCTCACACCGGGCAGGAAGGGTAGGGCATCCCGAGGGTGTTTAATCTGAGCAGGGGTCCCGTGGGACACCCCGGCTCCGGATTAGACCATTGCAGCATCCACATAATGAACCCATCTGAATTTCTGAGCACTCTGCTGGAAAGCACACACAGCTTTCCCACTCTCCTGAACCCCCTGCAAATGGCATATCCTTCATCACAGCTTTGCCTCCTTTTGTATTCCGTAATTTTCTTCCATAGTCTGTATTATTATCTATTGCAAGAAGAGTTATTTAAGAACCTTTGGACTATAATGGGCTTGGCATTACAGGAAAATAAAGCAGCTCTCCAGGAAACTTGTGCTGATTTCAGCCTTCCCATTTACGCTGTGATGCATCACACTGTGCTCTAATGTCTCACTAATCTGCAGCTCAATCTGCTGTTAAACGGGCTCGTGATGCAGAAACCACTCACTAAGGTTGCTTGATATTCATCTGTTGATTGAATCATTTGCTTCTTGTGATTTGCAAATGCGCCGAAGAGCCAGAAGCCCTTTTTCTTCCAGAAAAGTTAATTGGATCAGCATCCTGCGCTGGCAGGTGGTACCTCAATCCTACCCAGACCTCCACTGACTCCAGCAATGCAGAGGGGCCACCCAGCAGGATGGGGCACTGGGACCAAGGACACAGCGAGGTACAGACCCTTCCCAAGCGACCATTTCCTGCAGGAACCAAACACATTGATTTCTCGCAGAGAACTCAAGCAACCCATGCGGAGATGAGAGTTGCTCTGCTCCAGCAAGGCTGAGCCCTGCCCCAGAGCAATGCCCCTATCAGAGAATCATGGAATGGTTTGGGTTGGAAGGGACCTTTAAAGATCATCCTGTTCCACCCCCCTGCCACAAGCAGGGGCATCTCCCACCAGACCAGCTTGCTCAAATCCCCATCCAACCTGGCCCTTGAACACCTCCAGGGATGGGGCAGCCACAGCTTCTCTGGGCAACCTGGGCCAGTGTCTCACCACCCTCACAGGAAAGAATTTCTTCCTGATATCTAACCTAAATCTCCCCTCTTTCAGTTTAAAACCATTACCCCTCCTCCTATGGCTCCACTCCCTGATCAGAGTCCCTCCTCATCTTTCCTGTAGTCCCTTTAGATACTGGAAGGGCCTATAAGGTCTCCCCAGATCTTTCTCCAAGCTGAACAACCCCAACTCTCTCAGCCTCATCACAGCATGGCTACTCAGCAGCAGGGCTGGCCACCAAATCATCAGACATTCTCTGCAACAAATTTACCCATCCGTACTTCCACCTTTCTCATTTTTTGAGAGCTAAACATTAACAGCAGCCCCTTTTGACACTTCCCAACCCAGCTATTCACAGCTATAACTACTTCTTTGTAGCCTGTAAATCAAGACCTTGCTTTAGCAGTGCTTGGGTTTAGCTATTTTTTTTAATATTCTGGCATGCAACTCACCATTTGCTATCTTCCTCAATAATTAAGCAGTTAGTGTCATTGTCAAAGAAGCACTTAATGGCATTTCTATGAGGTTTCCAGCCAAGTGAGGTCCCAAGCAAGGACACGTCAGGCACCAGGGCTGCGTCTCTGTGATTATCGGGCCGTAAATAACGCCTCAGAATATATGGTTTATTGTGGTGATAACACACATTTTGTAGGTTACATAAATTGGAGCAATCCTGCTGACAGAGGAAAAATAGTGGTGTGTGATGGTTTCCTCCGGTTGCTAGGAAATAGAGTTAGTGCTCGGATCCTTACATGCCTGGGTGCACACTCATGACAGATGATGGATTCGGCACATGTGTGGAGCCCAGCCTGTTAGCAAGCCCTGACGGAGGGGAAAGCAGCAACGCAGTGACAGCAAGATCCATTTAACAAAAATATATGCATTTTTCATTAGGAGAATTACATTTGTTTGCCCAAGGCATTTAGGAAAATGTAAGCAAAGAATGAAGGTAGATCTAAAGAGACAGGTGGTCCATGCAGGCGAACCCAGAGTGGCTACACACATGCACAAGGTGGTCTATGTTATGGATTTTAACACCTGTCCAAGGCTCTGATGTGAACGAGCTGTGATTTTTTTCCAAAAATGGTCTTTTATACCGCTGCAAAGCCCACACAGCCCAAAGGGCCATCAATGGCATCAATGCCCCGTGGTCCCTTCCCCGCTCTGGGGGCTCAATACAGAGCTGTAAGGCAGGTCCCTTCCCCTCCCTGCAGTACTTTGGGGTTATATTCTCTCGTGTGGAGCAGCTCAGCCTGGTTCCTGCTTCTGTAAATGTTTGCCAAAGCAAATTGCAGTTTGTTCTATTGGTCTCCTGCTCCAATTTGCTAGAAATAGCACAGGACCTGGTCAAAGCACAGGGAAAGCGGTCAGATAGCAGCAAATGGAGCACTTTTTAATTTTTATATA
The DNA here is from genome assembly GCA_028565335.1 of Limnodromus scolopaceus. NCBI lineage: Eukaryota > Metazoa > Chordata > Aves > Charadriiformes > Scolopacidae > Limnodromus > Limnodromus scolopaceus. The sequence continues at coordinate 11,564,043 of JAOXNO010000003.1, forward strand.
TATGTGTGTCTATGTTGGTTTTTTTTTATATATATATATATATACATACACAGTTAGGTCAGCTGATCTATCACCTTGCCTCAAGGCAGGAACAGCTCTACCAACCCATCCCCAAATGCATCTCCAACCTGCTTTTAACTATAGCAAAGCTGCATTATAAAGACAACTTAGACCATACCGCTTAAAATAAAGAAAACGTTTGTCACGATTACGGCTACGCCCTGTCCACAGGCAGGGTGTCTCATACACAGCCAAGGGAGCTGATCTGTCTTCTTGTGGTGGTGGTATTGCTTTGACTATAGCGCTGCCCCGTCAGGGCCACACCGTGCTCTGCAGGCACAGAGCTGGCCGGCAGGAGCCTAATTTGCTTTGCAGAGTGATGAACTTCTCCTAGGAGTTGTTCCTAGAGTGAGCTGGTGTCTCTGTGCTGCTCTCACCAGAGCAAATGGGACATCCTCTGCCAAACTCAGCAGAGCAAGTTCAGAGGAAGTAATTAAAAAGAAAAGGGTTAGCCAGGTCGCAGCCTGCCTGGTTCCTATAATTAATTATTTGGCACAGATCAAAGCCCTTTTTCTTAAGAGGTTCCTAAGGATTTGCTGGAGTGCAAGCACACAGGTGGTATTTCGTGAATTCCTGGTGCTCTTTGGTGTAAAAGCCCTTCATTTTAGATAACCCCCCGGGCTGGGCACTGCCCCACACACGGGGTGCAGTGGCTAAAGGCTGCACTGGGGCTGGGATGGAGTCAGAGGGTGGTTAAACGCTTTCTGTTCCAGCTCCAAAGGGTTTCTCTAGCTCACCACCAACTAGCATAGGAGCAGGATCTCCTCAACTTGGTGTCCGACCAAGGTCCGACTCTGCCCCAACCAGCCAGGGCTGTCACACACCGGGAGGCAGGAGCAGAGCCCACTCTGCAGCCTGCTAAAAATGTAATTTAATCCCAGAGACACAAAACACTTCCCTAAACCTTTGAAAGGCCTGCTAATCCTTGATTTGCCCTCAAATCTTGAAACTCTCCTAAAGAATGAAGGGTGCTTTGTCTATGGAGTGCCTCTACGTTTAATGAGGTTATTAAGGCCTGTTAGAGTGCACAGAAGAACATTTTCTCCTGGCTCGGGAACAATGGAACTCAGGGCTTTTGTCTCTCTTAATCCAAGTCCTCCTAGTCTTCTGCTCTGCCGCTCACAGCCCCCATCCCACAGTGCCTTGAATTTGTCCCTGCTGTTGGCAGAGACGGCCATCGCTTCACTTCGACATTAGCGGAAAGCTCCCCAAACTGACCTTGACCTACTGGTTTTGTTATTATGCCTTCAGATGTTTCTGAAGAGCATGCTATGCCTTCTCTTCCATGGCTGGGAGACCACGTGGTCCATGGACCCAGATATATATCTTGGCGTTTATCAGCTGATATAGAGATTTATTCAATTTTGTTTAAAACCAGAAAACATTCTGTTTCCACAGACAGCACAGTGATTTTGTGTACAGACATGCATCAGCCCAGCAAACCTAAACCCTTTTAACAAAGCAAGGTCACATCCTTTAACACAGAAGGAAGCAAGAGTCCAACTCAGGCCCAGCATCAGGACAGGAGGACAACGCAGACCCACGTTTCTGGCCTACCTCCATCTCCCATCACAACCATATGGGAAAGGGAACGTGCCTGAACAGCCAGGGGCTGGGAGCTTTCAGCTGAAGTGAGACATATCATTTCCCCAGGATGCACCATTAAAGAAGGAAACCTTTGCCAATGTTATGCTTTATAATGCAATGATTTTCATAACAGCCCAACGTGGTTCAGCAGCATGTGATCTGGCATGGGATCAGCTTTCCCTTCAAGCATCCGAGCGGGCTGCGAGAGGTGGGGGAGAGCACAGACACAGGGTCTGGTTGGGTTTTCAAGCAATCCCTGCAGCAGCCTCAGTGCATCTCAGCCCACACCAACTCGTACCTTGCTCAAAGCAGAACTTGGGGGTGCCATCCCGTTCATGCCTCAGGCCGGAACTGGGCAACCTCACCTCAGCATGCTGCCTGTGGTGCCATGGGAGCACCCCCCAAGCAAGCCCAAGAGCCCCAGATTGATAGGATTTGTTTCATTCTCAGCAAGAACCTTGTCCCCAGGCACTTGTCTCCATTTACAACAACCATGTTTAAATAACTACCTAGCATCACCTGAAAATTCAGGTTAGCAGCCTTAAATAATTTCGTCACTTCAGAAGGAACAGAAGCCCCCTGTGGCACACAGACACCCCCCGTCCCATCTGTGCAGGCGGCTGAAGAGCTGGGTCCCCTCACTGAAGCCCCCTCTAGATGTTCAGAAGCAGCACAGAGGTGCCGTCAACACCAGCACCTCCTCCTGGTGCAAAGCCCATGTAGGATGTTCCTGTGCACTACGGAAAGAAATAATTTTTCCCCCTCTTTTTTCCAAAATTCGGTTCATTTGGGTGATGCGATTAACAGAGCAACCTGCAAACTCTTGCTGTGACATTAATGGATGGGGTGGTAAGGCGTGAAACACGGGTGAGCGAGCAGGGAGCAGGCTGTGTCCCCAGAGCAAACCCTTCTGCGGCTCTACCTGGATCCGAGCCCCCCGGGGGTGTCTGGGGGAGCCGCCAGCAGCCACAGCCCCCCCCCCACACACACACTCCTCCACACTGCTGCTTTGGGAGGGCGGGAGAGGGAAACCCAGCTACAGGACTTCCTAGAATTAAACCCTTGCTCGGTGTAGGGTTGTTTTTAATCCAGATGAGGTCCTCGGCTCAGCTGGATTTTGTACCAGCGAGGAAGGGTGAGATGGGAGCCAGAACCCAGAGGTATAAGCTACTGGGGGAAACATAGAATCGTAGAATGGTTAGAGTTGGAGGGGACCTTTAAAGATCATCCCGTTCCACTCCCCTGCCACAAGCAGGGACACCTCCCACCAGACCAGGTTGCTCAAAGCCCCGTCCAACCTGGCCTTGAACCCCTCCAGGGATGGGGCA
>JAOXNO010000003.1:11640218-11662935 GCA_028565335.1 Limnodromus scolopaceus
GGCAGACACAGCTTCTCTGGGCAACCTGTTCCCATGCCTCACCACCCTCACAGGAAAGATTTTCTTCCTAATATCTCATCTAAATCTCCCCTCTTTCAGTTTAAAACCACTACCCCTTGTCCTATCGCTCCACTCCCTGTTAAAGAGTCTCTCCCCATCTCTCCTGTAGGCCCTTTAGGTACTGGAAGGCTGCTATAAAGCCCAGGCAGCAGTAAGCGCTGCACGGTGAAGGACGAAGCTTTGACCTTCTGCTCCCTGCGACAGCCCGGGCTGCGAGGAGAGACCTATCCTGCAGAGCTCTGCAAAGGGTGCTCTGATGCAGTTATTATTCCTAATCCAGCTCCGCCAGAAAGGAGGACACGACAGCAGAGCCAAGGGGACAGGAGCCAGACAGACTGAAGGATCTCTTCCCCAAGGGGCAGATGAAAGAGTTCTCTTATCTAAATTCACCATCTCGTCATGTGCCCTGATGTTATGAGACAAGGCTGTGACTCCGCAATACAAAACCACATGAAAGCATTTGACCACGGCTCTTTCATTCCCATATTGGAACTCTGCAGCTGCAAACAACACAGGCACCGGGACAACTTGGCTTCTCTTTCAACTGCTTTGAGCTTATACAAATCAGATGCCCCATCAGCCTATGTATAAAATCACTCAAAATGTTCCCTCTGGAACCGAGGCTATTGTAAATAAAATCCAGAATGTACGATGGTGTTTCTTTCAGCTAGTGCTCTTGGTTGGGGGAAGGGGAGAGAAAAAAAAAAAAAAAGGGGGGGGAATCAAAACCACCAGAAAAGAACACGCTGGTATTTATAGCTCAGGATTATCTCAGTAATTTGCATGCTGTGCTATCATTCAATTAGTAATGTAGCTAATAAGGGTCTAGACTCTAGGAAGCTGACATTCACACACATTTCAGGGGCCGGTCCAAAGCTGTGATACAACAGATCTTGGACACTCCTCCAGCTACCAGCAAATTCCAAGTCAGCTGCACCGACTGCTGCAATTTACAGCTTTTGCTCCTAATTAAGGGTCAGGCTTAAGCAGCTGAATATTCCCAATAGGGAAATTAAAAAGGAGAGTCTTTATACATCAGTGAAAAGTAGCTTGCTGAGAGCTGCCTTATTCCAAGGGATGGAGGGAAGGTTAGTTTACTTTGGGATCAAGCTCCAGCTTTTAAACCAATGTGCCTTTCCTCCTCCTCGTCTGCGGCACACTGGGCAGGCATAGGCAAAACAAAAAAAAAAGGAAATTAAGCCAACTTTCTATTTGCCATGCATGCCCGATGGCTTGCAGTGGTAAATTAACAAAGGGAAAGCCCTTAAGTGGTAGTTATCCAAACGGTATTTTAGAACTAGACAGACTAGAAAAAAAAAGTATTATGTACAGCTTCAAAAATAGAACAAATGTATTTCTGCAAACTCCCTAATCAAAAATGAACGCACTGCACCAAAAATAGTATTTTTCATATCTAACCCAGGAGGTTGTTTCAATTTTTAACCAGTAATGCAGGAAAAGCATTTCTAATAGACAGAAAATACAATTCAAGTACTGCTGGGCTGGGATAACTGTCAGTAAAACCTCCTACTTGAAAAGAGCCCCTTCGTTCAGCGCCCGGCCTTTTCGAAGCCGTAGCTGAGCTCAGTGAAGTCCCGCAGCCCTGAGACACACACCCACGTCGCACCTACGTGCCCTGCAGGAGGTATTCAACACGGAACCACAGGCCAGATTCAAGGATGTCACCTTGTTTGTGGGTAAGAAGAAAGGCCAGCCAGCTCAGCGAGTTTTGGGGTTTCCGTCAGCTTTCAGATAACGTCTCAGCAGATGAAGGCTGCCCACAAGGCATCGCCGGCAAACACGGCAGCAAGAGTTCCCGGAAGCGTAGTACGCGTACGTATTTTCCTCCCTAAGCCCCGAGTTCCTCTAGGAAACCCAGTTCTTCCTGTAATTTGCCTGGGTCATTTGTTTTCTCTTGTACTCAGAAACAACCAAAAAAATTGCTGGCCCAGATACTGGAACAGACCCTACTGCCTGCACCTTTCTACAGGGTTGAACATGCACTCTCGATATTGCTTGTCAAAAGCCAGCACCGATAGTCATAATCAGAAAAAAACAAAAAAAAGGAAAGAAAAATAAAAAAAGGAAAGAAAAATTAAAAAGAAAAAAAATATGTTCTGCCCAGAAAAACTCCTGCTAACGGCAGCCTTTGAGATACTCCACGCACCAAGCACCTGAATGAAACTGCCTGTGCATCTTTAAATGCCATGATAAAGTAATATGGAAGGACTAGGGGGAAGCAGGGCTCCAGTGCAGGATTTCTCCACAGTCCCACTCATTCTCAATGCCAGTTTTTAGAACTGAGCCCCAAAACCATTTCTGCAGGTTTTAGGGGTCTCCCCTGTGCAAAGAGCTGATTGAGCACAGATGGAAACCCCAAGACAATCTCTTCAGCACGCACATGCAATTTTTGCTCCCTGTAGAAAGCAAAGGGATCAGCTCATTCACCTTATCTTGCAAAATTAAACACTCTGATACTTCATGTTTATAGCTATAAACGTTTATGGCCAAATAAGAAACATGTATCAAAACAATCAACCTGAATCCCACAGCAAAGAATGGAATAAACTGAGATACTCGGTCAGAAACAGACATAGTATCCAAGAAGTTCAAACAGGATTTCTTAAAAATCCAGAGATCCTTAAAAGACAATTTACAAAAAACAGTTAAGAAACCTGGGCCTGAAAAACCCTGAACAGATAACTTGTGACTCTGAAAAAATCAGAGCCTGTAATAGCCTCTTGACAGCCCTCCTGAGTGCAGTGAATTGGAAGAAAAGTTCCACTAAACACAACAATTAAAAAGACAGATTAAGAGCTGAAGGAGATGATGTATCCCTTAAAAATAAGCAGCTAGACCTGATATTATTAAGGATTAATTAGGAATGACAAAAACTTGCCACAAAACATGGACTAAAAGACTCTGCAGTAGACAGAGTGACTCCTTTGAGGAGTAAAAACGATTGTTTGATGTAATCTATCAATTTAATATTATGTCATTAGTCAAGTGCATTGAGTCTCCTGCATCCTAACTCTCAAAATCAGTACCATTTCTAAAAGAACAGGACAAAAAAAAAAAATAAAAAATCATTGCAATAAAGCTATATTCCTTTAATCAAATCAGAAATGGACAATTTGATCTTTGGGGGCTGAGGAAGAGTTAACAGCAGTCCCTGCAAACAGCTCGGTCTCTAGCACAGCAAATCCCACACTGCCCTCACCACATTCAAGTGAGTTACTGTGTACAGGATAGTCACCCCTATTAAACATCTTCATGCCATTATTTAAAAACTTTCAAGACAACAGTTTTCTGCAGAGTCATGTCTTGCCAACCTTAACACCAACAGCAGTGTGAACTGTATTTCCCTTGTGCTTTACAACTGTCTGCAGGTAACTAATATTGTTCCAGTTCATCTGGCTTCACTATAACACACTTACTACAGCACATTTTAAAAAGAGATGCAATTCCTATACAGCCCACATAGGCAAAGCACCCAGTTGAATTCTGCCTGTAGTAGCTAAGTTCAATAACATAAAAACCTGTTCTTTGATGCTGAATTTTTGACTTAAGAAATAAAGCACAAGACACCACTTAAAGAAAACCAGCGTGGAGTATCAGTATAGGCAGGACCAGCAATAAACCTCTCTCCATAGAGAGCTACTTGTTTGAAACTTAGACAAATATGAAACCAATCATTCATGTTTTTGTTTATAGCAAGATTCTAGCAAATCCGTTCATGCAGTCTTACTTCCCGTAAACTTGGAAAATTATCTTGACAATTACAGTGACTGAATTACAGATAAGAGAGTAAAAAAGTAACCTTTGCTACTGCTATCGAGTGACGATAAGAATTTGATACAGACCACTGTGATTGCTGGTTTATGTTTTTCCCTCACTGTGTTTTACAGGCTAAAGCATTAGTGCCCACTTGACGATTATTTTAGCAGAGAAATGAAAAATGAGTGGACAACAGACCAAATATTTCCAATGTCTGAATCTGTCCTCATCAACAGAGTGTCTTGAATGCTTGGACACGGAAAAGGCTCCTGCCCACTGCTAGTTTGGCCACACTAATGCTGGCAGCCCCCGTGGGTCACACCGTACCCTCTGCCCATCAAAAGAACAGTGCCTGCCATTTAACACAGAGTTCTCAGATACCAAGAGCTTAACTTTAGTATAAAGTTACCTTGAAGTGTGATTGGAGTCGCTGGTCTTTGTTGTAGTATTCCCAGACTGTATACTGTTCGCCTCGCTGGGAGGGTCTTTCACAATATCTGACTTTGGTCTGTAAGAATTGGAGGGAAGAGGGAAAGAGTATAATTTTAGATTAACCACGCAATTAATCAAGGCACAGCGCTACCGAAATCAGTCCACGTTTAATAGCGCATCTTTCAAACTTACTTAGTCTTCTTGTTAGTGTTCTTCTTTGTAACACTTGGACTAATTTCCTTCTCTTTGTCAGGTTTTTCTTTGTCTTGTTTTTCCACTTTCTCCTTCTTCTCCTTCTTAGGCGGTGGTGGGGTTGCATATTGCTGGGCAACTTGTTGTGCCACCAACTGAGAGTTTATTCTAGGTTTTCTATAATGACAATAAAAAAAGAGAGACCTATAGTCAATTTTACACAGTAAAAATGACTTTACCAAAAGCAGTATAAAGATTTATTTCAGCAACCAGGGAAGAATACTCTGTTTATAAAGAAACCAAATAGACATCCTTATGTAATGTGAAATACTACTGCTGCTACCAAACAAGATAGAAATTTTAAAATTAAGAGATACTCCAAACTGCTGTTTCATCAGTTTTTAGCCTCATCTAACATTCTTAAGTATAATGCTCCCTTTCTTCCATCCATATCATGAGATCACAGCCAATTTTGGGGGGACAATAGTGAAAAAGCAGCTTTTAAGCAGCCAAGTCTCACTGTGGCTACACTTTAAGAGAAGGAACAGAGAGAGTGATAAAAATAAGTTTCCTGATAAACATCGGTCTCCTTCGTATCTTTCAATTTAATTTTTCAAACAAGCTTCTGGTTCCCTGAAGCAGCAAACATTGCACAAATAACAAAGAACAAGAGAAGGTAACTGAGATGACTTTGTCCCGGGGCTGGGACCAAAGCTCTCTGGCAGGAGCTCAGAAGACAAGTAGGCATTCAGGCTTCCCTGGGGAACGGCCGTGCCAGGCTCCGCCACACCATCTTTACACAATGGTCTCCAGTCCCCGATGGCGCTTGGACAAAATACACACGCAAACTGTCTTTCAAACACTACTTCCATTTCAAATTATGGAATTATTTATACAGAAAGAAAAATAGCTTCATACATAACCCATACCTTGGTTACTGATGCTCAGACAACCTCACGGAAATTTGTACCTTCCTCATCCAAACTCTCATGTCCTCTCAGCTTAACAACTGGAAACCTCTCCTTCCTGCCCTGCCATATCAAAAAGCAGTTTATACTCTGAACACTGATTATTCGTGATCGATTCCACCTCTTCAACATGCCAGAAAGATCTATGCTCCCCATGTCCACACAGCTTGGGGGGGTGGGGGAGAAAAGCAGGTTATCAACTCCATTAGTGTTCCATTATGAGCCGAATACTAATTGCAACAGTTGCTCATGCTTGTCTTTAGCTGTTATATTGGTCATAAATACGATTCAGAATTTCTGCCTAGATTGGACTAGAACAGATTGCCAATGGAAGTAGTACACAAGTATCATGAAGTCTACACAACTGGAACACGGGAACCCAAGGGCTTCTGCTGCAGAGCTCTGTACCTGCACCCAGATTTTACTACAAACTTCTTGAGAGACTTTCTGAAGAAGCTACTTAGTGGTTTCACGTGTTTTAAAAAAATAAACATGCAAAACACTGATTACTCACATGTAACCTCTGCTCTCTGTTTGAGATCATACATACAGATAATGGAACACCAAGAGAAGTTCTACTCCCTGTCAGAGGAAAATCCAAGTATCTAAGTATCTCTTGGCATTGGTTTTCTGCTTAGTGGTACCAAGATGCTCTTACTGAAGTCAGATATACCCAAATATTTCATTTCACTACCACAGCTTATAATAAAGTCTATGCAACAGGTTGTAATCAGGCCCCTGACCCGTCTCCTGGGGGTCCCCCTGGGGGTCCCCCTGACCCCTGACCCGACAGGCATTTGGATTTTTCACCCAACACAGAAACTGTAACTCACGTGATGCCATAATCTGCATCACTTCTGAGCGAACAAAGATGATCTGATCTTCAGCTATCACAACTATGATGCTGAAAGGTTTTTCAGATCAGATCAAGCAGTTACCTGTTCCACAGAACAGTGAAGGTATTTAGCATCCTTCGCATTTAAAATCCCATATACAGCAATTTCTGTCTGTATGACTGAAAATAAACACGTAAGAAAAAGTGTTCTGGTTACACAGAAAAGATTTTTCAGAGTGATGCAACCACACTAAAAGCTGACAACATTAGCTTGTGTCAAGCAACCTGCTAACCGCCTACGCAAAAAAAAGAAAAAAAAAAAACGGGAAAAAAGAAAAGAGATAAAGTGTCATGAAATCTTCAAAGAGAGGGCAGATACCATCTCCCTGCAGGATTATACATGATTAACCTCACTGCTTGAAGCTGCCACTTCTGCCCAGACTTACAGTTATTTGCTGTTTACACAACCAGCTAAGTCAGAAACCCCAGCCATTCACGGGAAATCCCAATTCAAGAATCTGAGAGCACCCTCACGGTTCTTCTGCTGTGCACGACTGGTGCAACTGCTGGTGATGTTATTTCTGAGCCTTACGTCCAACCTCCACAGCTATTGAGCTGCTGCTCCTGTTGCAGGAGTGCTGCACTGCTTGAATGACGATACAATTTTTTAAAAGGAAACTTCAACTAAAATAAAATAAAAAAACCAAACCAACCACATATAAGCCACATTGCATTTCCCTAGGGAAGGCTGGAATACAAAAAAGACCAGCCTTAAAAGCGTGCCTGTGGAGACACTTCACTCTGTGCTCTCAAACTCCTTATCTGTGCCTATGATGGCACACTACATTTTAGCATTTTTTGGCCAGGCACTGACACAACCAGCACAACTTCTCCAAAATCCATATTAGCATATTGCTTCTGACAGGCTACAAAGGCTCTCTGGTGAGGGCAAACCCCAAACTGAAAGAGAAGGGAGCAGGCAGCAGGGCACAGGCAGGGAACGGCTGGTGAGGGTTCTCCTGCCGCACCAAGGAAGGGAGCAGAAAGCTGCAGAGACTTTGACCAACACCGAGCACGTTTCAAGATCTGCTGTACTACTAAAACATATTTATTATAACTAATGCAAATAATCCAACAGCCTTCCAATTCCTAATTTGGCTGTTTCGCTCACAACAGCAGCAAGCTTAAGAAGGTTAAAAAACAGGCAAGCCGAGCAACTGGCATATTAAAATTAATAATAATAGGAGTAATAAAATCCTTCAAATACTGCCCACACTGTCACTACAGCCAGGATACACTGGTTACAAGCCCTTTACAGAAAAGCCAAGCAAAGCAAGTAGAGCAATGCATTTTTAACCACAGCAAACTATAACCATAGTAACCACAATCAAGTACAGCAGCTGCAATATCCAAAACTTGCTCCAAGTTTCCCTGCCTACCAGAAAACACACTTCAAGGGCTGCCACTGCTCTAGTCCAGCACCCCTCGCACAGAGCATCCCTCCGGACACCGCTCCTGCCTCCCCAGCCACACATGCCATATCCCCATCACGTTTGTCAAAGCAGCCGCCCTCCACGTGAGTGCTGAGAGTTCTTCTCCAGCTATGGCAGCAGGTAAGCTCGCACTGCCTTCTAGAAATAAGGAAAGACGTAAATTCAATCATACTTTGCAGTGGATATTAGTCATCTTCCCTTTCAGAACTTGAACAAGGAAGAAAAAAAAAAAAAAAGAATAAGCAGTGGAGAGAAAGACCTCTCACTCCCACTTGGGTTACAATGATTTTACGTGCTCTGGCTTCTACTGCAGAGTTCGGAGTCATTACAACAGTAAGATCCCTTATTTCTTTTTTCTGGTTTTGAACACTACAATGTGTCTAAGATTCCCTTGCCCCTTTTATGCCAGCAGGCCTTTTTTTATTTATTTTATTTTTTAGTCTCCAATCAGAATGCTCCAACCCAAATACACCACTATTGTATTAAACTATCACTTGAACAGAGTAACCTGAACAGAAAGCTGAAAGCACTTCTGAATTTTTTGTAAGAATAAACAGACGCAGACACAAGCGTTAGTCATTTTTTACCCCCAAAACCACTCATTGGCTTACTTGCTGTAACATTAAACTGTTTGTACAAAGAATACATCTAAGTGACAAAAATCAAGCCTTTCCCAAGCTTTCTAACCAGCACTCGCACTCAAGGAAGTTGTCATTTACTACAATCAACAACATTGTCATTTACTACAAGGTTTGAAGTATTAACATTACACACAATCACAAAAAAATTAAAGTGATGCAATACTTAGTATTACATTTGGTTCCTGAATTCTTAAGTAGACATCCCGCTGCTTCTCACAGGCCACCAGCTCTTCCTGATGAGAGGAAGATGATGTATGTTTTTAATCTCTGTTCCCTGGTCTGTGCTGGGTCCCCTCTGACATCAGCAAGGCGAAACGTCTGCTACAAGAGACTCTGCTTGATTCCCCCCACCCTTGTCCCAACAAATTGAAATGTGCTATTACACCTTGGTGGCCACCATCACTTACTCTGCACCCAGTATCAGGTGAGTGCTTTCAAAAACAGAGAAGCCAGTATGGGGCAATTAACACATACCTGCAGATAATGCCAACAATAAACATTATAAGAATGATTTTTCAGTGCAACCATCTGAAATACATGTTTCCTTCTACCTGAACATTAAGATAAGTTATGCTTTGCTTGGACAATTTTTCCCTAATTTAAGTATGACAGCCTGGGAAAAGACTCAACCATCAAGATCCAACATTTTTGTTACAAAAAACCCAAATATTATCCTTTTTCTTTTTTCAACACAAAGAGGATTGTCTTCTCCCTCTAAAAACCAGAGCAATTAAACTAAATCAAACTGTGCTTTCTAAGTTATGATTGGTCAAATAAATTGTTTCACATTAAATAAACTGTAATTTGAGTCACAGGAGCAGATATTTGCGCCACAACTCATGATCTTTGCAGCAAGGACGTACAGACACATAAAACAGCTAAAATTTGTCTATTCTGAGCGTTTACCACTGAGTCTTTATTATCAACTATTGTAAAAGGGAGCGTATTTGTGTCATTTAATAACAGACATGCACAGAAACCTTACGACTCCAAATACTACACCCCAAGATTGTCACATTGAGTGACACCAGGATGTTTGGCTCATGGGAAGTGGAATAAAAGCAAGACCTTTCACGAAGAGCTCACTGCTTATGTTACTGTGCTCTTGAAAACAGAAAAAATATGTACTTTAAACGTTTTGGTAAGTATCCCGCAGTGCTTCACCACCTGCATTCTCTTCTGTATCTCAAAGCTTCCCTTTAAAGCCTGTCTCAGGACCAAATCCAGAGCACTGATGCCCAGGAATCCCGCTGCTCCGCTCCTAACCCCTGCAGCCAGGCTTAGGAGTAGAGCAGCACAAATCACACTGCACATCCAACCCATGGTACTTACTCAGACCCAGATCCCAACAGGGATATAGGAGGATAAGTTTCACCATATTTTTCATATGACCCTAATTTCTGTGTCTGTTTGGGATTTCTTTGGCCCCGCTGCCTTGAGAAAAGGCGAGCCACCCGCCTCCCACAGACCCGGCGGGGCAGAGGCTTTATACCCACCGCAACACACAGAGACCTTGAGGGACTCCAGCAATCCCCAGAAACGTGGATCTAATTACAGTTGCTCTTACTTTCCTACAACTATGTTATCAGAAGAATGAAAGTGGCATCAAGTGGGATTTCAGAGTCAAAAGCCTCATGTAACGTGAAGTCCTGAGGATTTGGATAATTTCATGCTGTTCTGGCTTTGATGCAAGAGGCGATACCGGCAGACCTCTGCGCCGCTCGCCGTTTCTTTGAGAAAATGTGTTTCATACGCTGTGCAGTGTGAAGTACATGGTTATTTTAATAATCCTAGCCACACATGAATATATCTTTGCTCAAAGAAAAGCAAAAACCAAGAGTAAACGTATTTACACCCGTGTTTATAAAACAGTGCCAGAAGAATAGTACAATAAGCATATTCCTGAGCGATTCTGTAAAGCTAGGTTAGAAACTAACCCATAGATACATAAAAAAAAAAAAGTTAGCATCACCTTAAAAGGATCTGACGTCCAGAAAAAACGAAGCTTTGGAGAAATTAAGCCATAAACTTGATGGTGCAAACACTCATTCTTGCATGCGTATTTTCCAGCTCATTTATATGATGACCACATGGTTTTAGCAGCAAGAAAGAGGATAAATGGACAAGTTGTCCATCTGCAAAGCAGTATGGAAGCTGTACACATTTAGCTGAGAAGTTCTTCATGTAACACATAAACACAAGGCAACAACAAAAACCTTAGAAAACAACTTAGAAGGACAATCAGCAAGAAATAGATTGAGCAATATTTTGTTGAAAGAGCAGTTTTCCTTAAACACTGATGTGCTAATGCTGTGTTTTTATTTAGAAGATAGATGTTGAAAAACAAAGAAGTTAATCTAAGGAACATCCACTTCTGGGCTGCAGGTGTTGTTTTTTCACAGCAGTGCCAGCAAGACAGGGTTATCTTTCAGCTGAAGAATAGAACAGATTTTGCTCAAACCTTATGTAGAAGGACACAGCAACGTGTCTGAAAGACTGAGGGTTAGGTCTGAACATCTGGGAAAAAAAACATGAAAGAAAACAACAGCTTCACACAACCCAAAACCCAATAAACTAAGTACATTTAAAAGTGTACGGCCACCTCCAGAAAGCCTCCAACAAGCTGCTGTTCAATGTCCTCCTTGACCATCCAAGCCTGCCATCTCCCACCTCCTCGGAATAGCCAAGAACAAGGAACACAGAGATAAAGGAGCCTCAGCTTTATGATAACTCTTCCTGGACACGGAAACAAACCTTGAGCTGTTCAGATTTCAGAAGAAGAGTATTTAAAACTTTATGTTTGTCGACTAGAAGTTTTTCAGACTTCAGGTCATTTCTCACAGTTTGAACATCCTCCCAGAATATTTAAAAATTATTTCCAATATTTACTGTTTAGTGATCTCACAAAGCTACCAGCTCCCCTGCCTTTTAGAGTCAAAACCTGCATTTCTTCAATTTTTCCCCCCTTTTCCTTTTTTTTTTTTTTAAATCAAATTCAGAATGGGAAAGTTTTTAAAAGAAATGCAAGCTGCCACCTCCCCTTTACGCAACAGGACAGGCGTTACTAGTCACAGCCTCTGTGCCACTGTAGGAGAGCTGAGCCTCTGAATGATACCTAGAAAAAGAATACTCAATTCTTACTTGTTACAGGAGCCTTAGCATTGCAATTTTTAATTATTTGGGCCCAAATACAAATTCAAGCATATAAATCAAAGACTTTTATTCCAAGAGATGCCACTGCACGGATTCTGCAGCTCACATTTCTGATTTTTTTTTAGTGAAAATATCCTAACAATCGCAAATCCAGTACTAAGCGAGTTCCAGAACTGATCTATGAAACTATTTCAGTACGACTGCTCAATAGCATAGTGTAATAGCTTTTTTCTATACTTTTACAGTTCTTTTTTAATATACATTATTTCATATAATCCCATTACAAAACAATCTGAATTCAGGGCTGCAAGATGCTTTTAGAAGCAGTTTGACCAGAATTCTGCCACACACAAGCTGCGAGTACTCACTTAAGTTCTCAAAACACCCATTCTAGTACAGAACTGAAAATGCCAAATAACATTTCTTGTAATTGGGCACAATAGACACTACCACAAATCCAAACATGAAAACAAAACGGGACCATTAATCTCACACCAAATTAAATAAAAACCATCTTATATGGTGCTCCTTGCACAGCCAGACTTAGAACCCGGTGGGCTTCCTGCAAGAAAAGAGCCCTAAGCCAGAAAATGGGGCAATTTGGGGATTTGTTGGAAAAATTTCAGTGGAGAAGCACGAGTGTTTGCATTTTTTCAAGTATACAGAACTTGCACAAAAGCTCTTCCCTGGCCCCAAAGGGAAAACGATAAATCACAGGCTGGGCTTTCTGGTTAAAAAGTACTGAGCCAGGGATTGATCGTAAACCTGGGTCTCCTCCACCCAGTCTCATGGGCTCCACTTACTGCCCTCAGTCTTTGTGCTTCTCTACCACACAACTTTACAAAAATAATTAAAAAAAAAAAAAAAATATCACAGAATCATAGAATGGTTAGAGTTGGAAGGAACCTTGAAGATCATCCAGTTCTAACCATCCTGCCCCAGGCAGGGACACCTCCTGCTAGACCAGGTTGCTGAAAGCACCGTCCAACCTGACCTTGAACCCCTCCACGGATGGGGCATGATGTCTAACGTGTTGTGCACATTTTGGACTACAGGTTTTATTCTGATACGGCTCTGTGGAGGGTTCATGACACCAAGTAGCGTAAGACAGTAGCAAACAAAAGCTCCTGTACACTGGAGAAGGAAGAGCCATCCGTACAAGGTCTCCTCTGAAACAGCAATTCTCAAGACCAACAACTCTCCCCTTTTGCAGGTCTTTAATTTGAAATCACAAGATGGCAAAAGGAAGAGTTAAACACAAGTTGTTCTTCAGGCTTCTTTGATACCAGAGCGTGGAAGGAAAATAGTGGTGATGGTGAACACCAATGCTGAGTATCAGTTACTGGAATAGAGGTTGATGTTTAACTTAACCGCTAACAGCGTAAAATTTAAATTACTACGTCTGCAGGAGAAAAAACAAAACTCATGCTGAAGTTTTGGAAGAATTACTGCTCTGTTTCTACTTTTAGAGTAAGAGCCTGCCTGGAAGCCCAGGCAGCGCTGGCAACCTCGCCCATCCCCTCATCTGTGGCACCCATCTGAGCTGCAACAGGAGATAATTTCATATCTAATCTGCAGCAGCTAACGAGCGCCAGCGACAGCCCCGAGGCTCTCCAGCAGATGCTCACCCTGCAGTTGCCTTCTCTGTCCAGTCCCAACCCCAGGCACAGACCCGCTCCAACACCAGCAACTGCTCCCAGCTCCATCCCTGGACCTACAGGTGGACGCTGCAGCTCCCATGCACAGCTCCCTGGCCGTGGGCACTTGTGGAGCATACATATATATTTATTTATATATATATACACAATAGCAAAGCAGCACTGAAGAACTGTGTACACCACTTAAGGTGCAACTGCACTCATCTGCTAGAATTACTTCCAATAAGAATATCCTTTAAGGACCAGAATGGGAAAAACAAAGAGTTCAACATACTTGTAAATAAATGTAAAATGAGCAAAGAATCAGCAGAACACCAAATTTACTACATTTTAAGCACATTTGGTCTTGTGCTCATTTGGACACTTCTGCTTCCCCATCAAACAACTTCATTATGCTCACAGATATTATAAACCTACTTCTCATCCGTGGCGATATATAAGGTCTAAGACAAGCATACAAAGCCAGAACAACAGTATTTCAGATGCTTACTTGCTCCATTATTTTACATAACAAATAATTGTCTACTAAGATTTTTTTAATGGCCCATTAAAAAAAATAATCATAAATTATGAAAAAAGAGCAAAATACATCTTTCCTCCTAAAAAAAAAATTGCAATATGTAATAGATTAAGATATCATCAATTCCCAGTTGGAACATCACCCTAAATTCCAGTTGAACAAGGACGATTTTACAACTCCCCTTCCTGCTTTCTGTCTAAGCATTTGCTTACTACCAGGAGGAAATAGGTCCACGGCTAAGTATTCGGGGGGAAAAAGCATTCCCTCCTATTCTTCTGTTGCATTTCCAGGGAAGAACTTCTACAGCAGTAGAAAAATTGTGCTAATATATATACAAAATCCACAACCAAGTGTTTAGGAAATGAGATGCAGCCGTAAATGTAAAGATCATGCCAAGCCCAAACTTGAAAAGATGACCTTGAGATTACAAAATAATTTTTGTTAGGTATGCAAATTTCTTTGATCACCAATAATTTCAGTCATCTCTTGTAAGTGCTGCACAAGCTTCATTTCTAAAAACTTACTACAACTGCCCTCATCGTGATATTGACCCACTGGCTGATCCACTTGGAGCTTCAGGTTAACCCATCACTGAAGATTCAAACTGGTCCTTCAGCAGGTTCTACACCAAAACAGTAAAATTTGTCATGCAGCTGGTTCTGGTGTTTTCATCTACGGAAATACACCTTTCTGCAAAATACTAGATGTTCCATGATTTACAAGGAATTACAAAATTGCTATGGAAAATTCACTGATCTCAGCACAAAATTTACTTGCCTACTACCACCAGAATGATGATAAAACTAAAGCCGTGTTACTTGCTCGTCAAAAATAAGCTGCTCTCACTAGTAAAAATTTGAAAACGGTTCATAAAGCTGGCAGCAACCAAGATGTGTATAATAAAATACTCAGATTTACAACAAAACCAATTACTTAACTACTTCTTCCTATTTGACTGTTTATTAAGCTATGTATAATCCTCGAAACTTCCTGTTGAGTAACAAGGTGCAGTTGGCACTGTGAAGGCATGAGTCTGATGAAAATTTAATATGGAGATTTCCCCAAAGTTCATGGTTGTTGTTATTATAAATTAAAATAATTAAAATCTAAGGAAAAGAATAGTTTTAGCAAATCTAACTAAAGCTAAAAACTAGGAATACCAAACTTGGTGTTATAAAAGTGCTTTTCTACTGCTGCTAAAATAAATATATTTCCATTTCAGACACTGAAATCTCAGGTAGTAACAGAAATTGTCACATATACACCATCCTTTAATCCTGCCTGACATCCCATCCAGGAGCTTCTGCCTTCAGGTTTTGGGATACTCAGGTTTCATGCTTCAAAATCACAGCAGGAGAGACACCAAACTTGGGAAACGAGCAAGAAAAAGGAGAGACGCTGAGAAAATGGGCTCCCTACTGAAAAAGAGACATCAGTTAAATTCTAAAGTTGAACCCCTCCCCAAAAGTTTGTACTAGATCTAAAAAGTAAAGTACATTTCCAAAAGCACCTTTCTCTAAAAGTGTGCTATTGGTTAAGCATAAGGAAAAACCTGTATTTTCCTCTTACAGGATGACAAGTTAAGAGCATTCTCTCTTTTAACATGCTCCAGCATCTCCAAATTTGAGTACGTATTGATATACAACAGCTAATAATGTAGCGTCACATACATACCACCATTCCTGAAGAGGCATGTCAATTTTATTTTTTTTTTTTTTTTTTAAGAGAAATCTTTATGGTCTAATCTAGCTGCAAAAAATCAACATTTAAATAATGGGTCTAAACCACCACCTGTTGTACAGCCAGCGCTGAATGAGGTTTTCAGGTTTTGAAGCTGCACAGCAATGTCAGCCATCCAGAATTTGTGTTTCGACAACACATTTCCAACATCCGTAACTTTTATTAGCAAATGGAACCTAAACCACCTTTGAAACAAGGTGGATTTATAGAAACTTGGAGACTGGAATTTTAAAACTTATGAGTCCAAGTTTTAAAGTCTCATCTGTGCAGAGAAATGCAGAATTTTATTTTTTTTTTTCCAATCACTGTCACCCTTTCAAATACTGTCCTAAGACTGGTACAGACAGGACTGAAACAGCCTACCAACTACATCAACGTTTCCAGCCACTTAGGCATAATGCTTAAATTTGCATAACACTTACCCTTTGAGAAAAGCAGATAACCCCAAGACCTAACCCGTGGATAGGGAAGCAGGACAGCTTTGCTTAAAAACAACTACAAAATTTCAACTGAGTAACTCTTTTGCAGGGATGGGCTGCTTCATCAGAGTAAAATTTCACTGTGTTTGGTGACACTGGAACACTGTACACTTAGCAAAAAAGACTTCTCTATCATTTACCAGCCAGGCTAAGTTCACATAGAAGCAAAATGAGAAACTACTATTTCTACAACAGATGCTGAATAGTCTCAATAGGCCCTAAATCTCTAGGGATGCCATAAAAAAAAAGAAAAAAGGAACCAATTGAGCAAGGCAGTAATTTTAATTCAGCTATATCAGGCACTGCAGGTTTTACCTAAATAAGAGAAATTGAGTTTTTCCAGCAAGCTAAATTTCCTTTTTATTAAAGTAAACATCAATGCTAGGATTTCCATTCATAGGAAAGCAACATTTCAAGAGTCCTTGAACAACCAGGAATGTAGCTTTGTCGACAAAGCTCCAGCTCTGCCATTTGAGAAACACATCAGGACACTGCTCCGCTGCTGCCAGGGAAGCCAACACAGCAGCAGCATGAGGCACTGGTACCCACTGGTACCCATAAGTGGTACCCCAACCAATGGCTAGAGTTGGAAGGGACCTTAAAGATCATCGAGTTCCACCCCCCTGCCCTGGGCAGGAACACCCCGCACCAGACCAGGTTGCTCAAAGCCCCATCCAGCCTGGCCTTGAACCCCTCCAGGGATGGGGCAGCCACAGCTTCTCTGTCCCAGCACTATCTGTGGTAAAAGTCACTGACAACGGTTTAAGAAAACTTACTCTTCAATAAATCAGTTTGCTTTTCTAAGAATGAGAAGAAATACAAGACATTCTGAAGGATGATGAGGCAGGCAGGCATACAATTTCAAAAGGCCACCACTTGCTCAGAGGAGCTTTTTTCCCCCCTCCTTGTGTCCTCCGAACACAATCTGATAACTGGACACAGACATACAAGTAACATTTTGGGGTGTCCAGGTGGCACAACATGCAGCAATCCTGTACGGGTGGGCATTGCTGCTCAGGAAAGCCGGAGGAGAAGTCAGGTGCTGGGCTGCCATCAGTAGCTACTGCCCCAGCACCGTGGGAACAAGGCACCCCAAGAGCACAGAAACTTTTGCTTTCAGAATTATTACTCCTGGGCGTGAGGAACTGACCCAGATGGTTTCAAAATTTGCCAGGAAACAATATTACAATACTCAATTCAAAGCTCTTCCTCCCCTTGACTAGAAAGCCTTAGAAGAAACCTGCTTAGTAAACTGTTTGCTCCCTACTTGGGAGAACCAGCGTGAGGTATCTGCATGTGCCTAGTACATTGCAGGACAGGGAAACTCAACTACATTTATAAACAAAACAAGCAGAGAGCACTATCCTACAGAACAAAAAGCCTGGAATACTTAATTAAAACAACAGAAACATTTCCGAGTCCTCTGCAAGCAGATAAAATATCCTCTGATCTGCAGATAACAATATCCTCTGATCTGCAGATAACAATAACTGCTTGTCCAGACAAAACTATCATTTTTAAAGAAAGTTCTCAGATAAGGTAATCTTTAACCTAAAAGGCTCACTTTATTGTATTCTGGACTGTACTGCCACTGGTACCATCCTGCTATTTTGCAGTTTTGCATACACTCACAAGGCTTGCATCTATCTGCATACAGGTAGACACACATGCACAAACAAAATCTGAATTGCCATCACTTTGGTACAAGCCCCAAGGGGAGAAAAGTAAGAAAATCCAGTTCAAAGTTCTTTTTCTTTTTTTTTTTTTTAATAATTCAAAACAATTCTGGTGCTCCATCCTAAAAAAGTGGTTAGTCTCGCTGAAAACTACTGGTTAACACTGCAAACCTGTGCCAGCTGCGAATCACTCCAACCACCCTGGCACCATCATTTAAAGTAATTTTCCATTTAAAGAGTCTCACATCAGTGCCAGCGCAGCCTTTCATTACCCATCCCACTTAATACCCACAATCTCTCCACAGCTCGCTCGCTCGGTCTCCACTGACCAAGCCGAGCCCGGGGAGACTGATGTGTGGATTATTGGGATTCCTAATGCCTTTTTCTCCCCGCTGGCTGAGCGCTTGGCAGCCTGCCTGGCCCGCAACACGTGTGGCTCTGTCAGCCTAATGCACTGTGTCATCTGGAGAGGCTCGGGACGGAGCGGGGACCCAACGGCGTCCACATAGCAACGGCCGACGGCTCCCAAAGCTTCCAGCTACTACTACACTTTCCAGCGCTGGTGGAGAAAGAGATACAGAAGCGAGTGTCTGGGTGTTTGCCACCGCTCGCTTTCCAAGAGGCAAGTATACAAGGTAAGAGCAACCACATTCAGCACGATCCCTTAACCGAAGGCTGGAGAGCCAACCCAGGGCTTTCCCGTACAAAACATCCGTCCTCGCTTCATTGTCGTCTTGCAATGACTCAAAATCCGCACCCAAAGGTTCTGGATTTGACTAAGTATTTTTTCCCACGTAACCCACCTTCTGTTACCTAAATAACGACAGTGAAAATCCACAGATACGGGCTCAAAAATGAGCTGTGACCCAGTCAGTTGTCACTCACCAGTTTAAAAGGTTGCTGTTAAACCGTATCTATGCCCGGCATTTAGTCAGGGCAGAAAGAAATGAGGCTTGGGCATTTTTCTGTAGAAAAGATATACTGAGATATTTTGAAGTGTTAGGAAACATCAGCCCTGTAAATCCCACTGTAAATTCTTACAGGATGAGTATACAAAGAGAAATACCACACAACGTGTAAATATCGAATAAACGCAAATTTAACATCATGCCTAACTAAAAAGTGTAGTGAAAGTGAAACTGGTTTGTAGATGAATGAAATACAGAAGCTGGCAGAGATCTTACTTGGAAATGGAAGAAAAAAATACACAAAACGCAGCCGAAGTTTCGCTTCCTCTGTACAAGACAACACAAGACAACAGAAAGCTCCAGCACAGCACATCCTCTACAGCCTCCTCAGACACCACACACTCTCCAGACACACCAAGATTTCCTACTTTATATCTGGCACCACATTACAGGGGTTTTTTGTCAATTATCTGAGCAGAGAAAGATAAAGATTACCAACTATATAACCAAATACAGGGATTTTTAGACAATCTATTAGAAACCTATTTTTCTGCTAATAAACACATACTAATTATTTTATAATAGCAAACACCGTAACAACTGAAGGAAAAGTCTTGAAAAGCACTACTAAGCAGTCCAACTGCGCTGGACTTGGTTCCGATTCAAGTGTATCATCCAGCTCTCAGCATCCCAATATGCAGCCACCTCAGTCTCGGGTGTATTTACCAAGACACCCCTTGGTTCGGTTGATTTCCATTTAACTACAGGAACTCTTGACAAACAGCGACTTGCTTGAGGATGACTACAGCAGAAGAAAATAAATGTAGTTTTTCTGAGCCCCAGGACTACACCACACTGGTGATACACATCTCCCCGATTAGAGAAATTACTTGCTTCTGGAGATTTACAAAAAATGACTCAGTGAGATTCTACTACGTTATGTTGCTTCCTCCTCTTAATTTCTTCCTGGATTTGTGCAGCTAATTGCTTATCACCAGAATTTCCAAGCTAAAGCAAGCTAAAAACAGAACCTTGTTTTTACTCAAACGTATTGCGGAAAACAGCGTGGACCAAGTTGAGCAACCACTTCCTAAGGAGCTCGTACCCTCGCTCTGCACCACAACTGGGGAGTGACAAGAGCAAAAGCTTTCGGGGTAGCACAACTGGATGAGCCATTATACACGTACAAACCAGCCAGAGGAAAAAAAAAAAAGAAAAACAGAAAATATTTGCTCACCATCATCTCTTCTAATCTCTGAGATCACTGCCCGCTCCTACCACCGGTTTTTCAAACCCACCGATTCCCCCTCGCCAGCCCTGGCCGCAGCCACCAACCCCAGCAGTGACTCCGGTGCTCGTGGTTGAACAGCAATAAGGAAGGTTGTGAGCACTGAAACTCCGGCACAAATATTTGCAGCCTCACCTGGAACCCCCAAAGTCTATTCAACATATTTAAGGATTGAGTGACAGCTTAGAAAAACACATGGGTTTAAGTTCACTGCCTGAAAATGGTCACTTCTGCTAGAAATCGTGGGGGTCAGCAAGGCAGAAAAGGTTGAAGCAACCACCTTAGTGCTGCAATAACACAACTGCTCACTTTTCTTCCTCAGAAGAAACTGAAATCAATCAAGTAACACGGAAAAACGCATGGAAATTATCATTATGGCACAAAAACACAAACAGAAAAGCTTTTATGTGCCTCTTTTTAACAAAAGAAAGCCTAATTTTGAAACAGCTGCTCCACAGACCCAAGCCCACGCCCTGAGGCAGGGGCTAGGTTTGGTTTTGTTTCTGTTTATTTCACGGTTTCCCTGTTTATTCAATTTCTTTCCTCTGCCAGTGGCAGCCAGGGCAGCGCAGGGCAAGCGGCTTCATCCAAAACCAACAAGCAGTCCTTGCCCCCGACAGCCGCTCCACGCTGCGCTCTGAAACACACGTAGGTAGCTACGATCCTCGGAACTTAGAAGAAGCTTCAAGTCTCTTCTAAAGGCACAGGTAGCAAATCACTTCAGAGCTTGGTTGGAAAAAAAAAAAAAAATCAATTTTTTTCCCCCCAAGTGTTGTATTAAGCTGAAAGAAGGTAGTGAAGGTGAAAAGGGAAAAGCCAACATGTTACACAGCCTAAGCTCAATGTAGCTTACATGCTACTGACACAGCTGTTAAAAATCCACCAGCACGAGTTGGAAGAGAAGTCTCTGCTACTTCCCTGGGGGCTGCAGACATTTCCCAGAGATGTTGTATCACCAAATGATTCTCTGCTTCTGGACAAACGCGCTTCGGTACTGTTTGAGATGACCCATCCTACACTGAAGTTTAACCACAGTGACACCAATTCCACCAACTTCAAGTGAACAACTTTTGCCTGACACGGGCGAAGGACTGACTCATCAGTCAGGGCTGAAGGAAGAGTAATAACATAAACCTTTCAAACACACATTTGTAGCAGAAACCTGGACACCAAACAACCTTTGCAAACAAGTATGCTCGTTTTGACACCAATGGCAGAGCTCTTCTAGAGGGATTTCCACAGAAAGTCAGTGTTTTGACAGAGCACAAGTTTAGCTCCGTTTCCTTTGGGAAGAACGCGCTCCCATTCAGGTGTAAATCCAGTTCTCCTAACTTCAGGGACACCTAAGCCAGCAAAAAAAGGAAGGTGATTGCAATGTATATAAAACATCGTGCTACTGTAATGTGGCTAACAGTAACAGTGCTGGGATCTAACACATCTGACACCAGGAGAGGGCTTCAAAGCCCCACAGTGGCCACAGCAGCCAGCTGAGCACACCCGACGCTCCCCACGGGCTGTAGTTCCACACTCATGGTTGCGTTTTATGCAGCAGAACAAAGGAGTAATTGTCACACGGGGCAAAACGAGCAGCGAGGAGACTGAGGTGGGAATCACACCGGCAGGAGGACATACAGATTCTGTGCTGCTCCGTCTTCAGCATCATCAGGAATTGTTCTCTGCCCACATGTGCACTCACTGTGTGGGTACACCTTCAATCTGAGCGGTGCTCTTCCGTCACCGCACTCACCAACAGCCCCCCAGTCCTCTTGAGCACAGGTCTTCACAGTAACAGTTAAAATAAAGTTTCACCAAAACAGACAGACTCCTGTTATTTGATAAAAGAAGTCACCAAGAGAAGGTGTTTCTCAAAAAAGTGGATTTTTAATTTAAACAGACATTGTCTCTTAAAGGCTACCATTTCAATGACTGACGTGTAGTGACATAGAACACCTGATAATAAACTTATAAAAAGAACCTTGAATCATCAAGTCTAATGAAGCCAGCCTATTAATGAGCAGCAGACAAAGCATGCCCACGCACAGTGCCCACTGCAAAACCAGGACCCAGGCCTTTCACAAGTTATTTCTTCACTGCTGCAAAAACAAATAAAACCACCACAGCAGCTTCACAGGCACACTCATCCGCCGCTTTTATAAGACAGGTTCCAGCAACAAAATCCTCTTTCATATTTTTTTTTTTTTTTTTATCAGCAAGAACTTCAGGTGACTTATTCCCCTCTGGTCCATTCACATGAGAAAATCACTCACCTGACACAGAGCCTAAGGGTTGTTTTGTTTTGTTTTTTTCAGAATTTTACAGACCAGCAAAGTTCTCTGTGCTGTTAAACTATTTTAATCCTATGTGCACACACCCTCCACAGGCACACAAACAACTTGCCTGGGTTACAAGTGCTCAGTGGTGAGTAAACCTTTTTGGATGCTGCAATGCCTGTAACTGCATTTCACAGAAAGCAGCAGTAGGGTTGTGATATCTGCTCTTTAAGTTCAACAATTTCTACAGGAAGATACAAGCTTTGTCTACACCAACCCCACGTAGTTAAGAAAACTGACCCTCAGACTTGGAAGCCCGCTTTCAGGGCAACCACACAAAACCGGACAAGTTATTCTAAAATACTTCATACATTATTGCAGTGACAGCGTTTCTCAAATTCTTTCAAGCTGGATATTTTTACATCAGCTGGACTGACTTTGGTACTCGTCTGACTTCCCCTCCCTGTCACAACTCTCAGGAGCAGCCTACCCACGATACAGGTCTGAGGCGACGGCAAACACTCCTGGAAAAGCAAGAGAGAGTGAAAGACACTGTGAATAACTAACACCTGCCTACCCACTGAAGTACATTAATTATAGAGAATAATTGAATGACTGCTTTCCTTA
>JAOXNO010000003.1:11669097-11682902 GCA_028565335.1 Limnodromus scolopaceus
GTGGCAGAGCCCTGGCAGAGGCTGCCCAGAGAGGTGGTGGAGTCTCCTTCTCTGGAGACATTCAAACCCCACCTGGAGACGTTCCTGTGGGATCTGCTCTGGGTGGCCCTGCTCTGGCAGGGGGTTGGAGTAGATGATCTCCAAGAGGTCCCTTCCAACCCCATGTCATTCTGTGAACCTCTGACTCTCTCTGCTGAAGCTGCTTTGCTTCATTTCTGATCACTCCCAAGGTCAGCAGAAGGGTGGCTCTGTGGCCAGATGCTGAGCGCAGCCTGTGCAGTACCACCTGTTATGGAGTCAGGTGAAGCCAAGGGAAAAGCTTCTCCAGGCCTTCCCCATACACTAGTTTCAAGGGATTCATCCTTACTCCCAAAGGATTAGCTATTATGAGGATGAAGAGCTACAGAAACAGGACAGGAGGAAAGTGGAAAATGAAAAAGCAGGGCAGGCATATTCTTGACCTACTCCATTATCCAATTGCTTTGAAAATTAGAGCATTGAAGCCTTTGGTAGGCACGAGTTAGGTTGGGTTTTTTGTATTATTATATGCCTCCTCCAAATATTTGCCTCTATGTTACAGTTTTCACCCACACTTTCAGGGGTCCTAGGTAAGAAAGGTCTCCACACAGAGCGCTATCCCAGCCAGCATCGAAAAAAACATCTCCGCAGCGTGGGAAGACTGAACTGGATTAAAAAAAAAAAAAGAAAAAAGAAAAAAAAGTTACTGAGTCAAGAAAAAAGGGGCTGAACTGCTTTTGCCATGAGAAAAAGAACAGAGAAAAAAAGGGATAAAGGCAGGAAGGGAAGTAGGACAGAGCTCACTGGGGAGCACAGCAGCCGACCTGAGTAGCCCGTACTCCGGCGCGAGCGCAGGGGGGGGGTCCAGGACCCAATTTACTGTCCCCAGAGGTCCCTTGCCCTACATCTGGCAGGGTCCAAGCTTTCCTCGGCTAAGGCTCAAAAAGTCAACCCTGCGGTGGCGGGGGGAGGGATGTTATTTTGCAAAAAGGGGTTTGGTTTTGTTTTTTTTTGACAGAATCTGAGAAAATACATCGTGTCCTGAAGGAGAGAAGATACCGTCCTGCTTAAGATGGGTGGGTGACGTCCTCTGGGATGCTTCTTGCTCACTTCTGGGGAGCACGTTTGCCAGTAAAGACGTTGTCAAAGCGGGAATTCAGAGGGGGAAGAAATAAACAGGAGAAAGAGAGAGAGGGGACTGAACGGAGCTGTCTCTGCCATTTGGCAGGGAGACAAAACAGAGATGCTAGTAAGTCTGCAAATATAGGAAAAAAAAATAAGAAGAATATTTATTTTATTTTTTTTTTTTGCACGCGTGAAAAGGACTTAACTAGAAAGAAAAAAAAGGAAGAGAAAGAGGTGACTAAAGAAAAATCATGTCACACAGTAGGTCTGGAAGCTGCAGGACAAGAGTATTTTTTTCAAGTCGGGCTGGCCAAGACACTAAGAAATCCTCGGGGGGGGGGACTGGGTTTGTTTTAGCAGGAGGAGGGAGAGGAGGGAAAAGGAATGACCTGTGGTTCTGGGAAAGAGCTTTGCGGAGTGTGAGGAAAGGGCATCCGTCAGGTCCTTGGGTAATCTCAGAGGCCTCAAGGCTCTTCCCGGAGTCCTCAGCTCTGACAGTCCGGGGCGGCTCTTCTGTTTCTCGAGGGAGGATTTCCTGGGAAAGAAAACGTGGAGAACAGCACTGCATCCAACACCCTGCCTGGTTCCACAAGAGACGTGGCATTTCTTAGCTTCCCACTGAATCCCACCTCTCCACCCCACTCTGCGCCAGCCCGGAGCAGGGAGAAGTCACTAAATTGCTCAAGTGCCATAAAAGTACACACGTGACAGGGGACAGGTTGAGAGAAGGCATCTTTCACCACTGGCTTTGTTTACCTGCCCAGGGCTTCTTCCTGGACTTCACCCCCCTGATTGAATCCTGACCTAAAAAAACCTGTCTTTATAGGAAAAAAAAAAAAAAAAAAAAAAAAAACCAGCCTTGGAACAAAGCAAGATCACAAAAGATAACCATGTTAAGTTTCATGTCAACTTATTCCCTTCTCGATGCATCGGTTTTGGAGCCCTGATCCAGCCCTTGACAGCAAAGTGCTGCACTGACTTCTGCAGCCTCTGGACACAGTTCAGAAAAATCAATGCAAAGAGCAAAAGGTCACACTCTCCACAAGCATCAACTACCTGTCAAACCAAGATGGAATTGCAAATGCTAGCACACTCAGAAATAAAGTCACCAACTGCTATTAAAGCTATTTTGGTGCCCATATTCCCACACCCATGACTAAGTAAACCTGTTCCTTACGCTATATACCTTTGTGTAAAAACAAAAAAAAAACCAACCAAAAAACCCAAAACACTCATGCTTGTGACAGGCTTTTAAAAACAGGTAAGTGTAGTACATAGCTGTACAATTTCATCGCTTTGAATTCAGAGTGCCAGTGGGAATGTCAGTCTGGCTTAAAACGCAAAGAAAAAGGCAAGAGGAGAAAAACTAAAGAGATGAAAATAAAACCAAACTACTGCACTGCTAGGTGTTATCCCTCACTCTCCCTGCACATCAGGAAAAGCCCTGAGAACTGGCACAGAGCTGTAACAGAGACGTTGTTATGGAAGGTTTTCCATGACTTGCTCGACACATCCAGTCGTTGGCAGAAGTAAAGCCTCATGCAAGCACCAACTGTGAGACCGTCCTCACGTTTTACATCTTTATAAAACAACATGCTGAACATGAAGGTGCAATCTCCCATGCATTTACATGGCAGGCAGGCAGCATGTGGACACGATGTTCTACTGCCCCGTTCGTTGTTGGGTTTTGTATCAATTAGTTTATTTGTAATTGGCAAAAATGTCATCCTCTTCATAGAGACAGGGAAGCTTTTGTTTATTATAAAGTTTTGCTATTGCTTCTTTGAATGCTGACTCAGCAACAGTGACTCCCAGCAGAGCAGTGTGAATTCCCACCACACACTTGCACGTTCTCAGCCGAAGCAACCTCGGCGTCTAAACGAACCCTTCATAGGTCCGAACTTCTGAACGCCAACACGTGGTCCCAGCTTGTAGAGATGCTGCGAAGCTGTCACTGTCAATAAGTCATTTAATGACCCTCCAAATTCCAGTCTGAGCTGTGGTATTACAGAGTGTCCCTGTGGATAGCCCCATGGTCCCACCGACACTAATAATGCGCATCTCAGATGCATTAGATCTTCTTGACCTCAGCAGTTGAGCAACTTACAACTAACTTGAGTCACATCCGGCAATAAATACTTCTAATTAATGACTTTTAATTGCTGCCAGAGTACTGTGTTCCCACACCCATGGTTAAACATGTTCCTTGCTCTGCTAACCCACATGTATAATTATGCAACTCTCACAATCCCATGCCTTTAGCACCCACACAGCACACAGCTCTGCCATTCCCCCAGTGATTCAGGAGCAGACATCACTGTACAGGATGGTGAAAAGAGGTGTACAAAGCCTACCCCCCCCACAGTTCCAGCAGTCGTATCATCATTTATTTTGTTACTGCCCTTGTTCTTATTTTTAAACAATTATCTATACAGTTCAAGCTACTTGTGTATCAAATGCAATCTTAAAAACTAACAGGCTGTTCTGTTTTCCCTCTACATGTTTAGGGATCACCTGGTTTTTTCTCTGCTCAACAAGTTGGAATTAGTTCACATGAACTTCAATTTGGTTTGCATTCCAAGAATCCAGAAAATCTGATTCGTTTTTCAAGAGATCCTCTGAACAGAAATTCATGAGACCTCATCCAGATACTTCTTGCAGAAGTTCTGAGAACCACAAGGAAACTTTTCTTGCAGGTGGACCAAGATTTGTCACGAATGCTTGACACACCTGAGTCTACTCACTAAACCTGTCATTACAGGTAAATAAAACACACATAATTTCTCCAAAATAATTCACCCTTTCTAAGACAAGCAGTTTTACAAGATACAGGTTTTCAAATTGCTAATACTATGCTAAATTGGAAACATTTCCTAGAGTTTATTAAATATTGTTGTTAAACTCATCCACACCCCTGACCTTACAGGTAACAAACGAAAGCGGGTTTGTTTCTCCATAAGGCACCTGTAATACCTGAGCAACAGCAGCAAACGGGCACCAACGGGAGCTCCCCGGCCAAATTAGCATGACGGAGACAAGCCTCCCCTTCTGCTGCTAATGATGCGCTCTGCCCTGCATCCCCAGGAGACAAATGACTGCACCGGCTGATTGACTCCATCACAGGGCCATCCTCCATCAATGTATTACCTCTCTCATTGAAACCTCAGCTTGGGAAGGGAAAAGTGCTCAGTACCACTTCCGAAAAAACCAGTGAGAGTGCTTTCAGAATAAGAGCCCCAAGATATACAATTAGAGCCAAATGTTTCAGCTGAAACACACATTTCCAACAGCCTCAACATACGTGCATGCTTTGTCCAACCAGGACAAGAAAGATTTATGTCCTTCTGCTAATCTAGATGATATTTTTTTTTTTTTTTTAAACAAAGGAATGAAACACCTACTGTAGACAGAAGTTTCTTGATCAAATTAAAACACAGACAGGGAATACAATCATACAGATTAAAAAATGGCAACTGGAGGATATTCAGTGAGCCAATTTGCTAAAGGGTGAATTCCAGCCTCTTTTACACAGGCTTAAATCACACTGACATCATACCATCCCCATTGACACCTGCAGAGAAGTAAAAGAAAATACAAAACCTCCCATGTACTTATTTGGTACCTAGATAATAAAAAATTTAAAAGGGAGTAATCCTTTTCAATTAAGAACTACCCTTGTAATTTAAAAAATACTGCACCGTTGGGGCCTGGAGTGCAGGGGGTAACCCATGCTCAACACTCATCGGGCAGCATTCCCATCAACTTTAAAACTTCACTGAAGGCACCAAATCCTCGTACTTCTACATGATCCATCCACCTCCCCAATTCAACCATGTGAAGTTGCACATGAATTACCCAGAAATAGTTCCACCCACACAAAAAATTATTTACTTCAGGAAAAATATTTCAGATTATAATCAGTCTGTCTACTCAGCAACATAAATCTGAAGAAGGCAGCTTTAGCTCAGGCAAGATTATTTTGCCTCGCTTAGCACCCCTGCACGTTACAAGCAATCCATCATAACTCTGAAATCCCAAAGAACAATCTGCTTGAGAAAACACGTCTAAACATTTATTCCTTGTTTACCCCTAAACAGAATCCAAAACTGACTTGTTTTGCTTCCACTTTTATTTAAAGACAACCAATCGGATAAGATCCTCAAACTAAAGTTTCTAGAACTCCTGAACACATTCCTATGTAAGTTGTAAATATAGTTTCTGGAAGTTTGCACCTCCATATAGCAACTGACATAAAGCATACACTGTGCTTTGATGCAAAGCATTTTAGCTCTCAGCAAATTGCCATAAAATGTATGTTTCAAAGTGTTTATCTGTCAGAAGGTTAAAATCAATTTGACTACAAGACTTCTGCTTCTGCAGTAAAGAACATAATTACAAATTCTCAGTATTTTGATCCTTATAGCATAGGGGGCTGGTTACTCCACAATCTCAGGCCAGCGTCTCAAGACCACACAGGGTTCAAAATCAGGTCTCCTGGTTTCACAATCCACACTTTAGATACCTACAACCTCTTTTTCTCACGCATTTCCAGTGTCGCTTCACAGAAGATTGGCTGTGAGCGTACTTTTAACTTTCAGAAACACAGGCAGCACTTCAGTAATAAAATACTACAAAAACAATGTCCAGTTTTACCCAGTTAGTTTTGCTTTTTCTAGGAAGGAGTTGAGACTCACCTCACTCAGAAGATACTGAAGAGTCAAACAAAACCCACCAGGCCAGCAAGGCAAAGTGATGCTTTTCCCCTCTCATTTATATTTAAGCCAGTCAGAATTACAATCTTTCCAATGTTTAACAGGCAGTGAATTTGTTGATGTACCAATTAGCACTCTGCTACAAAGAACACGTTCCTAATTAATAGCTGGCTTACGGGAAGAACGATGTTAAGGATTTGGTCGTACCTCCAGACGCACCAAAAATGTGTGAAAGGAGCTCTGGTTGATGCAAAGAAAATCTGTCTGCACAAAGAGACAATCAATGTATTTAGCATGTGTCAGCTGTAAAAGGAACTTACATAAATGTAATGGAGGCATTTCCACATCATTTCTGTCACTCTGTGTAATCCTGGACACCTGCTTAGGGCAGCATGTACAGGTTACTCAGTATTTGAGGTCTTTTTTTTGCCATGTCCTTAATAAACATGAAGGGGCAATAATGATAATTTGCCCTTAACCTGTCTAAAACATGCACACTCCAAGTAAATCCTCACAAACCCTCCTTTAAGACCCCTTCCCTCTGGTAACACCCAGATTTCTCCTTTTAGCTTGTGAAGGAGGTAGCTGGTGCAAAGAGAGACCTAAAGTACAGCTGTAAGACACAGCCACAGAGTTTGTATGAATCTTATTTCAGGTCAGAGCTCCGCGTTACGAAACTCCAGCACACCTTTGAATGACCTACATTGCCAGACTGAAACCCACTAACCTACAGAACCACCCGAAATCCTGCAAAAATAGGTCAGTGGGTTTCCTCATAAGAATTACGCAGAGAAGGAGGGATGCATGTAATAAAGGACATGCAGAGCACATCCTCAGCCGAAGGCAGGAGCACTCTGTGAGCCGTATCCCTCGCCCTGCTGCCATATTCCCACACACCAGCAGGACTTCCCAGAAGTGTCGTGAACTTCTGTTTCCCACAGACAGATCACGGAAGGACCTGTCTGCTCGTTCAAGCCCAACGGGGCAGGAAGAAAAGGAGCAGCAAGGAGCAGCGAGGCTACTGGCAGCAAAACTGTTTAATTCTCTCTGCTGACACAAAGCAGGTCTGGCAGCACCTGGAGCACAAGCAGCACTGCATCCACAGTCAGCCTGGAATTACGGCAGGGGTAGCCAGGCTACAGCAGAGAAGCTGGATGTGGCCAGCCAAAATAACCCATCCACAGCACACTACCTGCCAGCCCTCATCCCTCATTGGTCTGGTATCCCATGCCTTGCTTTCAGGATACAGAAGAGCCAAAACAGAGGCCCACAAGCACTACGAGCTGCTAGGGAACAGGAAGAGGCAGCAGAGGAGCCAGCCAAGATCCCACAGGAGTCGAGGATGGCCTCAGAGAACCACGCTTCGCATCCACCACCTCCCTCCTCTCAGCTCTTGCACCGGCCAACGCTGCACAAATACTTTTGTATTTCCAGTTCATACAAGGTTCCACTTATTAGAGGAAGCCACATCAGCGTGCAAATATACACGCCAGTCGTGCAAATGCAGCAGCCCCTCTGCAGCCAGCTGACAGGAACATGAAACAATCAGGGCAATTAAGAAAGGCACGCAGAGAAAGTCGCTCGGCATTCCTCTGCCTACCAGTTCCCCACGAGGACCTGCCGAGAGCCAGGGCCAGTATCCCAGTGGCCACAACGTCTGTTTACAGCAATAGAAGAAAGTTACGTGCCCTCTCCTCCTACACGCACATACATACTCGGAATTGGATTCACATCTCCCAAAAAAGCAGTCTATGGAGGAAGGGAAAAACGAATTATATTCATGCTGCATATTATCAGTGAAAGATTAACACGCTCAGTGTCACAGTTTATCTATCAGATCTTTATACAGTCTCCAACAGAAATCAGAGATCAATCTTTAAACCCACTATCCACAATCATTTAACCCAAACGGGTAACATACTTGAAAACTGTAACACAGATTTTATTATGTTAAATAACATAAAGACATTTTTCTCCCCCTAATAAAAAAACACCACGACAGATACAGCTATTATTATAGGATCTTATCCAAGTGGTAAAAGCAAAGCGCGCCACAGCAGCCACCACACTACCTACTGCCTTTGTCACCTACAGGCACCTAAATTTGACAGCCATAGCAAAGGGGTATTGCCAAGGTGCTGCACATCCATGCTGAGCATCCTCCCTGCTGAGGAAGATTCTCCAGAGCTGCTCAGACCCAAGGGAAATCCTGGGGTAATGGTAATGAGATCATTAATGCCAGAGCCAAACACCAGCAAAGAGCAAGTCAGGACACAACTCTTACTTCTTTCAAAAGCCCAAGCACAAGACATCAGTGTTATGTTTGCACCAGAATGTCAGATAATAGCCGATCTGTAGCTGAACAGCTTCATCTACTCAGATGAAGTCTCACAAACTAACCCTATGCTAGTTCAAAAAAGTAAGTGTAGCATGAATCCGTACCAGCAGTCAGTTTATAACGGATCAATAGCCTGAGCCACGTGGCTGAGGCACCCGGGATCCAGCAATACAAGTGATGAAGTCAAATTTAGCATAGCATCAAACCTCAGCCCCAGAATTCGGGGCTTCCTGCGAGCCATCAGCATTGTCTGCTTCTAAAAGGCTTGGTTTGCAAAAGGCTCCTCCTGTCCTCAGCTCCCAGACCTACCAAAAATAGTCCTCACCTACAAATCCAGAAAAGTAACAGCTAATTACTTTTAGACAGTGCTGATAAACAAGACTTGAGACAACAGAAGTCTGAAGAACTCCTCGCACGTGGGCAAACATTTTGCAAATCGAGCATTCCAACACTCAAAACCACCTCAGCAGAATTACGCTGTTCCCAATCCATTACCAACAAAGTCATCTCCGAGGGGACATGTCTCCAGGATCTGGATGGCCCCGGGGAGCACTGGCACGACTCCAGGCTGGTACAGACCAGGCTTCGTTCCACCTGATCCAACTGCCATTTAACTTCAGCGATCGACGGGAAAAATAGAGATGATTTGACCATAGATCTGAACAGCCAATTAGTAAAACAAATATTCCAGAGTAAAGGCATCGACATCCCTTCCACAACAGCTTTTTCCAGCCGAGTCACGTACTCCGTTTTTATAGAAAATAACCCACTTAAAGGCCACTACAATGCTAAATAAAACCCACCTTAGTGCAGGTGAAAGCTATTTAACATGAAAAAATGGAGTGAAATCACTTTGCTTCTAACCTACACCATAGCTGCACACCAAAGCAAGCATTTTTTAGAAGAACAATCCTGCAAATAGGTAGCACATAAGCAGGGCATACATTAGTTGAACAGAGATCTGGATCGTGAGCCTGATCCCTCATTCCAGGAATAGCAGGACTATCTGATGTCTATTCTGGTCAGCCCAGCCTGGATGCAGAACAAGAGAATACTTTTCAACAGTGACATGGACAGTAGTTTATGTCCTTCAAGGTGCTAGCTTAGATCCTGCCGACATGCAAAGGAATCTTCTGCAGAACTGACGGGGAACAAAGGCCAGTACGCATCTGAGACACCTGTTCCACACATGAGAAAATTCTTTTTTAAATTATGGTGAATTGTTTCAGCTTGACCAGCCTTCAAAAGAATGGCAGGAGAGTGAAACATGGCTGATACATGCTCCCTGAGCCCTCCACAGTGTTCAAACCACTTGATGCCATCTCCAGACTACACACTTTGGGTACACAGGTATTAGCCACAAATACAACAGAAATGCTTACTAAATGCATGTTTTGCAGAGGACATATGCACTGCAACTTGTTCATTTCATACTAAAAAGTCCCACTGTTTTGTTAATTGGCATGTCAGACATCCAGTTGCTACTCTCATCTTCTACTGACTTTTTTTTTTTTTAGGGCATTTCTCTGCAATCAAGGCACATTCATGATAGAGGCTGTGAAGTTTGGACAGGGAAAGCACTTATCCTGAAGTTAGAGAAAAATGAACATCAGAGAAGCTCCATCACCTTGCACAACCGTGTCTGGGAGGAGAGATGAAGTTACTGGAAGAGGTGCACAGGAGCACAACATACGAAACCATCAGAGAACCAAAGGGGAAGAGGAGCAAGAACACTATTAAGAAAAACAAATGGAAGCAGGGAACCACCGTCTACCCTCAAACAGGAACACAGAGCTCCCCATAAGGGGAAATGCAAGGCCAAATTCTGCCCTCACATTCCTAGGAAATCCAAAGTAAACCTTCCTTCTGTGTTTGAAGAAGTAATGGATATTGGAAGGGAACATGTGTTCGTGAAGCAAACTTTGCAGCAGAAGTTTTAATTCAAGCCGCCTTCTGTGTGCAGGAGCCGGCGGGGCTACACCAGAGTAAACCACCAGAAGAACTGCAGGACACAAGTGGAAGTGGTGGCCAGCACCAGTTCCCTGCACCATTACACCGATACAAAAACCTCTGGGAAAGAAAAAAAGTATTGTACATCCCAGCAAATACCTTACCATTGCTCGCTCCCAAGCCAACCAGTTAAAATATCATCTCGCCCAACTGCATGCTGTGTTGAACACAGCTTTTATCTTTGCCGTGACTCTCACAGAAGGAAAACGGTAGAAAAACTCAACGTACTTGCCTAAATAGAGCGTAATAAAGTTTAAGCATAAAATAGCAAGAATAAAGTTGAGGAAAGGGAGTTTGTGACATACTGTAACAAATCCAGTATTCAAGTAAGTACTACAGGTTTAATGTAGTCTTTGCACGACAACTCCCAACTCTCTTGAGATGGATTTGACCTCATTTTTATTTAAAAGTGCAACTGAAATATTTATAAACAGCCCCTTGAAAAAGTATTCAGGTGCAATTTAACTGTTTAGCATCTACAGTGATTTTGACTTGGCACGTCAACTCTAAGACTCCCCGCGTTTGAAGCTCCTTTTATGAGCTTGAGATGCTTGGGAAAGGGGATAGTTGGATCTGAGAAAGTAAAACTTCTAACTGCTGCCAGCCACCCCTCCCACACACCAACAGATTATATCGAGTCTGAAAAAATATACACACGGCGAGAACTAGCTAACGTCCTAACTAGATCTCAAATCAGAGAATATTTATCAGCCAAAGTAAATTCTACAGCAAATAATTGGCTTCACAGTGGATTGGGGGGGGTGGGGTGAGGGGAAATAGGTCATATCAGATCTTAATAAAAAAAACGGGCATAGTGTAATTGCACACAATGATTTGATGAAAACCAGCTACCTCACCACGTCTATGATGTCTGTCTTTCACTACTTTGTTGGGTTTTTTTACAAAGTGAGTTTGATAGATTTCCGATAAGTGTTGCTGAAGTAAGCCTTAATGAACCAAGGCATTTTTAAATGTGGAAAAGTGTCATCAACTTGTCAAATTGCAACTTAAAAGTCAAGCTCATCAGACACCTTAGATTTCAAGTAATAAATTATCAATCGCAACTCGTTAAGTATCTTTACATCAGTCATTTATTTGAAAAATTCTGAAGAATTTCCCCAGCATCAACTTGTACGTCACATACTGTAACACTCAAGGCAATACCACAACAAAGAACTCTGACCTCCCAGGTCTTCTCAACATACGACGCTCACTCACAACGCTCAATCATTCCTGCTTTCGGTTATATTTATTCATAAGTGATATAAATATGCAAGAAGACATGATGGTCCATTGAATATTTTAAATACTTTCTCAAATTCTACAAACAAAAGCAATTTTAAAAGCAGCAAAAATGAATAGAAAGCTGATGAATTAAATGAATTAAAATTAGAAGCCATTCATAAGGGTCCATTAAAAGCTAAACAGAAGTACAATGTTCTAGACCCGAGGAGCACATCTGCAAGTAAGGCTAGAGTTCTTCACCCAAAATCATCAACCACTACCCCTCTTGAGGGCCCTTTAAAAGACAAAGCATCCTACTACCTCAACAAACAGTTTGAAAATTAGCCTTAAAATAAGTCAGGGCACACCAGAGAAAGCTGCTGCTCCCAAAATGAACATCAGCACAGTGGCCAAACGACAATGATCGAGTCTGATAGAAGACACAGCCCATATGGGCTCCTACATCTCATTAAGGCTTTCCTCCCACCAACACCTGTGCACACGCTTGACGTGAGGCTGCGGGGACCCGCGGTGACTGCGAGGCCACATGCTGTAGTAGCACAGTTTAAAGACCAGGCGGCTGCAGGATCGACGTGTTTGTGTTTCACCTGAGCCAACGGGGAAGACAAGGCAAACAGAAAACCACAGAAATCAAGCGTTGACAAAATGAGTTAAAAATCAGCCATAGGTGCACACAGAACACTACCGTCCCAAAAGCTCAACCTTACTCAGTGCCCTAACTAGGCTATTTAGAACTGGTTTAAGTTCAACACCTCTGTATATTTTGTAAGAAGCGTAGGGATACTCGTAACTGACGTGCATCATAAAACACACTGTGGAGTACTACAGCACTGTTGCTGTAACTCGGAGAGTTTCAATGGCCCAAAAGCATGCTCCCCATTAAAAATGTAGGCACTTCGCATTGTTTAAAGCACAGCATGAACAATAACCAACCGAACACGCTTTCACCTCCTTTGTCAATCAAGTCAAGACAGCCAAGTCATGCAAACAGCCTGCTGATGAGAGCACCTCAATACACTGCTTCACTCAAAGGAGGAAAATGATGCCTTTCACTATGGAAATCTTATGGACTACTTCCTTGGCACAGCAGAGCAACGGGAACTCAAATTTGGAAGGTGCAATATGAACAAAATCAGAAGTCAACATGATAGAACAAATCAGGAAAAAAAAAAAAGAAAAAGCAGAGCACCACACGCCCGTTTTAACACAAGCTGATATTTCCAGGAGAAACTTTCTGAACCCATTAACTGGGACCGTGCAAGTTTTTGGGGCATTTTTTTTGAGATTAAACTAACTACTGTATGTCAGCTTCACCATCTCGTAAAGACTTCCACGGTTACTCAGCGTGAGACAATCAGAGAGACCTGACAGCTAAAGCTTTCAGCAATCCACACCATTCCCGCACAGAGCACAAAGCCGATTCCTTTCGGATGACAACAGACACGGGGAGATCTTGGGAAGGGAGATGTTGTTCTTGTGGCAGCTTTAGTTTCAGCCGTTTCCTTTCTCGCTCCCTAATCCTCAATCATTTCTACTCCTGTGGAAAACACAGGTAAATCTCCACCCAAACCACAGAAAAAACACCTGCACCAAACTACAACCAGAACGTTTCTGGCCGCCTGCGGATCTCCATGAGGTCCTCCGCACATCAGCGACAAAAAGGCACAGAACAACAAAAAGATTCAGGTCACTGCCACATCCATGGAACATGTCTTCCAGCTCCAATTAAATGCTTGAAAGAGAATTTTTAAAATCCACATGCTTTTCAACGGGGACAGAAGGGACTGGAAGGGGGGGGTGGGGGGTGTGTGCAACTAGCCGATATCCAGGCAACAACGGGGGGAAAAGAAAAATCAACAAGTCGGTGCAGCCCAGCGCGGATCAAAGGGCTGTGTCGGAAGGCAGGGGACGTACCTTGTGGAGGTGCCTTTCCTGACATCGCAGATGCTGCATTTGAAGGCTTCGGCGCTGTTCCTGAAGGTGCACACGCTACAATCCCAAAAGCCTTCATCGGCTGCAGGTTTGGCTTGCCTTTTCGGCCTTGAGGAGGGGGAGGGAGAGGGGAAGCGGTTTTTTTTTGTGTGTGTGTGTGTATGTGTGTGTTTGGGGAGGAGGAGAGAGGCAGCGGGAGGAGGAGAGAAAGAAAACACACACATGAGAAACCATGTTACACAGCCCCGAAACCCAGCGCCTGCTCTCACCGCTGCTCCAACCCACCCCCTCCGTCACCCCTCCTTCCTCCTGCACCCGGGAACGGCCGACAAACACCTACCGGGGCCGGCGCCCGGAGAGGTGCGGTGCGGCCCCGCCATCCGCCCCCGGCCCCGGCCCCGCGCCGCGGGAGGGCCCCGCCGGGC
>JAOXNO010000003.1:11684779-11705050 GCA_028565335.1 Limnodromus scolopaceus
CTGGATGGGGCTTTGAGCAACCTGGTCTGGTGGGAGGTGTCCCTGCCCAGGGCAGGGGGTTGGAACTGGATGATCTTGAAGGAACAAGATGATCTTGATCTTCCAACTCTAACCATTCTATGATCATTGCTGAGCCCTTCTTCAGGCAGGGCCGGTTCCTCGGGA
This sequence comes from Limnodromus scolopaceus, assembly GCA_028565335.1. Classification (NCBI taxonomy): domain Eukaryota; kingdom Metazoa; phylum Chordata; class Aves; order Charadriiformes; family Scolopacidae; genus Limnodromus; species Limnodromus scolopaceus. Next base: position 11,684,945 of record JAOXNO010000003.1, read on the forward strand.
GGAGATGGGGGCAAGGAACACCTTGGGAAGGGCAGCGGTCATGAGCGATCAAGAAAGACAGAAGTTGGTCCAGCAGCACCACTGCAAGCCTTGCAGGGCAGACATCTTTTCACCCCGCTGTCCCAATAGCGACTAAGACAAGTGATGAGCAAACTCCATCCCCAGGCCAGAACCAGCAGCCGGTGGCTGCACGGGGCCGTGCGCGGGGAGCAGGGCTGCAGGATGAAGACAGCCTGAACAAGGTTAACCACCTATGGCTGAATACAAGATAAAAAAAATAAAGAAAATTGCTACTTAAAGAGCAAACCAATGTAGGTGGCTTAAGGCGGGATACACTCCTACCACGATGGGGTAAAGCACAGCCGTGTCCTGTGCTTTAAAGCCTTAGTGATCTGGACTCCCTCCCAAGCCACAGAGGGGTTTTTTCCCCTCCACCGATGCCCAACATAACAGTCAAATCGTGCTGATGGTCACCTCTCTGTATTTAATAGCTAAATGTAATCTGTTTACCCTACCCAGTCCCATCTCCCCCCCTGAGCCCCATGCAGGTAATTTAACCCTTGCCGGCACCTCCGCCAACCACTGTAACTGCGATTTGTACAGACGAAGGCTTCCAATGACTTTTTTTTTTCCCTTCCCTACACCACACAAGTTCCCGAACAATACAGCGAGAAGCAGACATACTCCAAGGGCAGAGTTAAGGTTGCGCAATTATCACATGTAGGAAGTGTCATTTTCCCATTGCATCTGCTGTTTTCCAAACATTTTTTGCTCTTTTAGATTACAGCAGCAACGTTTGCTTCAGGAATCTGTGTGGGAACAGTAACTCAGCAGTGCTCACGGGGTCTGGTAGGCGCACACAGAGCCCTCGTGTGAAATTGCTACCAGAACTTAATGGCAATGGTGTTTATGGGGACACGAAGAACACCACGTTTGGAGACAAGGACAACTGGAGAACCTGAGAAGAAGCACAGAAAGGCAAAAAGCACTGAAATTTTGACTTGGGAAGAGGTGTGGGCACCGTCTGACTCCTGTTTTCTGCCACAGCTGCTTCCCTTAGCTCCCATTGCCATGTTAAACAGCAACAGCCACCACAGGCACAGAGTAAGTTCTTGTGGAAACACCAAGGAGCCACGGCCCATTTTTAGAAAGCAATTTATCTCCTCAAAAAAGTTTCAGGGTTGATGTTTTCTTTTCATAGCAAAAGTTGTTTTCGTTCCAAAAACCTACTACATCCTTTCTTATCAATTCCCCTGGAAACCTTCCTTCCTCAGCAAATAACGCTTTCAAAGTCACGTGTGAAAAGCTTGGCAACCCGCGTATAGCGTGACTTCATTCAGTCACGGCCATGCACCGGGAGGTGATCATTCCCAGTGTGTTAAACACTCTTCAAGCCACAGTTGGGTGTCTCTGCCTTCACAGATGGTTCCTGGAGGAACCACGGCTGCTGGTGGGCTCACACATTGATCCAGTTGGAGCTTTTGGGATGCTGCATCCTGCAGACAGCGCTTCCCTCTTGACTCTTCCAGGCACTGACCCACCAGGACAGGCACCATTGGCAGAAATCAGGGCTAAAAATACAGTCAAACTGAATTCCAACTGCCTTGGTGGGGTATTTCTTTCACACCGTGGTGTTAGCACAGCAAGTTATCCCACCAGCCTCCAAATTCACCAAGATGGCATGGGCCGTGCACCCCACTGAGCATTTGGAGATTCTTCATGGAGTTTGGGCTCTTGCCTGCTCGCAAGCCTTAGGTGAGTCCTTTAGCACTTCTCATTAACTCCAGCAGTCTGGAATCAAAAAGCGAAAGAAGTAAATTTCTAGACTCGCACGTGAATCTCTGGAACCTGTTTTCAAACCAAACTCATTCCAGCTAAATGTTTCGGACCCCACGGTGCTGTTCAGTTGGTGGTAAATCCACCTGAAGGAATTCCCACCCTTGCCTCCAGAAGATGCCGCTTTCTCAGCGGTGCCAGCTGTGTGCAACTACTTGCTTGAGAGCACTCTTGACTGCAAGAGGATCCTGTTAACCCACTTCTTTCCACCTCTCCCTTTCCCCCACCACATGTATCTTTAACAACAAAAACGTTGTGAAGGGACATTGGTTGCAGATGCTTCCAGGGCATGACCAGAGACATGGCACCGGGGTTATCCCAATTATCCCTCTGCACCAGCTCAGCATCCCCATCTCCCTTGCTCAAATCATCCCTCATCCCAGCAGTGCCACAACTGCTCCTGCTTCTTTGCTTCAGCTCCAAAAGCAACTGATGGTCCGTACCTCCATGGAGCAACACACCAGGAATGCTCAGAGCACCTTCTTACTAGCCTTTTCAGCATGATGAGACCTCTGAAATCTGGGGTTCTGAGAGCGCAGGCGTAATTCCCTGCACCTGGACTGTCAGTATAAATGGATTTAAAACTAAACTGGGATGCTACGCATGCAGCCAAAGTCAGTATTTGTGCATAAGGTTCAATGCCAAATATAAATATTAACTTGAGCTTGTCAGCCCCGTTGGTCACTGTAGTAAATACCCATTTTTGTAATTTTACATCAGACGTGCGTAACTTCTCAGAAGTGACTGCTGTCCTGAACAGCCTGAAGTCTAACCACTAGGAAATTACTTTTCTGTGGATTTAATAAGGAATTTGTTACACAGGACTTGGAATCAGGCTCGGGACACAGGTCTCTCTATTAGTTTAGCCAGAACTAAAAGGATCAGAAGTGATGCTGCTGCTCTCTGGGGCAGGGAAGTTGTGTATCACCACACAATTAGCACCTTTGAGTAGAAGTGGGTGGAAAGGGAGATTACCAATTGAGGGTAGAAACAGTGAACCAGCTACATTAGAGCACCTTAACAGCCAGCATTCATTTCACTGTGTCCTGCTGAAGGGAGTTAAATGTGTTTGGCCTCCCCAGGTTTCCAGGATGAGGAGAAGACATCAAGGCGGGGGGCAGGGGGGGAGAAAAAGAGGCTGTGTGAAAGCCGACAGGCTTCACACAAAGTAGCATAATGTTTGCCGAACCACGAGAGCATCCTTGGCAAGGGCAGCAGGAGCCTAAGCTCAGAAGCCTGGAAATCTTCACCACAGAACAAAATACCAAACCAGAAAGCAGAGACACTGGTGGCCAACTAACTGCACCTTCTCTTGCTTTCAAAGCACGGCATCAACTGCCATCAGCCTCAGGTGCCAACATCAGCGAGAAGTCAGGAGGAAACCACTCTTGGGAGTCTCACATGGCACTTCACAGCATCTTTGAAACTGTGACCCAGACCGAGTTTGTAAGCTTTTGGGGAAAAGTGTTGTGTAGACACAGTGCTGGCTGACGGCTGGCCCTGGTGCACCACTGAGATTTACACATGCTCCGGCAAAATGTACTGAATTAACAAGTCTCTCAGATTAATGCAGGGACACTAAGAGACTTCACTGATAATCGTGGGAGAGAATCAAATGATAAGGAAGAGTTGTCACATGGTGTGCCAGTTTCCAGACTTCACTAAAGACTCAGATGCATGTTCAGATGGGATATTTTTAGCTGAGATGGGGGCAAAGGCATGGTGAAGTAAGCAAGGGATGAAGCAAGGAGAACCAGAGGGCTAGAGGAAGCTCATTGGTGGAGCTACTCAAAAAAAATATGCCTTGGGATAAACATTACTTGGTATTTTCCTCAGTGATCCCATTAGGAAAAGGAGGGATGGTGCTAATAAGCTGAAGATGAGAAGCAGAATGTCACATTGGAAGAAGAGAATAACTTTGAGAGAGAGCAAACTGGAAATGGGATGAAACGGAGTGTTACCAACTTCAGCAGCTGGGTACTCCAAATGAAAGTTTCTGACATAGAGCAGAAGCAGTGGGTTTGGCAGACAGGTTGGAGAAGACCTGTCTCAGGAGTCTGTGTACTGCTGGTGTGATTTAGCTCCTGAAGAGGCCAGTGTCAAGCAGAGGGTATCAGGAGAAGTACCAAGGAAGGGAGACAGGGAAACATATAATGGCAAGGTCTGGAATCACCATTCTCCAGACAATTTCTTCAGTTGAAGAAAAAAACTGCATTCAAGCTGGGACAAGCATGGAAAAGAGTTTCTAGGATGGTCAGAGGAATGGAAAGCCTATTTTATGAAAGAAGTCACTACAAACTCAACTTGCTCAGTCTAGGGAAACAAAGGCTGGGAGGGGATACGCCTGCTCTTTAAAAAATATGCCAGGACAGCAGGCAGCACATCGCAGCAATAAAAGAGCTGGCAGACAAGAAAGAAGAGCACAACTGATCTATGCTGGACATGTAGGCTGGAAACCAGACATCTGTTTCTAACCTTCAGAGGAGCAAGGAACAGAAACAGCCTGGCAATGGGAGAAGCAAAGGCAGTCAATGTAAAGATGGACCTTGATGGCTTACAGAAGGAATCACGCAGCAGAGCAGCTCACCTGGTCTCTCCTGCCTCTGTGATCCCACTGAGGTCAGACCCTACTGCTGTCATCAGAGTCCTCTCTGTCCCTCCTCACCCACCCACACCAAATGAGCTTGTCTGACTTGTTGCCAGCCAACACATCTCAGTCGATGCTCCCTCAAGGGAAGCGGAGAGGTAGAGGGAGAAGAAAACTCTTCATCCAGCTTTTGTGCCTAGACATGGATTTCTCAAACACCCAGGGATTTCCAATTTGCTTCTTACATTTGGTATGTGTGTTTCCTCCCAGAAAACTTAAAACTTCCTCTATTCAGCAAAATAAGGGTATATTTAAACTTTTCTTTTTTAAATATGATCTATTTATAAGTAGTCTTTCCTCAGTTCTTTGGAAAGGAGTTTTAGAACTGAATTAGCAAGTGATCAAATGCCGACTATCAGGAACTTCAAACACCAAGCCAAAAACTTTCTATCAGGAACAGCCTGCCGAAGAACAACGTAGTAGGAAAAGGATCTGAAAGATGAGGAGCAATATGCAAGCAACAGCCAGTGCCAAGAATCTCCGGGATCTGCAAACCCTTAAAATGCCAGAGAGACAGGGGTAGAAAATAGCCTGAAAAGGTAGAGAGGCATAAAAACCTCTGCGTGCAACAGCCTTAAATATAAAACTCGGCCAAGTAGAAGAGAAAGCCAACAAAAACTAGAGGCTCTAGCTAAGCACCCTGCACGCTGTACTCCACAGATAGCAAAGGCTGTGCAATTTAAATCTGTAATCCCTTCCCAAGCAAAGAGGCTTTTGCAATAGCGCAATCTGGATGTCACCAGCATATGAATAGGCATCTTGGGACTGCTCTGGAGAGCAGAGGTCAAAGTTTAGTGATGTATGTAGTTGTCTCCCTAATGGGTCTTATTGATTATTACCCATAGAAACAAGCAACATCTCCAAATCTGCCTCCCCCTTTGTGCTAGATGCTGGCAACCAAGAAAAAGCACCTTGACCTTCCAGCTCCACGTTGTTTGTAGAACATCGAAGCCCGCGACGAGGAAAGACACAGAGTTGCTGAATAGAGTCGGCAAGTGGGAAGTGGTAGTTTGTGTAACATCTACATAGCAATGGTACATGGGAGCACAGAGTCAAAAAATAATATCTAATAAAATACAAAAAAAAAAAATTAGGATAAGATGGGGGGGGGGGATGAAGAAGGGACACCAACAAGTCAACGCTGCAATTCAATCACCTAAGTAAATTATGTGTCTTGGAAGGGGCTGAAAAAAATAGAGCCAAAGTCACACTTGTCCCAACACAGGTATCCCAGCAAGATGTCTTAAATATTGCAGTGAAATTGTCATATCTGTGATACAAAATGGTGATAATAAGTTGGTATCTTCACAGCACAGGCACAGTTTTATTGTGGAAACTTCAACGGGAGAGCAAAAATGGAAAAAGCAGCAGAAGGACTGGACCAAAAGTACCAATGCTATTTTTTTGCCCATTCCAGTGACCGCTGCTGTGGCAGCCAGCTGGCATGGTTGTGTGGGCAGAGCCAGCTCAGGTAGGGCACTCCCCTCAGGGGGAGACTTAGCTGATAAATAAGCAAGGGTAAAGATGATTATCAGATCTCTTCAAATTTCCCGAGTTTGCAAGATAGACCCAGAGAAAGCAGGCTCACTCTTGAGATTTCGGTGCTTCCGCTTCTGGCTGCTGCTAGAAATCAGAAGTGGAATAAAAACCCCACAACTGAACAATGTCTACAATATTTCAGAATCTCAGAAGAAATCCTATTTGGGTTTAGGGTTAGGAACCATCTCAGGTGACAGGAAGGTCCTGCCTGTCTCTGGAGATGTTTGCCCAGTGCTGTATGGAGACACGTAGCCACTAAGGCAGGCCCTGCTGGCTGTCTGCTCTGTCCATCCTCATCCTCACCCATCTCACAGCTTGCAGGCTGAAAAGGGGCAGAGGATGTTGGCAGTGCTGCTGAGCTCACCTGGGCAGATGGGTCTGCACACCTGAAAAAAGAAAAGCATGGGTTTATAAGGCAAAGTATAGACTGTGTCATCGATATCAAGGCCATAGCACAAACCAGATCAGCAGTAACTGCATTTACGCCAGTGGAATTGTAACAACATGATCCCAGACCCTGCCAGGGATGTCGTTATTCAATACACAGCTAAGTCAGAAGAACAAGCCTGCCACACACTTCATTTTCTTCCAGGTACAGCAGATTTGGCTTGCTCTGGGGCGTGCGAAGGGACCGGCTCCCGGCAATCAGAGGTGCTGTGCCCTGCGCAGATGGCATTAGGGTCACCGGCATCTGGTAGGAGCGCAGCTATGCGGGACTCACCAAAACAACAACAAAAAAGCCTCTTTTCTCGTAGAGTACAGCTGAACTCCCTTCCTCCTGTTCCCTTAATGGATGTCAGAAAAAGCATGAATGGCTGCAGCTCTGCGCTTGACTCGCAGCTTTCACACTTGCCGCAGAGCTGAACCCACTTCTGGAAGGTGTTGCTTTTTGAAAAGAAAAATAGAGAGAAAGAGGGGAAAAAAATGCCCTTAAACACTTAATAGTAAACTCCTTCAAAAGAAAACTTGCTTCAAGCCAAAAAACATTTGCCAAGTTTCAACTAAATGTGAATTTTCACTATGCTGTAATAAACACCTCAATAAGGGGGTTTCAAAATGAGAATGCTGAGACAACTTTGCCCCAAGCTGTTCAAAAATATATAATATATAACTTTTTTTTTTAAAAAGAAAAATCAAGCTACCCCAAGGAGACATTTTATGGTGCTTCAGTTATATATATATTAAAAAAAAGAAAAGAAAAAAGAAACCCAAAGTACAGAGAAAGCAAAATGAAAAGCCATGGGTTCATCTGTTGCCCATCATCGCAGTCGTGCAGGAGGAAGACGTAGGCAGAAGCAGGACTCTCTCCCCAGAACTGGATCACAGGTCTGGATGCTATTACACCAGATAAACCTGGGAGCACTACGGGAAGGAAGCATTTCCAGAAAAAAGAGGTGGTCTATGGCAGAAAAGCTCTTGCAGAACCTACCTGGCTTTTTTATCTTCTCTAGACCCCAGCCAGGATTCCTGTAGACTCTGCGACACACGGTGCTAATTTCTGAGCCCAACACTTCCTTCCCCAAGCACTGCACAAGTGATGCCTGCCACAGCCATAGGCAGAGAGGCTCCAGCAAGGCTTTCCAGCAACTGGTAGTGATGGTGGGAGCCATGAAGTGTTCCTTGGACTGGAAGAGTCTAAATCCTCAACTGCTCAGATGTTGAATGTCTTTCCTCACGCTTAGGCTGCTGCGTAAGGTGGGATCCTGAGAAAGCAGAGCTCTGGGTGCGAAGCGTGAGCACATCGATCTTTTCTCAGCGCCAAGTCTGGCTGCCTGCTCTGCAGACAGCTGCTGATTTGCTTTAGAACGTACAAAAATGCCCTTAAATCCAATTTAGGCATTAAGGGAAAAAAAAAAAAAAACCCAAGAGTGCCGTATGGTAGCTTTGCAGCCCCAAAGGCATCCACAGCTCCCGAGGGGACAGCAGTGCTGCCATCACTGGTCCAAAACTGGTGTCGTGGTGCTGCCAGCTCCAGCATCCCTGTGGAGACGAGCAGCAGGACTCTGCTGCCAGGGTGACCAACAGCCTTAGGCTGGGTTATTTCTGGCCAGCTCCTTTGCCTGATTGAGAAGTCCCTTCCCAATCAGTAGGACAGATTGGGAAAGCTACAGCAAGAGAACAACCCACATTTCTAGAAGGGGAGAGACTGTATTTGGGACCACAGCCATGAGTTACCTAAACTTGTCCAAATAAAGGGGGAAAAAAAAAAGCTACTTACGTTATTTCCCCAGCCTCAGAGCAATATGTTTCTCTGGGATCAATTCGTAACAGGTTGCTGTGTTCAGAGCTAAAATTAATCTTACGCCAAGAGAATGAATTAAAAAAAAAAATAAAGAGCTTACTGCATTCATTGCTAAAAAATTAATCTGCTGCTGAGAGCTTCCTTTTCTACTTTCCAACTGGCCACCTTGCTTTCATTCAAGGAAAGCCCGAGTAAGAATGTGAAACCATTTCCAGGTGGTTTTGGTTAAAGCAAACAAAGAGCCGTGAATTGTGTCAGAGCCTGGTTTCAGGCCTGGCAGAAGGTGGAGGGTTAGCCAGAAAGAGAGAACCGCTGCTGCTGAGATACAGCCACTGGCCTAATTAGGTGGAATAGCTATTAGCAATTCCACCTAATTAGATAATTAGATTAATTATCTAATTAACTGAGATTGTTGTTAGACAAAGGCAGGTAGAGCCTCAGAGGTGATAAGAAAGATATCAGGGCAAGGTTACTCTGTGATTTATATTGATTTCTTTAACAGTTCAAGAACTCCCCTGGTTCCCACATTTATTTACCCTAGTCTCGCTCCTCCGGGGTTGTTTTAAAGTGATTAAAGCAGGGAAGGGGATGGGAGGGGGGCTGGGTGTTTTTTAAAAATAAAGGGAAAAAAACCCAAAAACCTTCATTGCAAATTCCCTGCATGCAATTGAGAAGTCGGGACTCGGTGGAGGGGAGCAGCTGGACTGGGCAGGGGGATGCCCTGTGGATGACGACTGCCCATATCCCCCTGCTTCTTGTGCTTGGGTTTCGCTGCTCATCCTCCCTGCAGACCTCTTGGGATTCACAGGTTGGTTGTCTCTGGGGAGAGAGACGACACGTGAACTAATGATGCGCCGAACGGTAGCTGTGGGGCTGGCAGATTTTTCTCCATCACTTGCTCTTCGCTGGCAGTGCTGGTGGGAACCACAAGCCAATTAAGGAGGCCTCGTTGTGGTAGACGTGGCGTAAAAGTAGCATTAGAGCATCCTGCCCCAGAGAGCCAGCAGTCCTAAATACCCAAGGGCTAGTGCAAGGCAGGTTTGCAAGTTTAATAAGCCAAGTCCTCCTCGCTCAGGCGTGAAGCTAATATTATGCCAGGCAGGCCCGGGTGGAGGAGGCACAGCCCGAGCCTCTGGCTTCCACGATTTCAGCCTCCTGCTTTGAATTTCACCATGATAGAGTCAGACCCACGGTGGAACCCAGATTTCGGGAGGTGCAGGAGGGCGTGCAACCGGATTGACCCTGCCCTTCCCGTCCTATATCTATTGTTAGATGCATCAAGGAATTTGACCCACTTCGGGAGTTTCTGGTGGTTTTTCACATTCCATTTGTCCCTTCTGACTAATGTTTCGCACTGGTGTGTCACAGCCCTGGCTCTGTTCCCTGTGGTGGATGTTCAGACTGCCAAAAAAAGATCCAGCTGCTGTATCTCTCTGCTTTGAGCAGATCCAAGACACTACCCACACGGGCTTTTGAGGCGTCCTCTCCGTGTGCCAGCTCCACCTAGCATCCTCCCTTCTCGCCAAGCTTCCCTCCTCCAGCCAGCAAGTTGAATTCAGACCTTACAGGCGTTGATTGCACGCTCACTCGCACCGAATACACAAGCTTTGTAGACTACACCATTTTTGCAGCAGCCCATAACAAGTGCAATCACAGGTGGGCTCTTCCCTGAGTTTCGGAGCTCGGCTGGCCTCCGCTCACAGCGCAGAGCACAACAGCATTTAGAGATGTGGTGAGGACATCCTCAATGTGGGGCCGGCTCTCTTGCTCACCTCCCTGTAGGAATCCACACAAATCAGCCACACGGCAGAAGAAAATGGTTCACACACCTTGTCAAGAGCTCAGAGGTGACTTATGGTTTATCTTCTCTGGCTTTGGTTGGTCCCGCAGCTAAACCAGCCCCTTCCCACTACAAACGCCTCACCATCGCTCCCCCTGACTTCTCTGAGGTTTCTCTTTCATGCGCCCTCATAAGACTCTTCTTCTTCGTTCAGCCTTAATACCTGCGTATAATAATAGCTTAGTAACTTTATAATAGCTCCAGCCTCTCTCCTGAGAGGTACAGAAATAAACCTGTCTTTCCTAGTTGCAGAGACTACATTAGCAGATCCTTTATTGGTCAAACCAGAATCATTAAAATTATTAGCTCCAGTGAGTGTGCCTTGGCATCCTTTTCAGCAAGATGCTCCACCCAGGCCTTAGCAGCATCCCATGGAAGAGCTGCAGGGTGTAAATGTCACGCCGGTGCCTTGGGTACCGCCTGGGGCTGGGCAGGCTGTGCCCTGCCAGGCACGGGGATGGGACATGGGGCATGGGACATGGGGCTCCTGCCCGCTGCCTCCATGCCCCAGAGACCAAGGAAGGAGCAGCACTTGCTCTTTCCTAACAAAACATTTATGTCTCCGTGGGAGCTAAAGGGTTGCAAGCGCAGAGCAGCCACATCGCTGCGAGCAGCCGTCCATCTGTTAAGAGTATTGGAGCAAGAGACTTTCAAAGCCAACAGCCACTTTTTCACGGAGTTTTTCCACTGTAGGGAATATCACAAAAACTTCTATTTTGTTGTGTCGTAATACTGGTAACTAAGAGAGATTTTTATCATTTTCAACAAACTCTGAAACCCGTCCCAGGCCTCGGGGAGGGAGCTCTCTTCAACCAGCCGCAGGAAACGCAGCCTGGGGAGGAGAAGACTGGTACCCAGCAGCTCTGGAGAGTTGCCTTGCCTCCAGAAAAACTTCCCCCAACCATTTAGGTCTCCTTGGAAATCTGTCACCAGTGCACGGAGGCTGTCCCCCGTTAGCCAGCAGGACGGAGGGAGACCGCAAGCCGAGAGGAATGAATTTAAGTCATGCCCAGCAGCAGACTTCTAATCCCCATCGCACAATCTGGCTGTTCTGCTGCTGTTTCCATCTGGATCAACAAGTGTGCAGGAAGCGGAGTGCAAGAAATCAGGCAACGTAACTTAAAGCTGGTGGCTGATCGTCCACAGAATCCGGCAGCGTTAAGGTGCTGATCACGTTTGGTGCCCGAGGGCCCGGGTGGGCAGTAATTTCATTTTTGGAGCTTGGAAATCAAGCAGCGCATCTCACTGCAGCCCCAGAGTTCAAACCCCGGAGGACAGTAAATGAAGGAACGGCGCACAGGCAGCGCATTGACACTCCTCAGCATAAATATCAATTTTCACACTGTGGTCAGGTTCTGTAAGTGTGGGGAATTGGTGTGGCAAGGGGATTTTAACGAGGTCTGGTTGCGATTAATCCCTTTCTAGGCAGTTCCTCTAAATGACTTGGTTCCTTGCGATCACTCCGTAATTATGAGACTAAAGCAAACTGTCAGGGACTGCGATGAACTCGCATGAAACTATCCAAGGCTGGAAAACAAAGGTACTTGCTGGGAAATATTAAACCAGTACAAGAACATGGAAATTACCCAAAATGGAAGGTATATTGGAACGGGTAAGAAATATCATATTGTAATTAATACTGTACAGGACACTACAGCAGGATGGAGCCTACCTGTGGAAGAACATTGCAATACTGGAGCAAAACCCACAGCCGAGCCTGGCCGCCATGGGCTTCTCCTGGCCACCCTGCCCTTTCTCTGGGGACACCCATCCTGGGCAGGGGGGGTGGTAGGAAGCAGCAGCAGCCCCGACAGGGCAAGGTAAAGCAGAAGCCTACAAATGAACTGAAGTCAGTCACTCAAGTTCCTGCTCTTACATCATCCATCCTCTTGCTTTTACCCCTGTGGCAGAGAAGATTCCCTGCCCAGAAGGCAGCCCGGCCGCTGCCGGAGTACGCTGGGAAGAGGCAGAGAGGGTTTGCTTTGCCGGGGAAGCAAACGCCTTCCTCCAGCTGATCTCCATCGCTCTTTATCTGCCCGCAGCTGCTCGCAATCTGGCCCCGCAGATAAGGCAGGCAGCGCTCCCCATCCTTCCCCTTCCTCCAGCCGGCGAGGTCTGGCAGCTCCGCGTGTTCTGGAGCTGGGGACAGCAGTGCTGTATGGCAGGGCAGGCGTGTGGCCAAGTCCCAGGGCTTTGGCCAGGAGGTGCCACGGTATGGCAGCCGGCCATGGGGATGGCAGGCACGGCCGGGCAAGCACACAGGCTCAGCCAACCCCACAGCCCTCCCTGCGCTGCCGGAGAGCAGCAGAGGCTGGGCTGGATCCCTCTGCTCCATTCCAGAGCCATCCCTTCTCTCCATCCTTTTTGCCACCTCCCCCCCAGCTGTAGCAGAAACTCGGTACTCTCCTTCCTTCCAGCTTAGCAGTACAGCTCTGTCAAGTGCATCCCCTGTAAAAGGGCCAAATTCATCCCAGGTGTCCACGCAGAGGCTTAACCGGAGGGACGCTCGGGATGGATTTATCCCATTACACAGCGTGTTAATCATATTACTGCAGAAACCTGACGCAGTTCCCAAAGCGTGAGCCGACGAATCCTCCCGGAGCCCGGCGGGCCTCGGAGCCTCGTTCCAGCCTGCCAGAGGTTCTTTTATTCATTAATCATATTTGCTTAATAACCTTGTATCTCTCCAGCGGAGGGAACTGCCAGGCTCACATAAGGTAATTGTGGGATGGCTCTTGTGGAGAGCTGGAAATGCCGGCGTTTTCAGCCGGTGTGGGTGGCACGGCTCCGTAATAATTCGCTTCCCCGGCCTCAGCCGCAAGGGCAGGGGGAGGGATGCGGAGCCCTGCGGATGCGGGTACCCTTCTGACAGCGCTTCTCCCTCAGCCTGGCAGCAAAATTCATGACAGTGAATTTATGACGTTCCGGGTCTGAGCTGCCTCTTGATTGACAAGCCCGAGCGCAGCAGCAGCATGTTTAGTGCAGGTAATTACTGATGATGTCAAGGAAAAAATTGCAGAGAAGATCCTGTACGCAGCCTGTTAATTGTACCTGTTCCTCTCGCTAAAAGTTTTGATAGGTGTAATCCATCAAATATGCTTTATGCAACTTTGCAGTGGTTGACTAAAGGCCAATTTTATTGCTTTAGAAATCAATGGGAGCGGCGCTGTTGGGAGCAAAAGATCCCGTTGGTCTTTCCCATCTCCTGTATCAGCACCTGACATGTGAGACAGGAAGAGAAGGTGAGAAGGTGCTGATTCCAGACCCTGCTTCTCTCTGCTGCCCGCTCCGTGCGGCATCTACTGTCACTGTCCCAGGAGCACTTTTTTGCTCTTGTACTCTATTAAAGCCTCTGAGATTAGCGCTCGTGTTGTTACAGCATGGGGTCTCACTTTGCAGCTGAGGTTCAGGAACTTCCCTTTGATTGGGCTCAGTGAGAATCAAGCTTTTTAAATATCCTGTGATTATATCGCTGAAAATCTCTAACTGGCACATTTTCCAAACTCTCTGCTATTTGTGTGATGTTTATCCATCAGCCTGGGGTTGTCCACACCCCAGGACACCCGCTTCTGTACAACATCACCTGGGTGTCAGTCCCAGAGCGAGTGACACCCCGCTATACAATACCCAAAGTAATTGTTTTTCCCAGTTGGCCAATACAGTGGCCGGAGCATGGAACTGGTATATTTGATTGCTCGTTCCCATTTGTCCCATTGTCCATCTAACCCACGGTTCAGTTGCACCCCAGGAGATGATACACCATTTCTTGGGGGGCCAGGGTGCTCAGAGGGGCCATGCAGCACCCATGGGGACATGGGGACTGTTTGGCAGGGATGTCTGGGAGCGTTTCCTCTCTCTTCCTCCTCCCAGGAGAGGAGCAGTTTCACGTCTGCAGCCTGGGCTGGTTTTAAATCAACGCCAGATGGACCATCTCCTTCTTCCAGGGGGTGACAAATCCGCTCCAAGTCCCACTGACCTCAAAGGTGCTGGGTGAGGCCCCTCAGACTGGCAAGACGCAGCTTTTACCTGGCATCCTGCAAGCCCTGCACACTCAATCCTCGTGAGATGAATGGTGAACTGCCTTCATTTCCACTTTACAGATGGGAAAATGAGAGCGGATGGGCACCCAGGGGCACACGGGGAGCACACGTGAGGGGTGCTGCTCAGGGCACAGTGAAAGGCTCCTCCGTTCCTCCTCCTTGGCTCATCCTACAGGATTGGCCCGTCCCGCTCCGACACGAAGCAGAAATGACACTGACGGAGCACGACGGGAATGTCAGTGTCCTTCCCATCAACAGCACACGGACGTCAGGGAAGGCATATGCGTCTGGAGCTGTGTCACTCTTCCTTCCCAAAGGCACTACCAGAGTCCCTGTTCTGGAAGCAGAAAATCAGGGACCTGCTGGCACATACGTCTGGTGGGGAAGAACTTAGGAAATTCAATTGAAATGCTTTTAAAAAGCAAAGGGAAAGCAGACACCCTCCCAAGGCAAGGAGGCTGAGAAGTGCCTCGGCTATTGGGAACAGCTATAAATACAGCCAGGCTGGTTCTGGGAGAGCCATGATATCATTTAATAGCATTGCTGGAAGGCTAATTGCAGAGTTTAAAAGCAAACTTAATAAGTAGTAACTATGAAAATGTTAGTTGTGAAGTTACAGGATTGTAAGAAAGCAGACTAGTCTATGCTGTATGTTAATGCCTGAATCACTGTATTAGAGCAATAATCTGCACTCGGTCTGGCTGTATAAACCTGCTCAATATTTCAGCAGCGAGATATTTTTGCCTTGGTTCTCACGGAGAAAAATACACTCATTTATTTCCCCGAAATAGCGTATTATGATGGATGCAACTGCCAAGCTATAGCTAATGGATGTAACATGATGGAAAACATCATTATTTAGGTGTGGGAAATTGTTCTTTAGGAATCCAGTGTCTGTAGCAAACCTGCACTCCTTGAACCTCAATTCCACAACGCATTTCAGATGTGGATTTTAAGTGACTGTTTCTAATTAGCGTATCACAGAGCCCTGTCAAAATACCTTTTGGTGAATGGCAATAATGTGTGCGCAGGATTTTAAATCAGATCTAGAGAGTGGCTGTGGACCTTGACGGCTGGCCGAGCAGCAAGAAGACGAATGTGGGGACCGGACCCAGCATTCGTGGGTGCTGCTGGTCCTGTGCCACTCGTGTCCCTGTGCCCTCTTGCAGTGAAAGAGCCGGGGGAGACGATGCAGCCGGCAGCACAGATCAGGCTGGTATTGCTACATCTGCAAGTGGCTTCTCTCGAGGGCTGTGCATCTCCCCAGGGCCCTGCATCTCTGCAGCACGGGTACCCAAGGGCCAGGCTGCAGGGGCGAGATGCCTGGCACCGCTAAGAGATGTTCCCAGCTGCACAGGGACACCCTAAGCTCCCCGGTGACGCGTGGCACAGGAGGAGGGCTGTTTCTGCTATTTCCCGCAGGAAAATGAAAAGGAAGGATCAAGGCATGTGAGTGCTGGGTACAGCCATGTGCCCGAGCAGCCCAGCTGCTACAGAGAAAATTCATGCTTGGTTTGGGATTTCTCTTGCTACCCAGACTAATGGAGTCAGCCTGGTGTAACGCCTGCGGAGAGCTGCTCTCTGCCCGCCGGGGCTCAGGGACCGGCCCACGCTGAGCTTCCTTTGGCCATTTATTCACGGTCCAGCCCCGGCTCTCTGCAGTGCCCCATCACGCCGCTCAGCACGAGTGACACAGGCCAGAGCCTGGCAGCCCCGGTCCCCAACGCGGTTACTGGCAGCTCACACAGCGCTTCCCCGCGGCGGAGGAAACCCCTCTCTGCTCCCCCGGCAAGGGCACGGGTGTAAACACTTGCAGCTGGCTCCCATCAGCCGTGCCGAAGCGTGTGCTTCAGGTGTTTGATAAATGGTCCTCGCTTTCTATGAACGCTGCTGCTGTGTGTCGAGAGAGGCATTAAACCCACCTCTCCGGCCCTGGCAGGGGCACTCCTGGCGCTTTCAGCTGTGCCAGAATAACACGCTTTGCTACTTCGGTGCTTGTTTGCGCTCCTGGAGGTGTACGAGCAACTCCCATCGCATCCAGTCTGTTCAAGGGATGGGTTTCCCAGCGCTTGGCGGGTGCCTTCGCCAGTTTTGAGAGGTGCGGAGCACCCAAAGGCCGGGTGCTTCGGGAGGCAGCCAGAGCATCCCTGCGCTCAAACAGGAGGGAAGCTCCAGCTGTAGTTGTGTGGGCTGAGTCCTTCTGGTCACTCGGCTGGCATCAGAGTGACCACCAGACCTGGTGCTTCTAGCATTGAAAGGGCACTAGCATCGTTATCTCTCATTAGCTGATTGGGAAATTAAGGATAAACAAGTTGTACAGAACCTCCAACTCCAGCAGTCGTGTGACTGTCACGTATAGAGTTCTCTTCTGATTCTCCAAATTGCCCCAAAAAGCCCAGTCCGTGCATAGCCTCAGTGACCACAGCGCAAAAGAAAGCAAGCAACAAATAATCATTATTTTCAAATCCCAATTCTTAGATCACCATTACTATTTCTAGCGCCCACTACAAGTTTTTAAGCACTTGGCGTAGTCCTAACTGTTAGAGGAAAATATACCCTGCTGGATCCATCAGCCTGAGAGAGGGGAAGCTGCTGCAGCTCCGTGCCCTCAGCAGGCACATGCAGAGTATACACTACATATATATATGTATATATATATATGTAGGTAGCTGGCCACACAGGTCACAGACAGGCACTCAGGGCACCCACACAAATGCAGCCAGCAGCAATGGCCTCATCCTGCTCCCCTCTCTGGCTGGGCAGGGTGGAAGTCCAGCAGTGAGAACGCATACAGACAGGGTGGGCCATGGACCCCTCCTCCTGCCAGCAGCAAACCCAGTCCCCTCTGCAAACCCTGCTGGGGAAGCTGTCATGCTGGGGGCCGAATGTGGCGGCTCGGTGGGCTCTCAAGCCCCTCCTCAGGAGTTATCCTGGTCAGAGCTGGTACCTGTCGCAGAGCCAGGCTGGAAGGGGAATTGCATTAAGCCGTTGAAGGATGAGAGTGAAGCTGCCAGGAGGAGGAGAGCCGAGCTGCAGCCGCAGCCACCCGCCGAGCAGGGAAAGCCACCCCAGAAGCCACCTCCCCAGGGAGCAGCACCCACGCCGAGCCAGCCCCTACAAACAGCCCTCGTGCAGGGGGGGGGTCCCAAAGGAACAGGGACACCCCCTCCGAGCCCGTCGGCAGCACCCGGCTCTGGGCATTGTTCCTGCCACGCTTTTTGCTGGCTGGCATGCGTGGCGAGGGCTTGCCTGCCCCGGGCTGCTGAGCAGCTGCTGGGGGGGGTTTGTTTGGCATTTTTATTTTCTCTCTCTCTCTTTCTCTCTTCTTAGCTGGGAGCTTATTGTGCATTTCCAGCAGCAACAGGGTGACCCAGGTGATAATTCAGCTGCCACTCGGCCTGGCACCGGCACAACTCGGAGGCGTTTCAGGCACCTGGCATCAGGCAGGGAGGGAGGGAGACAAAGGGGATCGATACCCTCTGCCCCAAAGGCAAACAAACCGCATCGATTGACTCCAGCAGCCACAAGAGACCTGCAGAAATGATTCTGGGTTTCAGCAGGTCTCACAGAGACAGACTCCTCCACGAGTTTCTCTCCTTAGGGAGGTGGTTGGGCAGCCCCCTGTGCCTCCTTCCCCGAGGAGAGCCGTGGGGTGAGCCCCACTTTGCTCCATCTCTCAGATATCCGAGGCCAAACCCTCCAGGAGCACACAGGAGGGGCAAGAGGACCCAGACAGCTGCCAGCACCCCTGGGATCAAACACTAAGTACAAAACACATTTCTTTGCCGCAGCCTAAATATGAACAATGCAGTTACAAGCTTTGGAGACAGGTTGTGCAGGAGAGAAGCAACCCGTGCCTGTAGCTGCCAACGCTCCATTTCAGCTCCTGAGCATCCTCTGTTTGAAGCGGCTGAGCAGGTGCTGGGATGCACACACAGCTCCCGCGGCTGTGGTCTGGGACGGCAGGCTGGGTCCTGCTTCCATGGAGATGGGTCTTGCTCAAAGGGACTTTACACTCACATTCTCCTCCTCAGGTTCAGCTCAGGCTCAGACTCCCCCCTTTTCCCTCCCCTTCCCCACAGACCCTCCCAGCATTTCCTGCAGCTCACGACTCTGCGCTTGAGGGAGGTCAGGATTTAATGCTTTTCTCTAAATTGGTCACTCTGAACTGAATTCCCCTCTAAATTTTGGAGGTGCTGGTGTGCCCCTGGCATGGCTCAGTAGGACAACCCTGGCCAAGGAAGGAGCAAAATTCCCCAAACCGTATCTCATCCCATGCCTGTAAACAGGTCACAGCCCCCTGCCAGGGGGATGCTGCTTTGTAGGACAAAATCCCATCCTCACCAGAACCGACGTCAGCCACATAAAATGACAAACAACCCTTACACAAGCACAGCCTGCAGGCAGTGTGTGCACTACACTGATTTCTCTGGGTGCACCCCGAAACGACGCTGGGCAGCAGGGTTTGGGGATGAAGGTGGCTGCTGACTCTGGCTCCCAGGGGCTGGACCTGGGCCAGCATTGCCGCTGGCATCCCTTCTGCCGCTCTCGGGGGGGTCCCAGGGGCTTTCCCCCAGAGCTGTTGTGCTCCCGCTGCCTTTCCCTCTCCTCTCCCTTCACCTTTACACTGTTCTTCTGGCTGCCCAGCTTGATGCTCAGCCAGCGAGGACATAAGCCACTGATAAAAGGAGAGAAGCTTTTATTTATTATTCAGCCATCTCCAGGGTTTCGGTGCCACAATGCATTACCCTACTTCCCATATACATTATTTATTTCCTGGTTCAACACAGGTAAAGCTAAAGTGAATGCGAAAGATGTTTGAAGCCCATACACAAAAGACTAATCCAGCCCAGCTTCCCCAAGCTGAAATCCCTTCCCTGCTCAAAACCCAGCCTAAAGAAGAAATCCTGCTCTCGCTGAAGTCAAAGAGAGTTTTCAATAATGGATTTCAAGGGCTCAAAGCCTTAACAGATGTCTGAAGGAGGAGTTGTCCTGGATGCAGACGTCCCCTCCCAGGCAGCCCAAAGCCGGGTATATTTTCCCCAACCACCCATCCGTTTTGGGGCAGGGCTGCCCTCACCGCCTCCGGCACAAACGATGACAAGCTCTCAGACAGCAGTGACACCAGCGTCACGAAACCAAAACCTCTTGGGATCTTGCTGCTACTTTTTTTTTTTTTTTTTTTTTGGCATGGAGCGTTGGAAGGGAAGCAAATCCAGGAACCGGAGATGTTCCCCAGCCTGTGGGTCACAGCCTTACTGCCATCTGCAAAGGAAGCAATCAAATCTCACCTCAACCCCCATGAATCCCAGGCCGGCGCTGGTGGCCGTCCCCGCAGCAGCTGCCAGGCTCCCGGCTCCCCGGGACGGGCATCGGCTCTGGTCCTTAGTGCCGAGTTCCCGTGGACACCATTTCTTTAGAGAACAACAGGATTTCTTCGAATAACAACAGGATTTCTTTGGATAAACTGTGTTTCCAGGAAGGAGGGAGAGGAATTTGGTCCTCCACACCTCAGTCCCGCGCAGGGCGTGAGAAAAGATCAGCTGAGATTATTCAGGCGTTTAGGTTTTGATGAAGCCGGCGCTCGCCGGGAGTTACCTGGCAGAGGAAAAGCTCCTTTTTCTGTGGTCCCTGCCTCAAGGGGCTGACACAGTCAGACAGGGTGGGCTTCCAGCCCTCAGCCTGCCGAAATGTGCTTTGCCCCCACTCCATGCAGAGGCAGGGACATTGGAGGGGAGCTCCTCAGCGCAGGGATGCGCTGGCCTCCTTCCTTGCCTTCTCCTGTCCCACCATGCCCTGGCACCCCGATGGATAATTAAGAAAGCCCAGAATTTAGAAAACACTTCGCCAGCATTCCCCATCCTCCTCCTGGGAGGTAAATCCCTCCCCTACCACAAGAAAGACATTGAGGTGCTGGAGCGGGTCCAGAGAAGGGCAATGAAGCTGGTGAGGGGTCTGGAGC
>JAOXNO010000003.1:11727591-11738378 GCA_028565335.1 Limnodromus scolopaceus
TTTGGTTTTGTTTTTCATTGGTTGGACTAGATGATCTTAAAAGGTCCCTTCCAACCTAGGTGATTCTGTGATTCTGTTTCTGATTAGGTAGGAAAACTGGGGAGCCTGTAACGGCGGGGATGGCTCCGAGCTGTGAGTTGAGTGCGTTCAGATCCCTCTCTACCACCACAAACCAAGAAGGTCGCCCATGGTGGGGGCGTGAAGCCATTATGGGGGTAATGGCAGTCCTTCTGCACATCCCAACGAGGAGCAGCAGAAAATGAGTTTTCCGTGGCAGGCATAACTGTCAACACAGTGTTTGCACCGCATCGATTATCACTGGAGAAAATGGGGACAGCGAGTGTGTTGACCTTTACAGGGAAAGCACCAAGTATCTGCAGGCTTTCCGCTGCAGAGCACAAGTGCACTTATTGCCTGTTTCCATAAAAAAAAAAAAAAAAAAAAAAGAGTTGTCTCACCACCCCCTGCCTCCTGGGCACAGGAATGGTGTCCTTCCGCACCCTTGGGCTTTGCCCAGAAATCACTGCGTGGCTGCACCAGCCCTTCCTTCCCCCCGGCACCTGGTCTCCTGAGCTTTCACTCCTCCACCTTCTGACTTTGAGGGCAAGGTTGGGGTAGATGCTCGTGGAGCTCCGCAGCGCTCTGCCCTCAGCCACCTCTAATCCTGGACGGCGCGGGCCAGCGGGCAGTAGATCATGTACAACTGCCCGAGTGTCACCGGCGAGGATGTGGCAAGCGGCGGCTACGGCCACTCACCCATGAAATGTAAATTTAATGTAACTATTTGCAATGTAAAGTGCATTGCACTTTGAAAAATACGCTATTATTTGTGCCTTTTATTGGAGAGAGGGGGGAAAATATATTCAGAAACAGTCTCTTGTGCGTGTTCACTTCTTTCTGCATCCAGAGTTATGGAGTTTATATTGAAATTTAGCAGCTGTGGGATACGCAGACCAACAGTGCCATCACCACTAAATCATCTCTTATTTAGCTAATGCCCTTCATCGCTCGCACTCTCCTGCAAAAGCTACATATAGAATAGGAAATGACCTGCCAGGCTTACAGCACACTGGTCAAAAAAATTCCTTCTTCGTTCAGTTCCTCCAAAATGCACTGTCCCAATAATACCAACAATGTGTTCATAAATATTTCAGGACCAGTGGGTTTATTCTTAGGCAATAATAGCATTTTCCCAAGAGCCTTTTTTTGTTTGTTCCTTTTCATTCAACTTACCAAAAGTGTCCACCTCGAAACAGTTAAATCAATTGTGAATTAATATATGTAAATGCATTAAAGAGCATTCAATCCACTGCTGATGTTATTACAATATTTTATTCTATTTAAAATTATGATAAAGACTTTTTAACTTTCTAGTCTCACACTACATACTAAGGAGCCGTCTTTTTTTTAACTGTGCATCTGTAGTTATTAACAAAGCAACAAAAAAAAAAAAAGAAAGGCTTGCAAATGGAAGTATTTCAATTATTTCAAAATAATGTGGGGTTTTTTGCCATCTCCTGACTTTAAAATTCATCTTTCTCTCACTTTCAGGTCAAACATCATAAATTTGCTGCCAAAGAAGTGGAGCCACTGGTAACTCAGAAATTAATAGATGGGGGGGAAGCAGCTGAGGAAAAAACTGTTATTGTTAGAAGTAACGCAAAGAAAGTTCTTTATAGCTGTTACTCTGCATCCACAGACTCAAGAGGAAACACCCTCAGTAGATCCCTGCAGAAGATGGTTTGAGCAGAGCTCTCACATCACATTGCTACAGGCTATTAATGCTCATGCAATCAATTAGTCGAGGACAGGAGAGAAGTGATAACTTCTTTGTCCCTATAAATAACTCAGAAGCACCTGGCCACCTCCTCGGTCTTCAACGAAAAGAAAAGACTCGAGACTGGCACAAGGTGACCTGCTCTGCAACACTAATGTACATCCACGGCGGGTGGTAGAGCTTCCGCCAGAAGAACTGGGCACATCCATCCCACCACGTGTAGGCAACGTGACATCCCTTGTTTCTGCTTAGATTTAACAAGTTAACCATTGCAGGCTAGTTACATCTTTATAAAACACCCCTCAAAAATGTATTTTTGCCAGTGAAGCCTAATTATGGAAGACCACGTGGCATGACCTACAGGACAGTGCAACCACCTGCTGATTTCTTTTCTTTCTTTGGTTCAAAATATATTACCAGTTTGTATTGTTTTTTTTTTTTTTTTAAACTGCAGGTCAAAGACTGGTTTTGCTCCAGAAAATGTGAATGGCCAGGCTTAAACTGGTGACAAGATTAGTCAATGGAGGTGACAAGTGCATTAAGAGCCTCAGATAGTTGGTAAGGAATATCCCCACATCGAGACTTAATCTTTCACCAAAAAGCAGGGCTGTTAAACACTGAAGCAGAGTAACTGGTATCCTGGTACAAGCAGGGTGACACCATCCCTCATCAGAAAGTGCTGCAAGGGACATTCATCAAGAAGCCCTACAGAGACGCCCCACAGCCCCCTGTCCCTCACCCGGGTGAGCTGGAGGAGTTACCTCCTGGCATCGTACCAGTTGATACAGAAAGTTGAAGATCGATGAGGGTGCACAAGATTTTCATCATTCACTGAGATAGCAAGAGGCAGAGACAAATACTTCCTCAGGCTGAAAGACTGGGAGGAGTGGTCTTACCTCGCGGTTCATTAAGTTTCCGGAAAGCTTCATCTGCTGTCATTAAGTGCTCCGCTAATGGGACTGGGTGGTTTCCCAGTGACTTGACTCCAGGAGACAGTAGCAAAACTTCTATCAAGCACTCCTTTAAGCCCCAGCCTTAGTGATGACTACTATCCAAAACCTGGGAAAAGAGAGAAATGTGGGTCAATAAAAGCTACAAGGGTGGTTCTGTCATCAATTTGCCACCCTGGCAAGGACAGACAGCAGAAGGAAAGGAGACCTGAAGCAGGGGTGTCCCAAAGCCTTATTGCAAAACCTGTGGTGCTTCTGGCATGGGAAAAGAAGCACACACAGCACTTCGTGCAGCAGAGAGCTATTATGGAAGACTCGATAATTTTCTGATTTACTTCAGTGTAAATCGGGAGTGCCCATGGGGTTACTAAGGCAAAGCCTGAAGTAACAACTAAGCAACAGAAACACCCATCCCAGAAAGTCATATTGTGCTGGACTCAGCCCACACACGAGGACATTGGCCCCGGGTCCCCTCACAAGGTGCAGAAAGGACACGTTTCCATCTGCTCATGGGTGTACCTGCATCTGCTCCGCTGAGTCAGCCGCAAATCTCACCTCTTCACTCCCCCGATGCTACTCCCAGTGCCTTCCAGTGGATCCATCCACTGCAGGGACTGGAGGATGCAAACATCCAGCGCTCACGTAGGAACTTGCAGGCATCCACAGCAGCCGTCCCCAAGGAGCACCGGGGACAGTTGAGGCACCGGCCAGGCTCAGCCTCGGCTCCCCTCGCCCCACGGACACAGCTGCCAGGAGACCTGGGGCTGGTGGGGTCCCACCGCATCAATCATCTCCTCCGCAAGCTTCTGCCGCTTTTATGCACAGCTTTCCTTCTCATTTAGCATACACAGTGAAACGGGTTAAAACCTAAAGCCATTTATAATAATTATTCTGAAGGTTGTCTACAGATAATGTAGAAAATAACACTGGATTTGAAAAAAAAAAATCCCTTTTAGCTTTAATAAAAGCATTTCAAAGCACTAGAAGGTTATTTATAGGGTGTGTAAATGTAACTGGAGGGGAGGCAGAGTAAAGGGAGTTCAAAGGGTGTCTGTGAAAAGAAAAAACCCACTGTGTTATTGACACCGCTTCCTGCTTTCTCACACTCAACAACCTTCTTAAAACAAACTAGAGGAAACAACAGCAACAAAAAGGAAAAAGAAAAAAAAAGAAAAAGCTACTGAGAGCTATTTGAGATTAAATAATACTTTTTGACAGCTGGTAGGAAAAGGACTGGTCCTGCATTCGTGCTTACAATAGCATGATCCTCCATACTCGTACGGATGTAGAAGCATCCGAAAGCCCAGAGGGAGCCATGGGTCGGGGCTGGCAGGGGGACGGGGGCAGCAGGAGGATGGTGACAGCAGGGGGATGGGGATAGCAGGAGGATGGTGCCTGCAGGAAGACCTGAGTCCTGACCTGCAGCATCAACCGGCTGGGGCAACAGCGAGGTGCTCCCACGAGGTTCTCTCTTGCTCCATAACCCTCCAGCATCGCCTACGGCTCATGCCTGGGGGATTTGTGTAGGATCAGGTGGTTTTCTTTCCCTGGGACTGAGGTCACCGGTCTCCATCTCGTGAGGACTCCAACTATTTTGGGATGCAGCTGTGGCCTCCCTGCCACAGCCACCAGACTTTGGTGGGAGTCAGCACCAGCTGCTGGGGGCTGCCCACGCAGCATTAGATCAGGACGTGTGGGAGAAGTTTTCCTGGCAGAAACATGGCTTTAGGCAAAAATAAAATCATGTGGTGCCTTCTTTCCTCCGGGCTTTGGAGCATCCGTAGGCTGAAGAGGGCTAGGAGGGAGGCTGAGGGCTGCCCTGCAGCTTTCAGCATCTCCAAGGAGCAACAGCATCTTCCAGCTCATCCTCCTTGGCACCTACAGCAAGCCCTCAGATTTTTCCTTCAGCAGGCTCACCCGTAAATCCATCCATAGCATTCTCATTGCAGGTTCTTTCCAAGCCCAATGTCTCACCCCTTCCTTCAGGCCTGTCTGGGGAATGGCCACTTTCTCCTACACCGGCCCATGTAGATGTCTTGCCCGGTCTTGGGTTCCCCATTCAACCCTCCTTGGCATCCCCACCCACTGCCCCCTGCAAACACCGGGTACCTCAGGCAGACACGAAGCGGTACACATGTTCTGACCCACTCAATTCCCCGTGAAAGAAGCAGTTAACTCCTGGAGAACAAGAAGCCCAGAATTAAAAACTGCTAAACCAAGTCACACACAGCACCTCGTAGAAGATGAACTGCCCGCCCTCCCCTCTCGCCCAAAAGGCAACGAAGCAGAAATTAAGGACGTGCAATTTTGCCATATTAGCTGAGATTTCATGCATTGCAGAAGCCATCAGCAAGCGAGGAGGAGGTGACAAGCACCAGCTGGCTGGGCACCTCCAGCTCGGAGCAGTAGAAGAAACTACAGCTTCTGGAGGTCTTTGCCCATGCAGAGAAGCTGCCCTGCAGGTCGTACCACAGAACAGGACTAGCACTTCTGCATCAGGGCCTCTCCTGTCATTGCAGCTCATTAAATGTGCACCCAGCAGTCTTAAGTCATTCAAAAATGTGATGGAAAAGAGAAAAAAAAAAACAAAACCTGGCAGGTGGTTTGAAAATTTGTTTGGGAGAACACGCACCAAGAAAAGTCTGTAAATGCATGAGCATATTAGAGGTGTGTATCGGGCTGGCAAGAAGCCTACGCGGGGTTGGGAGAAATGTTCTCCAGCCCGGCAGTAATAAAAAAAAATACCCTGAAAAGTGGCAGAGGAGGAAGAGACAGTTAAATTCCTTGCAAGAACCAGGGTGGGGAGGGAGGCGCGTCTGGGTAAGGACCCAGGATTATGTCCCTCCTGTTCATCCAGCTCCGAGAGGGAATTGGAGGCAGGTCCCCCCCCGCTGTATCCCGAGGTCCCACCTGGAAACCTGCACCAGCCCAGAGGAGACCTTCCTGCTTCAGACCATTTGCACTGGCTGTTAATGAAGCCGAGAGGATTTGAAGCACGGGACATAAAAGCTTCACAAACACATACCCTTTAAAATGCGTTCTCTTCCTCATCTTTCGCTAGTCCCTTAAAAAGAAAAAAAAAAAAAATCAAAATACATTAGACATGAGATTACTAAATGGGCAGAAAAAGCCTCGGGGCCTGGGAGCCCATATTCCAAATGAGGAAATCGCGGCCGCCGAGGCCGGCCAGGACCAGTCCGCCAGCCCCAGGCCTTCCTGATGAGCACTAACAGCACAGCCAGGCCCTGCAGCAGCAGCAGCTGAGTTTTGGGGGGGCTGGATCTCAGCCTTACCCCTCCCTCCCTCCCGCCCCCCCTCCATTTTCGTGGTTTGAGGAAGAGGCATCTTTGAGCAAGGTTGGGGAGGGGAAGAGTTTGCAACACGCTTCACTGAGCGGTGGGGCTCGGAGATGAGCGACGCTGGGTGAAAACAACAGGCTAGAAAGGCATTTTCCTATTTTTGACAAAATCAGCACGCTGCAGGAAAGCCATGGGCTCGGCTGGCTGCTCCCCGGCTCTTTCGGGAGAGCCAGCCGGTGGATCGGATATTCATTCATTCTGGGCTAACTATCTTTTTCCATTTCTGAACAGCTTCAATTTTCTTGACGTCTCGGGGAATGGTTTATGAGGAAATAGAGCCTTGAGGGTGGACAGATGGAGAAAAATCTCCCTTCTCACCAAATTGATCGCTATAATCTTTCATCTGCTCGGCGCGGAGCCGGGCTGCCGGCGTTTGGGGGTGCCGCAGCTCTACTTGCCCCGGCTGCCCATCGGTGCTGCTCGCTCCTTCCCCGGCCTGAGACCCGGGAACAGGATGGACGGCACAAATCCAACCCTGAATTTCACGTGACAGAAGGAAGAGGGAAGGAGATGGGGGGAGGTTCAGATCCGAGGTCCCGCTCCAGCGCTGAGCAGCCTCAGGGCTTGCCCAGGGACAGGATTTGCACTGATTTAATTGCTGGCCTTGCCCCCTCCTTCTGCTCCTGCTATTCTGTGGCATAAAGGAGCTTCAGCTCACTTCTGCTAATGATGAGAGGAAGAGAAACCCACCACCCTTGTTATGAAGCACTTGTATAGCAACATATCCGTGCCGTGGGCTGTAAAAAAACTGTAATGGCAATGGCAGCAAGACACTGTGGGATCTCCAGTGTTGACAGAGCTCAGGAATGGGTTAAATAAACAGCTGCTGGGAATGGTTTTGACACAGATCAACATGCCCGAGGGCAGGAAAATGGACTTTGCAAGGTCTGTTTCCTTCCTACCTTCCCTGACGCAATGACTTTACGGATACAGCTTTCCCTGCCCGGTCCTGGTAAGTTCTGAGGATGCTGAAAACGTGACCAGCTCAAACTGGCCACAGATGCACCAGTGGTATAGACCATCATCCCTCAAAGGGCAACCTTGGCTAGCTGGCATTGAGCAAAATAAATATGTAGAAAGGAGCACGCAAGGGACAGTCGTAGCACGCACAATTCAAGCAGGTCTGTAGGGATGACAGTACCAGCCTCCCCACGATGTAATCCAAGTGCCTGCTCCAAGATACTCAGGGTGGAGCTGCGGTGACTCGTTTGACCATCACCTTTCTGGTCCTGAGCCACTTTTTCAGTCCTCCTGGGGCTCACTTTTCACTTCCAGGCTGTCCCAGCTGCTTGGGCAGCAGCCCCAGCACAGACAGCGAAGCCCCCCCTGCCCGGTGGCCAGGGAGGCAGGACACCGGCCCAGCCACGGGGAGGTTTCTTGCCAGGGTGGCCACCAGCAGAAATCAACGTTGACCCAGGGTGAAGGTGTTTGTAGGAGCCCCATCGGTAAAAGGCACCACGGGGGTGACACAGCCCCTGAGAAAACACCCCACGGAGCCACCCCAACAGCTCAACCCCCTCCCCCTGCCCTTCTCTCCTTTGGCTCGAGTCACTCCCGTGACTCTCAATTAACATTTAAGATTTCACTGAATAGCTGGCTGATTTATTTTACTTCTCGGACGGTAATTTATGGAAATATATTCTTAAAAATCAAACAAAATGCACTTTCCTAATAGATGGGCCATTCTCTGACATTTCGCAGAGTAAATGAGCATTTGTGCCCAGTGGCATGTCGTCCCATGACTGAACCCCTATAAAGGGCTTCAAAAATATCTATTAGCCAACCTCATTAGTTTAAATATCATTAAAATAAATTGTATTGCTCCACACAGGGCTCAGATAGGCCTCAAAGTGAATACTGTTCTCAGTAGTTGCAGGTCACACACTCATTTACTCTAAGGACTCTTTGCACTGAAAATAGAAAGGGTGTTAAAATTAGTTTACACAACTGCAGCGCAACAGGAGGGTCCTGGTGCAGAAACGGATCTGCCCGTGCTTCGTTGCTCAGCTTAAAAGCATAACGTCCAATAGGCAGAATTTATGACCGATTTTCTTTACCCTAAGAATCAACTTTAAAGTTTCCTGATGGGTCTTCAAACATTAAAAAGATCTTTACCCTAACTGTACTGCTTTTTTTTAGATTTATTCATTTATCCATTTAGCCAGTTTGGAGACCTATTTTGAGGGAATACTTTAAGGTGGGTTTATTCTGGTGTAGCTCAATTTCCCACGTTTCTGGTTTCATTTGGAGGGGGCTGGTTTGTTTGTTTTTCCATTGATCATGCACAAAAAAAAAAAAAAAATTAAAACAAAAGTAGCACCATCTCCAAACAAAACTGCACAAACTCAATTAGGCTGATTTACCCCACTCCCCATCACCAGGACTGATTTATTGTCCCTTGTGCTGCTGCCACACAGGAGCTCCTGGCCATGCTCTGACACTCCTCTGCCTTCAGCAGCAGCTTTCACGGATGGTCTTGCTGCTCCTCCCAGCCCTTGCCCTGCACCAGGGACTTGCTGGTGTCCCACAAAGTGTCCCCATCACACGATGAAGGGCACAGACGAGGCACATGCGTATGGGGATTCCTGGAGACGATACAGCGACAGGCCACGTACTTCCAACCAGAGCCTGCACAACCGCACTGCCCGTCTGGGTGCTCACCCCGTAAACCAATTATTTTGGGACAGCAGGGTTGGGATTGTTGATTTATGTTTTCATTGTTGTTGGCTTTGCTGAGCCTCGGCTGCCAAAATGGACCATTTCCTTCTATTTCTTGTCATACAGAACGACAGAATGGTATGGGGTTGGAAGGGACCTCTGGAGATCATCTAGCCAGAGCAGGTTGGACAGGAACGCATCCAGGCGGGTTTGGAATGTCTCCAGAGATGGAGACTCCACCACCTCCCTGGGCAGCCTGTTCCAGGGCTCTGCCACCCTCAAAGGAAAGAAGCTCCTCCTCCTGTTTAGATGGAAATTCCTATGGAGAAGTTTGTGCCTGTTATCTCTTGTCTGGTCCACTGAAAGAAGACCTTACCAACCTCACCAACAAAGTTGTTTCCAAGACTCTGAACAGTGGCACTTTTGTTGGGATACGGAGGTGAATAGGATGCAGTGGCATCACTAATGACAGAGCCGAGGTGCGTGTGGTTGCACAGAGGTCACACAACCCTTGCTCTGCTCTACCCGACCCCGCTACTCTGGGTGGTATAAAGGAGGAGAAACCCAGGGTGGTTCCAACGTCCCTGGGCTGAATTTGCAGAACTAAGAGTTCCTGATGAATAATACCGTCAGGGCAGAGCGCGCAGGGCAACCCACAGAGCGACCTTCACAGCCCTGTCCCCAGCCTGGAGCAACGGGGACCTTCGGCCAGGTGTTCTCCACGTCTCGAAAGAAAACCCTCCTCCCCAAAACACCACCCCGAGCAGGCAGCTATACCTCCAGCAGGGTATTTGCACACCAGACCCGCAGCTGCCGTAACTGCAAACACAAATTAGACAGCAGGCAGGTTCTGGGGGCTGGATCTCAGTCATCTCCGGAGCGAAAAGTACATGTTGTTACACAAGCAATTTGTACGGCGCCGTTCTCAAAGCGTCGCCCGAGCTGTACTTTTCCTCGTTAGCAGCACCTCCAGAACATTACCACCAACGGTAGGAGAAATCCAGCATTAAGTGTCCCCCCCGCCCCGTTAGGGCTATGACAGGTTGCAGGGAGAAACAATGCGGTGATTGAGGACCTGGGCTAATCACACCAATTGATATAAATTACCATGTCAGCTACACCGGTCCCACAGTCTGCAGGTTTACACCTCATTAAGCTTCCAAGTGCCAAATGAATCAACAGGGTTCAGCAGAACCATTCTTAATTAATTGTTGTAGCAATAGGGGAGGGGAAAAAAAAAAAAAAACCCAAAAAAACTAACGGAAAAAGAGAATCAGAACTCGCAGCGAACGCAGGCGAGTTTGCACAAACTGAAACTGCTTCTCCGATTTAGCATTTGAGACTAAAGACGCCCACGTACTGATCGGTGCCAGCAAATAACTGCCGGGGGCTGGTGTTGGACCAGGGTGGAGCGAAAATACAGGCTGGCGACTTGGAAAAGTTTTTCATCGGGTTCTTCAGTCCACTTTGCATAGCTCTTCAGGCCTCAACTCCGTGTCGCCCGTGAAATCTCCAGGTTTTGGGTTCCCACCACCACCCGCAGCGGGCAGAGGCCACAGCCGGGCACCTCGGCAGCTCGTGGAGCTGATGGAATTCGCAACGCAGCGGCTTATTTTTAAGTTTAAGCCGAATGTGTCCATTTTTTTTCCTGTCTACATCCCCCAAAGCAAGATGCAAAGCTAACAGTGAGGGAAGAGGGCAGGAAAGCCGCGGCCTCCCCTCTGGCAGAGCTCCCGGCCTCTTGCTCTGTTGAACCTCCCGTGCCAGGCTGGTGCAAAGACACCGGGTTGAGCTCGGGGCGGGACACAAAACATCAGCACCCACAACAGTTTGAAAAGCCAAGGATTCTCCTGTCTCTCACCTGAGCATGATGTCCTTGTCCTCGCAGGTGGCTCTCCTCCAGCGCCACAAAGTTTAAGGGCCTGGAGCATCTCTCCTATGAGGAGAGGCTGAGGGACTTGGGTCATTTTAGTCTTGAGAAGAGAAGACTTAGGGGGGATCTGATCAATGCTTACAAATACTTAAAGGGAGGGTGTCAGGAGG
>JAOXNO010000003.1:11746566-11798461 GCA_028565335.1 Limnodromus scolopaceus
CAACTTAAATTTCTTCTATTTCCGAAGGAATCAAAATCCTGAGAAAGAGTATGATCCATGAATAAATAAACACTTTTGCGAAGTGGGGTCACACTGTCCCTATTGCAAAAAAAAAAAAAAAGCCTGTTGAGCTACTTCTCATTATTTCCAGTATTTCACCTGTTGCTTTTAACACCTTAAAGCTCTACATGAACAAGTGTCTCCCTGTCTAACCCAAGAGCATCTCTGTTCTTTCAGAGCCAGCTCCTGGATGCAAGGGACACCCTGTGTTGTCCCCTAGGTCCTGCCAAGCAGCAGAGCCAAGGCTTGAGAGCACCAGATTTGCCTTCGTTCTCGTTAACCAGGGCTCTGTCACACTCTGGCAGCTCAAGACAGCACAGATGTCACCAAGAGCACAACCAGGGGAGGGCCTGCAGATCCCTCTCCCGCTCTCCTTGGCAGGAACAGCTCTGCAGGCAGCAGCGAGGAGGGAGACAAGACTCCCCCGGGGCCTCGGGCACGGATCCAGGGCTGCTGCTGTTCACTTACCCAGGGAGAACAGCTTTTCTGGGAGGAGAGCTCACAAACATCTCCACGATGATGCAGACCTTGCCCTTGCTTGGGTTTGGGTAAGAACAGGGGTCGGTGTTGTCCCCACGACAGTCTGATACGGTGGAGAAGCATCGGGATGTCAACTGGAGCCATCTTCCCACGGCCACCTCAGTTGGCTTCAGGGGGGCTCTGCATCACCGCCACAACATAAGCCTGGGACAAAATGCTCTGTTTAGCCCAAAGCCCTAAAATAAAGCGATTAATAACAAGACATTAAACAAACTGTATTTCCGACTCCATTCAATCTCTTCCCCGGAGCACTCTGTACACCTCAGACAACCCACCTTCCCCTCCGCCAGCAAAACCCCACAGCTCTTCCCCTCTCAAGCTTAGCTCATATTCAAACTTATTTTCGGTAGGAATTTTGTCCAGACACTGCAATTCTGTTCCCTTCGGACCGATTACGATGATGAGCAGCAAATGCCCTAAAACAAAGTGCTGGCTGTGCTACAAATAAGCTTGGGTGGATGGGGTGGGGAGGAGCACTAGAAACGAGGAGAATTTTAAAACCAGCAGAGCACAGTACACATGTACCGAATTGCTCCTGTATCAACCCATTTCCAGCCTGGAAAACCTGCAATTCCTACGGATTCATTCAAATAGCTCCTCTACAGAAATTTGACTCCTTATTGGAGTTCACTCGCTTCTTTCCGAACCTGAAGCAACCTATGGGATTGAGGGGTTGGCTTTTTTGTGTTTCCCAAGTGTTTCTGGTTCCTGGATTCAACAAGCCCCAGTTTTGGCTAAAAATGGTTAACAAAGTTCCACTCTTCTTTAAAAAAAGTCTTTGTGTGTTCTTTTTAGTAAAGCAAAGGCTTCTCTTTCACACATATGTTGCTCATCCTGAGCACTCCAGGTGTGATGACAAAGGTCACATAAAATCACTACCTATAAATACAAAAAATCAACATTCATCAGCTTCACAACCACTCAACACAGAGTTCTGCCAAAGAGTGAATGGTGCAATGGTGAACATCAACACTGGAGAAGAAGGGGAAGAAACCTGGGAAGGGGCCCCAGGCTACAGCCAGCACGTTTCCCAGGGGCAGAGGAAGAGCAGGGCAGAAGCAGAAGGAAAGAGCATGGCACAGACCTACATGAAATGAGCCGGCACCAGTGTGTTTTCGGAGGCAGAACCAGAGCCCAACTATGCAGGGTCTCAAAGGTGAGGACATCGGTGACACCTAAGTTACCTGGGAGTCAACATCTGTGTGCATGCCATGTTCCCATCTAGCATTTGCTGTGGCATCACACTGTAGGGACACTGAAGACATTTACACCCAAACTGGATTCAAACAGACATGATGGAAAAGGCTCACAAATGGCCTAAATAAATGACATTTTTAGGCACGCAAAGAAGAAAATGATCAACCAAAGATGTTATCCTCGCTCCAGAAGAGGCAGCCAGCCACTGAAGGTAAGCAGGTCTGTTGGAAAAAAGAAGGAACATTGTCCTCAGCAGGCTGCCACTAAATGGGAGAATGGAAAAGAAAAAACGAAAAGAAAAAAGACAGCCAAAGACATAGGACATTACAAATACCTATCAATTTTCACAATGTGTATCTCCTAACTCATACTAATATAGCTTTCTCCAGCCCATGTTGAGCTGAAGGAAGTTTCAGACTCCGTACCTGTAATTTGGGGAGAGTGAGAAGAGGGTTACTTTTTTTTTTTAAGCACATTTTTTCCCCTCTCTCAGCCACACGCTACATAATTGCAGCTACAGCGTAGATTTTATTGCTGGCGTTTAGAAGAGTAAGTGCTCACTGACAAGATGGGAAAGGTTCCTCCCCTGGGGAACCGAACACAGAGACTGATTAAGCGACCGGTAGGTGTTTAAGAACATAAAAAATATTGGCAGATCGGGGTTGCGGTTCTTACTGAAGAGGAGTCAGCCCAGGAACAGAGCCAGCCTGCTGATTTCCAGCAGGGTGTAGCATTGGTGAAGAATAAGTCTTTAAGCTTAGGATTTCTGTACACTTTTTAATAGTAGAAAGGTTGAAAAGTGATCACGGTTTGCTCCTCCAGAGGCTCCCGCTTTGTCAGCCCGTTGAACCAAACCTGGTGGCCCCTGTCCCCAAATCCTTTTGTGGAAACTGAACAGCAGCATGTAATTCGCGGTAGCCGCAGGATTTCAAGAACCTATCTACAGTTAACAGAAATTAGCACAAAATACATTGACTGCTTGGATTATTTTAATCTTATAAAAGCAAAAAGGAGCAAATGAGTTGGCCAAAGCTACGAGATGACTAATAACAAAGCCAGGTCTGGACAGCACAGGTTTGGTTTCAGTCCAACACTCAAGACCCCTGTACCACGTTGTTTCTTCATCTTGGTTAACGTTACTGTGGTGATATTAAAAGCATATGCAGAAAGAAATAAGACATGATTAGGATTTCTCTCCTTTAAAGAGCAACAGCAAAGCCCACATGTGAAAACATTTCAGCAACATCACAAAACAATAAATACCAGGCAAAACTGTTGAAATAACTTACTTAAGAACCGCAGAAATATAAGCTATAAGCCTTCTATCCTGTAGAAATATAAGTTATAACCCTTCTGTCTTGCACTGAGAACTTTCCTTTATTTTGTACAAAAAATAGAAAATATTTATCTATTTTAAAATAATTTGTCAGCACTGTTTAGACTTTTAGAGTTATAACCATTATTTTGGAAGTGGTTAGTTATAAAGCATTTTAGAATTAAAAAAAATGCAGCAAATTCTCATAAACAAGTTTATACAAACATAATGAGGTTATTTTTCAAGTAAATCCCAGCAGCTAAAGATAACTAGAATGAAGCTACAACTCATTTCAGTTGTATTTGGACATCATTCTACTATCAAACAAGCTTAATGAAAAATGTTTCTAGAAGTTTACTGAAATTACACATTCCCACACGTAGAGATCATATCCAAGACTGTTGAATCAGAGAAGAAAAATCAAACTATGAGGGTATCTATCACACAGTCCTATCACTTCTTCTCAAAGCAGTCCTGCCCTCCAAACTGTCAACACAACAAAGAAGAAAAATATCAAGTTCTTTCCAGAGCTCAGGATAGCCTTGGGAACGGCTCGTTACAGCAATGAGCTGCGTTGCTCGTGGGTCACACCGTGTTCTAACATGGTCCTTTAGTCTTCATCTTCATTTGTGCTGCAAAATAAAAGCAGTGGGTTTGTCTTTGAAGACACCTCCAAGAAATTTCCTTTCCCAGCAGTATCTTTTGAAAATCCGCCAGGTTCAGATACGTGGTTTTCTTCTGGTTCCTGTGAAATGCAGCTCGCAGTCGCCAATCCTTCAGGCTGTTCTGAAAGTCTAATTGCAGTGTGCATTTGCTTTTCTAATTCTTCTATCAGTTTTCCAGGAACAGCCGTAGATTGCACAGAAACCTTTGTTTTTTCATCGCTAACCTCAAACGTCGAAGCGTTGGTGCCCTGCCTTAATCCATTACAGGCAATAAGTGGAGCTGTCCTCTCCTCTTGAAACGTGCCTTGTAAAGAATTTATTTTCCCATCTTCACTGGTGGAGGACTCTCGCTCCTCTGAATCAGAGCCTTCTGTCTCACATGATGAAGTACTGCTGGATTCTTCAGACTCGCTCGTCTCCGACTCAGAGGAAGGCAGCTGTTGCTTGGAAACTGTGCCAGCAGCTTCTAACGCGCGCTCTTCCTCCTGTACCAGCACCGCTGCTGCCTCCAGCTCTTCTAGCTCAAATCCTACGTGGGACTTAGCGAGTGTGCTTTTCTGCAAGGATTCAGAGAGCGCAGCCAACTTTTTTGACCTTTGACAGAGAACAAGATATGTTATTTAACTTTACAAACAGAACTTGCCCGTTTGATAACAAGAATCCAAAATCTTAAAACAGTTGTACTATTCGCTCAGTTTGCAAACAGCTTTCTTCTCCAATGATTGTAAAAGTAGATGCTGCAGGAAAAAAAAAAACAATCAAAATTGTTTGTAATTATAATTATTATTATTATTTTGGATAACTTTTCCCACAAGGCTAGACAATATCCCACTGAAAGTCTTCAGTGACGCTTGCAGAAAAGATAGTGCTTTTTTGGCATTTCAGCTGTGCCCAGTAAGGGAAAATGGATTTCAGATAAACCTGTTGAGGATTGCTGGCTTTAGCAGTGAGCTCTGCAGTATGTGGCTTGCTGGATTAAGCTCATACGCAGCAAAACCATTTTGTTTTACTGCCCTTCCTGATATAGCTGTTAAATGTAGATGACCTGGTAGAGCACAGCTGATCAGGTCCATCTCAGTGATATATTCTCCTTCTCTCACAGCTTTTTGCAACCATGATAGGAGATGTCTCTAGATGTTCTTTACCTCTCACTTGTAACTCCACTGAAATATAACTCAACAAAAATATCAGGACCTTTTAGACCTTCAATTAATATTAGATGTGTCATTACCACAGACTCTTCCATTATTTTTTTTTGCTCTTAAAGGCACTGTATTTAAAAGTGAGGGGAGGGAAAGCCAATGCAGCTTCTTACACGTTTTACAGAGACAGTGCAACATTTAAAATGCCTGTAATTAAGCAGGCACACGACGTCAGCTTCAAATCTTTGGTATGGCCATACCCATTTCTTCAAGAGTTTTGAAGTCAGCGCATGCTTTACCAGAAAAGTGCATCATGGATTTATAAACAGAGCGAACAAAAAGTAAAAGAGTGCCTTGAAATAGAAGGGGGAGGGCGGGGGGCGGGCAGAGGGGAAAACGGGTATAAAATAACAAACATACATCCTGTTTCTTGTTGTAGAGTTTCGCCTCGGACTATCAATCAACTTTTCACCGCTTCCTGCAACAGCAGGTCTACTATAAATCCTGCAGTAACTGACTGGGTTTCATTTCCTCTGCCAAAGCCGCTAACCTGCAAGGCACGACACACTGACACGGGAGCACGGGGCTGATAATGTAATACATGACTCCTGCGAGGCAAAAGTTAAAGTGCTTGTTCTCTCACTTGAATGATTTTAAAGATCTTTATATTCTCTTTCCCAGGGGGCATAATTACTCAGTATAACACAGACGCTTCATTTTTTTTTTTTTTTTTCCTCCTAAAGGAATTGTATTTAAAAGTGGGGGAAGGGAAATTCAATGCAGCTTCTTACACGTTTTACAGAGATAGAGCAACATTTAAAAGCTGAACTCTGAATAAAATATATTACACTTCCTTAGTTCAGCCCATAGAGTAGAAAACTAAGGAACAAGCGTTTCCCACAAGTAACTGAAGCAACAGAAACAATTTATATTTCTAGGATTTTAAAATCTGAAGTTAAGAATTAAATCCCAACATCACCTTAGCGGCCTCCAATATAAACACAAGGACCAAAGTTTAAAAAGCTGTTTACTTAACACTATTCTAATTTCTTCTTTTCGGTGATACATCTACTTTTTTTTTTTTGGTCAAGAACTTGAATTTTTCTTGAAGATTTATGGAGGATTTGAGAAACTGCCAACCTAATTGGGAACAAGGAAAGCATTTTCCCTGCTCCATAGGTAAAGCGATAGAAAAAGAAGCCCAGTGATTCCCAGAAAGGTTGGTGAGACCTTGCAGGGAGGTGGTAACAGAGTAACTGGCTTGGAGAAGGATCTGTTCCTGAACACACTGGGAGAAGCTGGTGTATACCCCGAGTCACGAGAGTTTATATCCCTTTCAGAAAGCATTTTGCCTTGGTTTTGAAGGAGTCTCTTTCCTTCATTCTTACTATACACGTGCCCCCTTCCCCTGTAAGAGTTGTTAGTAACATGAAGGTAAAAACCTTTTTCCTGTCCAATTGCCAGACTGTCCACAAGAACACAACAAGCTCCAAAAAGTAAATGTGCATCGTGACAGAGAACACTGTTTTGTACCCATTTCCTTTTAATTTCATTGACAGCCACGAGCAACTAACTGTAGGCACAACAATGCCTGTGGTGACACGTCTTCAGCTCCAGCTCCCCCAGTCTCACCCGCCTGTCTTACTGTTGCCATTATAGACAGAAAATCGATCTTGAAAGTCCTTTTGGTCCTCACATCTCTTCCAACGTGTCTGTCACTTTGTTTCCCACTCCTATAAGTATTTTTTGCTTTTTCCCCATTTCTGCTGTTCTAATATTTCACATATATTTTTCTGCTAGATACTCTCAATCTTTGAAATTCACTCCCTTAAAATCATAGACTAGTTTGGGTTGGAAGGGACCTTTAAAGCCCATCTAGTCCAACCTCCCTGCAATGAACAGGGACATCTTCAACTGGTTCATGTTGCTCAGAGCTCCGTCCAGCCTGGCCTGGAGTGTTTCCAGGGATGGGGCATCCACCACCTCTCTGGGCAACCTGGGCCAGTGTCTCACCACTCTCAGCAAAAAAAAAAAAATTCTTCCTTATATCTAGTCTTGATTTACCCTCTTTTAGTGTATTAAGGAGATGTATGGCACCATGTACTTTGTGGCATTAATAAATACTTCATTATGCTCCAGATTACTTAATGCCATGCGTTAAGGAAGAAAATACACAGGGATATACTAATCTGACTCACCGCAGTTTATGTTATTAAATTGGATGTGGGACTACTGACAGATAAAAGAATGGCCTCTCTAAAGCAGTGTTTGATCATTCTATACACAAATGCATTTTTATCAATGAATTACAAGAGAATGAATGAAAAGGCTGTGCCTGACAGCTACAGACAAACACCTGTGCCACCAGACAACCTAAAACTGTAAAAGGCTTAGGACTTAGTCTGAAAATTTTGAGTTAATTCCTTCTGAGCAAACAAAATACACTACAAAATAATGACAATAACTGACTTCATAGAACAACTGTGGCTTCAAGTTTCACATTTAGTCCTTTTCCCCAAAAAGTTTTGATAGAACTACTGAGAGAGGACATGCTTTTTATCTTTACAAAGGATTGCAGGAAAAAAAGCCGTTGATTAAACTGTTCTTCCCTTCTAACAGTAACAGCACAAATGGATACTCTGCTTGGATGAGTAAATGCCTTCAAAAGACCAACAATCTATCTATTCTCTTAACTTCTACAACTGCCTTCCTTTAGCCCTCACACAGAGTGGTCCCATGGAGCAGTGCGATGGCCACCACCACGCACAAGGACACGGTCCGTGAGCCACCAACCAGCACATTTCGGGAAAGGAGATGGAACGTGGACTCCATGCAGATCTAGGCAACCTCCTTTCTCTTTGCACCATTGGTGCCCCAAAGATCACATTAAGCCAGTCACAATAGGAATCTTCAAATCATTAAAAAAAACCTAGAAGATTATTTTACTATTTTTTTTGGCTCTTAGCCACACCAAGTATTTAATCAAACTGGATTAAAACCGCATGAAAAAAAGTCTCTTTTCAGTTACTCAGATTTCTTAGTAGGTTAAATGTTTCCTCCCAACTTTCACTCTGCTCATCAAGTCTCTTCCAGAAAAAAAAAAAAAGAAAAAAAAAAGGACAGTCTACAGAGCTCAACATTTCAATATAAGAAACACTCAAACTGTCACGCTCTTGACCAATTTATAGATAAAAGCAGAATACTCCACTCCTCAACTTTCCAATCTTCTAT
Source organism: Limnodromus scolopaceus (assembly GCA_028565335.1). Classification (NCBI taxonomy): domain Eukaryota; kingdom Metazoa; phylum Chordata; class Aves; order Charadriiformes; family Scolopacidae; genus Limnodromus; species Limnodromus scolopaceus. Next base: position 11,754,717 of record JAOXNO010000003.1, read on the forward strand.
TAAAAGAAAAAAAGAACAGCAGTTGCACAGGTTGGTTTTTTCCTCCCCCCGTGCAAGGGACTAACAGAACCACAATTAGCTATCAGTTCATCTTGTTTAAGGCAATTATCTAATTTCAAGGAGAACTGAGTTTCAGGAGTGCATTTCACATCAGCCTTAGGAAAAGGTAGCAGCACTCCCTGGGCAAAAAACAAGGCAAACAGCATAAAAAAAGAAACCAGTGCATGGAAATGCTTTCAATGGGAGACTGTGGGTCTCAGAGCTAATGATTTCCCCAGCTGAAAGATAAGCAACAATTCAGGAAACAAAACCAAGACACCAGAAATGAGATACCATGTATTAGAGACTTGTAGTAAACAGGTCCTGCTGTTTCCAGAATCTTTTGAGTAGCGTTTCAGAGATTAGACAGCAAATACTTTCATTTTTCAAGTATGATTAATGGAATTGCATGATTACTTTAAGACATACTCATTCAGTATGCACATTTGCGGTAATGATATCTTATTATTATGGTAATAGTGTTCTTACATAAACATGCATAATAGGCTTTAAAGGTGCTACACATGATAATTATTAGTTATCAAGATGTCAGTTGCTTAAGGAAAATGTCTAATTACAGGTTAAACTGATCAGATGCATGTTTTGTTTAATGTATAGCTTTGAGGAACAGATAACAACAGAGACATCTCAGGTCTTGTCCATGTAGTCTGGAATTCAAATTTCAAGACAGAACTACTGTAATCCCTGTCTAGGCAGCAGGAAAGTTTCTCCATGCTCTAAAAGAAGAAAAAAAATCTTGTTCCACAGGTCTCAGATTATGAAAGAGTAAAACTGGGGTGAAAAGAATAAAGAATGAAAGGACATTTAGCAAATAAAGGGAGACGGATACAATAAGGAAAAAGTAAAAAAGGATTACGACAACAGGAAAGGGAAATCAGTACAGGTTTACAGCAAAGCCCACCTGTGGCAGTGTGATGAGAAATGGTGGCGATGGGGACCGACTGCAGTGCTGAGACACAAGCAGCAGCTGGGGCAGGAGAGAGGCAGGACACAACTTCCCCAGTTAAAGACTACAAGCTCCACCTCTACTGTCTCTTTCAAGGAGTAAAAAAGGCACTAGGATTTGATGAATCAAGATAGCTGTTATCTCCAGAACATGGAGCTACCAGAAAAAGGTCTCACAGAAGACATACATTAGGGATTTGACTGCTTCCAAGGAAGATTTAACATAGGCTGGAAGGAAAGACAGAATTCAATGTATCCAAAGAAAGTAAAAAATAAATGCAGGACTTGGGGAATACATCCAACCCCAAAATCCTTTCATTTTTCCCAAATGTTAAAATAAAAATAAGTAATTATGCTTTTGCATGCTTTTATTTTTATATATATTTGTAAAATTTTCTTGTGAGTCCAGAGGAGGCCACAAAGATGATCAGAGGGCTGGAGCACCTCACCTATGAAGACAGGCTGAGATAGCTGGGGTTGTTCAGCCTGGAGAAGAGAATGTTCTGGGGTGACCTTACAGCCCCTTCCAGTACCTAAAGGGGGCTACAGGAGAGATGGGGAGGGACTCTTGATCAGGGAGTGGAGTGATAGGACAGGGAGTAATGGTTTTAAATTGGAAGAGGGGAGACTTAGATGAGACATCAGGAAGAACTTCTTTACTCTGAGGGTGGTGAGACAGTGGCACAGGTTACCCAGAGAAGCTGTGCCTGCTCCATCCTTGGAGGGGTTCAAGGCCAGGTTGGATGGGGCTTTGAGCAACTTGGTCTAGTGGGAGGTGTCCCTGCCAACCCAAACCATTCTAGGATTGTATAAAATGTCCATCAGTCAGAAATAGCACTACAAAAGGAACAGGTTTAAAGAAAAGGGCCAGATCTGTTAATGGGCCAGACCTTTCCATCTGTCTGGTACATGCTGTACATCCAATTCTCTTGCTTTAGTAGTTTAGTTATGTTAAAAAAACCCAACCAAACACCACCTGCACCGAAACACAAAGAAACAACTCAAAGAGAACTTGAAAATATGAAAACCAGCATTCTGCTCCTCATTCTGTATGATGGGTGGCACTGCATACTCTAGCAAAGCATGGGAGTTACCTATAGCAAACACTGTCCAGAGTATTTGCAAACGTGGGAGTAAACAGTCAAGCTGGCAGCACCGGCTTTCAAAGCAGGAGTCAGGAACATTTCACTACAGAATGCAAAGGGACTTTTCTGGTACAGGCACAAGCTCTAGCTTGCTTTTGTTTTTATAAACAATAGAAGCATTATTTCTACTGCTTCATAAGTTTGGCAGCTTAGCATTTCACAGGTGTATACAAACATGTACTTTTCTGAAGTGCACAGTGTAAACCAGGTGTTAAGATGTGGCAAAACACAATTATAAGGCAACAGAGTTTTCTTATTATCTACCCCTGGCTCAATCACAATCCAGTCACTGTACAGGGCACAAGTGCTGTCACGGCAGATTGAGCTATTCTTGCCCAAGCACAGGACAGAAGCAACAAAGCATGGGAACCTGTATTAAAAAAAAAACCAAACCAAACATTGGGAACAGCTTTGGGTGCCAGCCTGGTGTCTGAATGTGACCTAACTGGTCTTGGAACCACGCTGGAAACTATCTAATCTTGGAACCAACTAAAGTCTTGTTATATTATGTTATTCGAATGTGGTTAGGGCCTATTCACTGTGTTACAATGGGAATCAGTCCTCCACGCTAGCAATGCTCTAACTTGGCTGTACAGGGCTGACAAGCCCTACTTTAAATGTAAAACACTTTACATTAATTATCTTTAAGCCCTACGGGCAAGATACACAAGTCTCAAAGAAAACAGTAGGTACTTCAAGTGCAGACGTGCCTTTGCAGTGTCGTAGGTTCCACCCAATATGAAAATGGGCCTGTCTCATTGCCAAGCAGCCACCCCCTGGTAGCCCTACAGTTCTCGAGATACATTCAAATCCAAACTAGCAGCGTGCTGTGCCAGTCAGCAGGGCTGACAAATATAAAAATGGGCAGTTATTTAACTTATCTCCACTCAACAGGAGCTCTGCACACATTGGACCCATCTAATAGTAAAGCTGTTGCATTAAGCAAAAGGCTTTGTGTCTGCTGGATCACAAGGTGTTCCCAACTGCCTCAATTTTACACATTTACTGTATGAGAAGCTACCAAATTTAAGGAGAAAGCATCAGTCTACATTTAAACTGCCTTTCTCAACAAGGCCTGGCAAAACTCAGACTTGTGAGAGAAAGTTTCAGAGACACCCTCTTTCTTAGATAAAACAGATAAGATAACAAGCAATACAGCCAGCCAAGAGTATCACCACTTTAAACGTGTTCTAAATTACATACCTGGCAGCACTGCTTACTATTTCCCACAATTATTTTTTTTGCCAGAGGCATCATAAGTATTAAGACAGTTCTAGAGTAAATATTATCTCAGACATCACCAGATATTATCCCAAAGTAGAGCCTCAGCAGTTCAGATATAGAGGATGTGTAAATTTAGTATCTGCGAGACATTGAAATGTCAGTTAAGCTATAAGGGGGTAATGAAATCTTCTGCCTCGCCACAAGGCTGGTTGAGGACACGCTGCAACAGGACGTAAGTGACACTTCTGCATGGACTGTCACTGGTGAACAAAAGGGCACCTGCAAAAGAGCAAGACCCTCCAGACCCTTCAGATCATCTTATTGTTCCCCTGCCCAGAGTAGCTCTTGCTGGACTCCATCCATCACTGTCTTCCAGCCCAAGCCTTATCTGTCCAGACACAAGGGGTATGAAGAGACATTGCTCAACGTTCAGTCCCTCGATAAAGCCAACATTAACTTCCCACAGGAACTCTGTCACCATCTTGATGAAAATTAATATCCCCATGGCAGTAACTCTACTGCTTAAGCTCTCTCGAAGCGGATGGCTCAACAAGTTACAGTTAAACAAGATACCAAAATATAAGAAAGTAAGCTCATACAAGAATGACACAGCTGACAAAAGCATCCAACTATTATTACATATACTTGAGAAGAAAATAAATTGTTCTTTGATCTAAAATTCAGATTGCACCTTCTACCTAGTCCTACTTGAGCAACCACACTGATCATCTTTGAGGAACGTCTCTGAAAGCTGTTAATTGAGCTCACCCTGTTGGGCAACACCGTAAGTCACTGGAACAGCATATACTGACACCCAGGGGTGGAGGGTAAAGTGGGAGAGAGACACAATCTCTTGAATTACCCTGATGTAACTTAAACTCCAGGGCTCTGGCATGATTCTTTCAGAAAGGCAACTAGCAAAGTCAAATATCCCTCCACACTTGACATACAATTTCAAACATCTAGAAAGAAAAAAAAAATAGTACAGTTATTTAATTCTTATGATACAGAACTGAAAGACAATTTGATTTTAATAAAATACTCAAGGCACAAAAGAGCCTAGGTTTGATCAGTCCCAACTGGTGAAACATAGAAGTAATAATGATGACAGCGTTGAATGCAAAAGCAGACTTCATTCATCTAGAAACACCTAAAGTCAACATGCACAAAAAAGCATAAATGGTTGAACAATGAGGTTAGATACCAAAAAAATCCTCCGGTTCAGGAAAAGAATCCTTAAAAATTGACATTTAGCTGCAATATTAAAAACCTCACACTAAATTCACCATCCATTTGCTCAAAACTACCCACGGGTTACAAAAAAACATGAGCCTCAGAATCTGCCTGGATATATGAGACTAAGATTCAATTACACCTTTTAGCATGTGTTTTATATGATGCCATATTTCACCATTTTTTATTTCACTTTCAAGGTTATTCCTAACGAGTGCTTCAAGTTATACACTAGTCAGTGACCTCCAACCACAGCAAAATAGTTTTGAAAAAGCAAGCTCAGAATCCTTGAACAAAAATACCCTGAATGAAGTTCTGAAAGGAATTCATAGCAGAAAGCCTGTAGCCTTGTTAAAGGTTAACAGACAGTGACGACCACTTTGTGCATCACAATACACCACTGTTGCATTACAGACTATGACAACTAACTTAACTTTACACTGATTTTATTGTTAAATACCTTATACATGCCTTTACCCCGATTCTGCACAAGCTTGGGGAAACTATGCACAGATTTTATTTCACCCAGCTCAGTTATCACACAACTACTTTCTACAGTGAAACACGGGTAAAACTTAACAAATACTACCATGGAGTTTAAGGCATGAAGTGGAAAAGAAAACACACACAGCACCTGAACACAAAGCAACTCTTTCGTGGAATCAAAAGCCCCTCATTCAGAAGAACACAGGTAGTATTACTTTGTGCTCGTACCACACACAGAAAATACCACAGGTTCCTAATAAACAGAAAAATCTAAAAGCTATTTTATGTCCCTTTCAAAAAACGGCACAAAGTTCCATACTGTATCAGTTAAACAGAAAGATGAATATACAACATTTACTAAATCCCTTGACAGCCTGTATTAGCTGGTTTGCTCATCAGAACCCTACCTGGCTTATGAGACCTGAAAGAATCACAGAATAGGCAATACAATTAACAGCCAGCGAGATAAACACAAACAGTTCAACAGTTTCATGTGCTTAGTTTATTACACATTTTTATAGTAAGAGGCAGAACCAATAAATAACACCATTAAAATCTCATTAGCTCTGATCAATGAGTACAGAAGATAATGTAAGAAGAAAGCCGAATTTAATTTGTTAGTGAAGAAGAAACAGGACCATTTTCTTCAGGACTCAGGTGAAAATTGACTTAAACTTTAACTAATATTCTACATTATCCACAGGAAAAGAAAGATGAGTGTAAACACAACAGAAACAAGGCAACATTTGTTCACATGATTTAGTATTAAATTAACCACTATCTTCATAGGAAAGAAACAAACCATCTCCACAACACAGCACTAAAGACTGCTTAATTTCTACACTTCCTCACAGAAGGCCAACTGCTAAAATAAAGTGTGCTCAGTCTATTCAAAATATTTTATGCAACTGCAGGTATGAATTCACTCTTTCCATTTCTCAAGAGAATGGATTCTTTTTTCAGTCTAAATAACTTAAGTTTACACAGTTACACTGTCCATGTCTATACTCACTGTTCATTATTTCCTTTCTACCAACTCTTGGAAATACCTGGAAATACCAGGCAACTTCAATCAAATTTGAGAGCGACTAGAGGTTAAAAAAGATCTTTAAATTCCTACATATTTCATGAAAATAAGTAGAGGTAGATAAAAAATAATGACCAACCAGCTACTGCATGTGCTGCCTCTTGCCTGGTGGAGGTGTTGAAGGGTGCGTTGAAGCGATCGGGGCACAAGGCTAGGCTTTGTAGGAAGTTTATAAAATCTTTTTTTTTCCTCTGTCCCTTCTAGACATCAGACAAAGCAGAGATTGGAAAAGCATTCGCTGCATATCAAATCTTTACTTTAAATATAGGAAAACCACACTATAAAAGAGGGAGCACTGGGTTCAAAAAAAAAACCTGGAAAATACATCTCCCTGTAAGCAAGATGCCACCACTTTCAATTGAGAGGATTAGAAGAGCAGAAATCCAGCGTAAAGAGACTATTTTTAACAAGATGTGACAGAAAGCAATCCTGCACCATAAAACCATGGCTGATGGGGAAGAATCCAAGGGGAACATAAAATGCTTTCATCTTGAAATTCTGGCTTTGAAAGGGCATTACATGAATTCTGCAACTAAGAGTGTTTCAGAACTAAGAGAAACTAAGATATACTCACACTGCAATCCAACTTGTAAACACGAACTGCTATCTACGTAGCTTTAAGTATTACAGTTTGTTAACTGTAAATCAAATACAGAACATAGAGCCATCATTTCAATTTAAGTGATTTCTTTTACCTTAATAAGCCTGAATATTTCAAGTGACTTTCTCCCCATATTTATTCTGAAATTCCACAGTGCTTCTTTCATAATGAATCTAAATACTGCATGAGCTGAACCTCACATTTATAAATATTTAAAAAAAAATGAAGCTTTCCAATACAGTATCTTACTTTTATTACTTGCTCTTTTTGATAACTTGAAACTAAACATATCATGGATTATAAAAGAAATCAAGTACAGCTTACTTACGATACTATGAAAATATTCATAAGAGAAAACAGACAGAATATTGGACTATAAAAAGAAACTGAGAAGTATTTATGTTTTAAGAATACTTTAACTAAGCCTAGAAGCAGCTCAGCGATGCCAAAATAGCTAGAGTAAGTTGCAGCCAGTGCAAACATCTAACAATGGCACAGCTTCCAAAGTTATACATGATAAATACAAATAATGAAAGATGAATAGATAATTCACCACAAAAGAAAAGATGGAGAGAATGGAACAGATTTTATAACTTGATAGTAAGTATTGGCTGCATTACAGCCATGGAACGTTTGTAATTGTTCATTAGCCCTATCTCCCTCAAATCTCTTAACTGCCATCGCCTAGAATTTGGTCTTCACCCTCACCACTGGTGATCCAGGAGACAGGACTCCTAACACTGCAAATTATACAATTTGTATTACAGTATTTGAATGAGACGTACTCACACAAAGCACTGCAGAAGATGTGAATTTTAGTGTCAGGATAACGCTAGCAGAGTCCTGTATTACAAAAATAACAAGAACAACAATGACAACAGACAGGCACAATTAGAAACTCATTACTCCAACGTGACCCTACCCCTTTACAATGGAATTTATCCACCAAACAACAAAAGTCCTACTGAGGTCAATCTAGTGAGGCTGCTGTTTCTTCTGACTGACACCCGTAACACTTGAAGGGAAAACACCACCTGTAGCCTTCCCACTCACAGTCCATCCTCAACTCACACCATCTAAACAGAAAAAAGACACCAAATCTGAGCATCTTGCAAATTCCTGCCAGGAAAGCAGATTTTTGCAAGGGCCTAAACTGAACAACCTGCTCCCGTCTTCTCGCCCCCATACTCTGCTGTGTTCGTAGGGGACCTCGTATCAGACAATCTAGAGCATGATCATGCTTATTATGAATAATAATAATTAATTATAATAATACCACCACACCCCACTGAATTGGCTGCAGATCTGGCTTCCTGACCGCGACAGGGATAGGCCACGCGTGCAGCATCACGCAACCGGCGCAAACTGCCCAGTTCTTGCAGGAAGAGTATTCCCCAGGGAATAGTGGGGAGCGGACATCAGGCCACTGGCTAAATTATCATCTCATTCAACATTTTTTCTTCTCTCTCATTCTCTGTTCTGCCTTGAGATTTATGGGGCAATCACTGAAAGGGGCAGGTGGAAGAGACCAAGCTACTGTCAAGGTTGGAAACAAAACAGGAAGACGTTATCAGCCCGCAGATCATCTTCCCACTTTGATCTCAGCTGCGCACTCCACCTGCTCAGAAAGGCAACAGCTACACAAGCTCATCCTTCCCCTCCTCAAACCAGAAGGAAAAGTCAGTGGAGATGTGCTGACTGAAAAGACACGACACAGATCACTGACCCTTCTGTAGGCAGGCAGGAACTGCCTCCCAACAACTTTGGAAAATCAAAGCAGTAGCCTGAGGGGGGGAAAAAAAAAAAATGGCTTTCTTCTTTGCCTTCTCTCCCCACAGCAAGGTGCATTCAGACACAGCCTGAAGGAATACCAGCTACAGAAAAGTGATGGAATAAATAGAAAAAAAAGGCCCCAACAGAGTAAAGGAAAGGAAAAACATCAAAGGAAACTGTAGCTAGCAGCTGGGAGGAGAGATTAAATCCCTTGTTAAAAATCCATGTTTTACAGGGCTTGCTAAAACATATATAAAGGGGAATTTCTGGTATTATATCCACCTGTCTATCAACTTTTTCAGCCTTCAGGGCAAACAGTGTTTTGCTTTAAGCCTCTTAAGTCTGTAAATAACAATACCCAAGTAATATAATATCCCAAGTGCTCTATGTGCACCTACTGCTTTACAGACAATTGAAGTGACAGCTCAAGACTTATAGAAGATGCAACATTTAATGAGAGGCGCAGCAGCTCAAGATGACAGTAAACAAAAAGAAACTGTATTAAAAACATGTATCAGAACAGTGAAAGAGGAGACATATATAAATAATGTGCTTGCAAATTATTAGTTACTATTTTTAAATCAAAGAGCTGTGATGTAAGGCTTAAGAGCAGATGACTTGGGATGAAAATAAATAAATCTGGGTTCTCTACCAAATTCAGGCACCAACAGTCAACCTACTCCGATAAATTGGTAAACCTTACTTAAGTTCTAAGTAAAATGATAGAATTTCCTCTTACAAGACTAGAGAAGGCAGTTTTAAGAGCATAACAAATTGTACAGCATCTCAGATACTTTCTGCACCAGAGCCATAGCTAGCATTTGAACCAGGAGGTATTTTTTTGAGCTATGCTATGTTGATGGAAACAAGACCATACAGAATTACCCAATAACCTAGGGAGAACGAGCTAACTCATATTCTTCACTAGGAAAATGCAAAAACTTATTGCTGTCCGAATTTTTCCTGTTCAATTAGATGAATTTTATTTGTAATTCTTTTTTGTTACACTACACAATGGCCAAAAACCGAAATCTCTGTCCCATCATACTTGCAGGCAAGTCCAAATCAACCTTTAACATTCTTACCAATGAGCAGATTCAGTCTCAGGTAATTCAGACATTCATGGAACCTTCTTTCCCCTAATTCTCTCAATTTTTCAACATAGTTTTGAACAGACATTAGAACTTGATGGTGTTTTAGCACAATGATGCATTGTAAGGTCATGCCACTTTCTCCTCCTAAATGATACTACCCTGCTTCTTCAGCTGAACGTTGCACCCACCTTCTCCCTCCTCAGACATAAATAGGTGCTCAGGTTCAAACTGTCCTCAAGCATCACCCAACCAACTTTTCTGGAGCTGCCACCCTCAACTGCCTTACATTCCTCAATCCATAACTACAATGTACAATCTTTTATTGTGAATGTGCTATCTTAGACCTGATTGTAGTTAAATGCACGTTGTTCAGATAAGCACAAAATGCCAACCTGGGTCAGTCTGTGCAATTCATTTTTACCTTTAAATTAAAAACTTTGGTGACATTAAATGTTATTTTCTAAAAAGACACATGCTATATTTTCTTACAGACTGTTAAAGATACTGGACAGTACTTGGACAAAAACTCTGAAAACAATGATCTTAACCTTATAAAGCAACAAAAAACTGTCTTTTCCCAGGTGGTTTCCTCCCCCCCCACCCATTTTCCAGTATTTTCTAGAACACTGACATATTAGTAACTCATACAGTTGGTGGTATATAAACTGAAATATGCATAAAATGAAACTCAAAGAAGCCATTTGAAGTGGCTGCTCCCATTATTGGTAAAAGCTTGAAAACCAGCTGGGACATCTGAAAGTTAATACACCAGTATGGGCCACCAAAGAAGTGAATGAAAAGCAAACCGAACACAGAGCGATTACTCAAAGCAGTAAGCAAGGGTTGTGCTGCAGGCTGAACTAGCTGCCAGCAGCAGTAATGCCAGCTCGTAATGCCTGCTAAGAAGGAATTACAATAATTGGGGATTTTGGTCAGCAGCTACTAGAGCAAATCATTGCAGGACAATAAGGGTGAAGCCTGTGTGACCAGGTAAAATGCAGCTTTCTTACCGTGTTCCTGGGAAAGGTGCCATCACAAGCAGAACTAATATTTTTTGGTTTGTCCCTTGTACCTGTATGGCCCTTACTAAGCCGAAACAGCAAAGGAAAGAATAGCCTTCAAATTAACAACCTCCCAAATCCAACAAGATGCTTTGTTTTGCAGGGGGTGGAGGGCAGGGAATTAAGTGGCTTCATTGTATCCACAGTGACAATACCATTAAAGAAGTGAAAAATATAATCCTCTAACTACAAGATAGATCAAAATAAGGAATTTTGCAATGGTGGCAGCGGGGCTGTTACACTATCTGATAGATAACACAACTGGATACATCAGAACATACAGTAAAAGCATACGCTAATGAAAAGCCTGCTTTCAAAGCAGCACCGTGAAAGCAATTTGGCTTTTCTCTGCACCACCTACTTTGAATACTGGAGTTTTTATCGAACCTGAAAGTACCTCAGTCTTCACTAAACTACAGTTAATGTGGGCAACAATGAAGGTAAAGTAAAATCTAAACTACAGCCGAAGCAGAGTACAGTTGACCATGAAACTCTAATGCACATAAAATACAATACTGAGAGGTGTATTCTTCCTAAGGTCTTAACTGCATGAAGTGCTGTAAACATGCTGAACAAATCAGTTTAATCCCACAGAGCCAAGAAGCAGGATTTTCATCCAGAATATATCGCTGCTTACGCCTTTGTTCTTCTGAATCACGGCTGCTGAATCCAAGAGGTTAACAGCTGAAAATTAGCATATTTCTCTAACACTTGAGAATGCTTTAAAGCACTGATTGATTTTTCTTATCTGTTAATACATTCTCTCCTCCCCTCATTACACATCGAAAATTTAATAAACTAACATGTTAGTAGTACACCATTTGAGAACCTTTTAGGACAGTTTGGTTCCTGCATCCTCCTGTTAATATTTTCATAGTAGAGGTACACGGTCAACAAGAGTTACTCTTTTCACCCCTTATTTAGTAGAACAGTCCTGAGTTTCAGTGTTACATTTGGGCCATTCCTAGGAAAATGGCAATGACACAGTGAACAGGACTTCACAAGTATCAACCCTACAAGCAGCAAAAAAACAAAGACCAAAAGATTTTTAAATGCCCAGTTTTCCTCTATTCAATTATTTTAAGCTTTATAAAACCCTAAACCACCAAAGAAAACAAAAATGCCAAGGAGAAACAGCTGCAAAAATGGCACAATCAGAACAGTTTCTACATACTTTGAAACACTTTTCAAAGTTTTCCAGATCTTAGCAAAATAATAACCAGCTCAAATTTCCTATGTTTGCAGATAGATGATCAGTTTCACAAATAATTTTAACATACAATTGGAATATATGTTGAAATTATGTTTACATTTAGCTAAAGATCATAATATTTGATTACAAAAGCTTAAAGATGTTATATGGTACAAAATATTTTCCCAAATCTAGAAAAAGCTTAAGGTAATTCTTCCAGGAAGGCTGTAATCCATGACCTGTTCTCAAGTGCTTTTTGCCGTACAAGCAAGTGCAGCATAGGATATGGGTGAGCTGGAACACGTAACAAGATACAAGGAAAATAAGTAAGATGCTCTATAGAGGAGAGAACTTAATGTAAATTAATAACAGACCTAGACAACTATGCAAATACTTACATGAACTGAAGAGAGGGTTTTGAAGATTGTATTTGGAAGATACAGTGTTTCAAAGGGCACAACAGCCATCAAACTATCAGCACAACCCTGATTATCAAACATGCGCTTTGAAAAAAGGTTAGCAGGCTGTCTTATACATTCAAACTCAGTCTTATTTTGCAAATGTAAGGAGATAATAACTTGTGAAATTAACTTTTAAAGTCAGTTAAAGCCAAGAAAGAGGTCAGAACGAACATAAATCTTCCCTCTCCCAAACTTTAACCAATGCAATGGACCGATACTACGATGCTGCAGGTTGAGTTCCTTACTCCCTTGTGCACTTTGCAGTCTCAAATGACACAGGCAGCAAAAGCCCTGAATCTCACAAATCTTTTTTTTTTTGTTGTTGAAAGACTGGGGCCAACTAATGCCTTTGCAACACCAGGCCTTAACACTTCTAGCCCACATTACACTATGCTGATTAAAACAGTAATTCAGAAAACCTGGGGAAAAGAAAACAGGGGGGAGCTGAACAATCAGAGTCAATCTCATCACCTCAATGACACACTGTGAATGTAATTAATCCTACATTTACTTAGAGAACTTCACACCCTACACATAAAGCAGCAACTCCCTGCTGGCTTCAGACTAGATAATTATGTTGTAACGAGGACTAGTTTTCGATTGTAACAAAGAGCTGAAAAGGAAAACAGAGCTATGAAGCTATCTTGTCTTTTAGGGTCTGCCTCGCCTGCAAATCAAGAGAAGCAAAGGTAACACGCTGAGGAATATCTGACTTAGCTTTAACTTCGTTAGCTCCCATAAAGACAGCAGCTTCTCCACAGACCATAAATGCCACCAGGAATCCTGGTTTTTACTTTAAAGCAGAGTCCATGCTTGAACTGGCATGTTACACCTACAAACACCAACATTAGCAAGATGACACTTGTCTTAGGCTGCAGAGCACACGTACTTACAAGCAAAGGTGTGATTACAGAGCAGGTATACATTAAAGCAGCCTAAACACCAGCGTAACAAATCAAGTCACAAATACAGTTTCACAGGACACAGAGGCAATTTAACAGCTCATCTCTCTTAACATACAGATCTCCTTAACTGGGCAAGTTGAAGCCACTACAATACACAACAAATAATGATTTTACAATTTTTTTGCAACAGAACAGATAAAAGATGAGGTGGTAAGTAGAAAAATAGTGATAATGAAAAATAGAATACAAGTTATACGGGATGAAACACCTTATTCTCCTGCACGCCTCATACCCATAAAACTTTGAGAAGTACACAACCACACAACTGTGCCTAAACGAGTGTCCTAACCCCTGGGAAACTGCCAGGAACACCAACAGCTTCACCTCCAATCCAGCAACACAGAAAGTACACACTTACTGATACTAAAGTGGTACATGTTTTAAAACTAAACATATTTAAATGTTAGTTATTTTAAATTGTCATGGGCTAATCTGTTCTCTTACGCAGGGATGCAGAATGCACTTAACGGCCTGGTTGGGCAAGGACTCTCAGAAGCCATTCAGCCTTCCACATAGCCACTTTGTGGCCAGCAGGCATCTCGCCACTGAGCCACCAGAAAGCACATATGTACGTACAACAGTGGACAACAAAAAAAGCAATGTGAATAGAGACTGGCACAAAGGGGAACAGAAAACACTGGAGAAAGACATCAGGCTGCACAAAGGAACCTCAGCACAGCGAGAGTCAGTGGGTGCACTACTCTGACTTCTATAAAGGACACAACTCCCAGGGGGTCGCAGCCACATAACACCCCACCAGCAGGAGGGAAAAAGCTCTCCTGCAACCACCCCACACCGAGATTCCCCTGGTCTGAGCAGCCCGTATTGCAGCTATCAACCAACCAGTGGTTTCCCCAAAGCCCCTTCTCTGCTCTCTCATCTCCTTCTGCTTGGAGTAAGGCGTGAAAGATGGAGAGAAGCTCAGGCTTAAATACAAATTCAGTTACAACTTCCCCTTGGAGAGGCTGCCATATGTATCATAGCGGTTTGCAAAGGCTCTGACCTAAAGTAAAAAAAAAAAAGCATGCAAACCAGACAAATTAAATTTAATTTTATTATGGAAATGAAAGCAATATCAGAAGTGACAGCAGGGTGGATGATAAGCTCACTTAGCAGGGGGATCAAATGAAGTGATGACATGTCATTATGACCTCAGGGGTTAAAGATGCAATTTTCCATCTGGCTGCATCTGGCTTTTCAACATAAATGTTGACACCACCTGCCGAGATTTACTACAAGCTGCCTCCATAGGTCTTTGTTTAGCCTTTGGTACCCAGATTAACATTTACTTTTCCCTCATTTCTGATAAGTTTTGCTGTGTAACATGCTCCCCTTCTTCAAAACTCAATGAACAGTTAGAAGGATTTTACATTTCACTTTATACAACAGATCGAATTAGTAATAGTGCCTTCACAAGCAGCTCAAAGAGAAACCTAGAAAGCAGGCAAAACCAGCTTTAAGACTGCAAACAGGAAGACAAAATTTTAGCTACACTTGCTAATACCTTGCATCATCTAAGACTTCTAGGAATCTACTTCTTTGTTAGCAACAGGTACCTGAATGAAATAATTTGTCTGAGGAAAAAAAAAATCCTTAGAATTAAAGAACTAGTTTGTACTCACCATACCCAATGAACTATTAGCCTGCATGTGTTTTATTCAGCAGCTTAATCATTTCCAACCCCAGATACATTGTGCTTAAAATAAATCATCTTTTGCCAGCCCAGTGACACATTCACTTATTCATTTAATTTAGCCACAGCCAAACCATGATCTGAAACCAGATTTGTAACCAGCTACTGACAAACTGTTGCTATAAGGTTTTTGGTTCCACATTGAATATTTAACAGCCAGTACGTACCAGTGGTGTTCCTCTCCTGGCGGCTTAATCTGGAATAGGACTGTGCACTTACTACCACTTGATATATCCATTACAGTTCTGCCCGTGCCAAACTTTTTTTTTCTTTAAACCTAAAGCCCCCAGACTTTTATCTGCCAGTACAGGTGAGCTAAAAAAATTTGCTTCCAGCTGATTCTTCACTAAAAAGAACCTACGGTCTGTTTTAACTGTTTTAAACAAAGAGGCCCCAACCTCCACTAGGACTTGGTTACGTACCAGGGAAAGAGGAGAAGAAAAGAAAAACCCTCCACAGATTTTTGAGTGGGCCCTGGGACTACAGCTATGAAAAGACAGGAGAAAATGGAGACAAAGAGAGTTAATGAAGCTTGCATGGAGCAAAGAATAGCTAAGAAACAAACCAGAGAATGTATCCAAGCTGATCAGACACACAAATAACTTCACCGAGAGACCACAACAAAAATACCTGTAAATACCTTCCCCTCCCAAAGCGCTTTCACCACAAAGGCAATTACCTTCTTCCCCTGGAATGGGGGATGCTCTGCCCCGTGCTCCAGGTGTCCCACTCACCCTGGGGAGCTGGGAACCCTCCTCCTTAACAGACAAGTGGCTGCCTATTTCTACATCTGTTACTTTCTGAATGACAAGTGAACTCTGCTGTTCCCTTCGACATAAGGGAACAAACAAAGTGCTGCTGCTCACTTTGCACATGCTTAACTTCAAGCACATGCTTCACTGCTGGACTGAACGGGAATGACTTAAGCCTGTGCTTAAATGCTTTCCTGATTCAGACCCTAAAAATAGGACTGGCTTCTGCAGCTCCTCTCTCTCTTGTTCTCCTAATGACAGACAACTATTGTGCCATGTCATTATGACAATAAGATAGCTTAATTGCCCTCTTTCCCAAAGCTGTCAGTTCTGCTTAATTGGTACATAATGCATGTGTCTGGGAGTAAATGTATTAACGTATCAGTCACTTATATCTACCATACATTTTCCTCTGCTGTACTTAAAGAAAGACTTGGTTTTTATGACTGACTTGCTAGACATTATATTCATTGATATGGGCAGCAGTGATACGACTCATTTCTTCGTGAAAGATGCATGAAATAACTTTCTCCTTCTTCATTTACTGAACTTTCTCAACTCAACTTTAGCCTGGACATGAATTTCCCCACACTTGTCTTTAAGGTGTGGCTGAAAAAGGTATCCTCAAAAATGACAGCATAAAATGAACTGGCTGTTCCTGTAACTAATCAGGATTGATGAATCAAAGTGTTCAGAAACACCTGTAGTTGCTTTAGAATATTTTATGCATTGTTTTCCTCTAGTGACATTGGCATTGAAAGAATACAGAGAAGAGTAAGAATCAAAAATACCTACAACATGTAACAAGCAGCTATGAACTGAGGCCTTGAATTCTCTAAGTAGTACTGGGAAGGTTACACCTAAACACTCAGCCTGTGCAGGCTGGCTCAATTCTCCTTTGTATTCCCCTTTCTGATCATGATTATTACTGAGTTCCCTCTACATCCCCTGTGCACTTAGTAAATTATTTTTTCTCCCATGATCTCTCGTTAAAGTGTGAGCTGGAAAGCAAAGACTGTTTTTAACCATTGTTTTATGAGTCTATATATTGCTATGTTAACAAAAATGACAATGGCATTTTTTGTGTTTATGTTAGTAAGACCTTTCTTTTCAGAGAAATATTACTTGCAACTCATACACATACTTTTGTGGGCCTTCAGAGAAGGCTGTGAAAACCTAAATAGTGAGGGAGAAAAAACAAAAACTGTATAAAAAAATAGAATAAATCTGACAAGAACAACTTAAAGCTTAGTAAGATTTGAACATGCAGCTTTCTTTGTTCACTTAATCCATTTCTCACCATTTTCCTACCAATACTTTTGGTTTTAAACCATTAAAGCATGCTCATTCTTCTAACCAGGCTGGCTGCAAAGTTCCCAAGACTCTGGAAGTAAGTAAAGCCAGGCTGACTCCACTGAAAGAACAGAGGTGAGACACGGGAGCGCTGAAGGATTAGGACTTTGTCTGGAAGTGGCAGAGTCGCTGTGCCCTCTCGAGTGAAGTGGGAGCCACAGCACTCTGCCAGGAGACTGAGCTGGCAAGCAACCACGGGGGCAAGAGGACACCGTGCAGAGAGATTTGTGACACTTATTTGGGTGCTAATAATCCATTGGTACAAGTGCTACAGTCCATCAATCACGTTTCATACAGCTGTAAATGTGCATCTGACCAGCACTGGAAGTCGTCAATTCTACTGGAAGTTATAAATTCAATCCTGAACTAGGATTTGTTTACAACCTTTTATAAACATATAACAACCTTATATAAACATTTTTCTAAGATGGCTGTTTTTTCTCCCCAAAACCATTACTATATTAATGAAAATTCACATTTTTAATTAAAATGCAATTCCTCCCTCCCTTCTCCACTGATGCTACTACTACATAAAAAGATGCACCAAATGTCTTCGCTTACATAGTAAGAATAGCTGGACAGCCAGGCTTACCACATGAAAAAGACTAAGCCCATTTCCATTTATAGGAGACAGCATTTCTTTTGATTTTACTGATATTTGTTCATAGATCAAGTATGCTGAAAACATTTCCCCCATCAATAACTACTTAGGAACTTACTTGGTTTTTTGAATCCAGATGCAATAGTCTGTAATGAAGAGATCATTAAGGATGTAAGCAGGGTCATTCTCCCTAAAAATCTTGTGAATATCCAGCAGGCACTTCAAAACTGCAGCTTTTCCTGAAAATAGATTTTTATTTTTGTAATTCACTAGAAATCACAATAGATAATCTTTACCATCTTCTCACCTTTGAGGCTTTAATAACCCCACTACCTACAACCGTATTGTAACTTTAAGTTGATTCCCAGTCTCAGAACAGCAGTAATATGACTATGCCCTTCAGTACCCACATTGGTAAGGATGTGGAGCCCCTGAATTCAGGAGGAATCTCTCTGTAAAAGTAAAGCCTCAAGGCAGTGTCATGCGTGAAATTCTCTACAGCTGAAGAAACCCCTGCCCCCAGCTTTTCCACTTCTCTGAGCTGTGCCCAAACTTCAGCAGAGTCATACAGCACACTGTATTAAAAATAAAAAGCAAGCTGAAAAGTAACTCGCAAGTAACAAAAAGTTATGCCCCATCATTTATCTGAAGAAAGAGAAACCCTATTTCCCTGTATGCCTACACAAATACATGTCTTGGAAAATATCAGGGTTGGGAACACGCAGCTCATAGTGGGGACAAGCACGTAGGAGCCACAGCAATTGTGTCAGCCAACATAAGTGATGCCATTGCCTAACATCTAACCATTATCTTAAATTAAGCAGAACTTTTCCTACTTCAGTCAGTTACTGAATAACAATTTGGCAAATTGAGCCCCTAGAAAAACTCACTTCAGGCTCAAGAAGGTGCCATTTGACATACAATTTATAAACACAGTAAGAGATTAAAAACTTGAATGTCTTCTCATTCCACAACCAGAAATCCTTCTGTAGTTAGATTGATTTTCTTCATAAGCAACCACTGTTTATGAAGAATTGATTAACGTAACCTCCAATTAGCTGGAATCTCCTCCCTTAGTTTTCTGGTGCAAGTTGCTAAAGGGTTAAAGTGCTGGAACACTAAAAAAAAATATTTTCATTGTTTAATGGGGGAAAAAAAAAACCCACCTCACATTCAAATGAAAACAGCCACTACTGCAAATGGAATCTAATAACCCTCTCCCAAGAGGCTGGCTCCTCCTAGGCTATGAAACCTGAACATGGATGAAATTACATTTTACAGATTAAAAAAAAAAAAAAAAAAAAAGAAAAAAAAGATCAGAACTCCCCCTGCTGTTCAAGCACAAAATCACAACATTTGTTTGTTTGTTTAAGTAATTCCATGCTGAAAAAATATCAGCAGAGAATGAAAGTCAAAAGATGTGGAAGATGGCAATGAAGAGAAAGAACATCGAGAGTGAAAAGCCACGGCAAACAGAACTGAAAAACTCCACTGGTTTGGAAAAGACCAATTGAAGAAAAGACAAAAAAAGAAAACAAAATCCCAAATACAGCTGCTGAACTTTTAGGTTGTATCACCATCAATGCTTGTCAAGCCAAGCTTGTCAAGCTCAACTATTTTGACTAAAAAGAAGTGTGATCTTTTAAAAAGAAATGATATGTGGAATTAAAATTTTGCTAATTTTTTAATGTTCTGGCTGTCAAGCTGCCAGCCCGAACCATTTACAACATCCACTACTGTTACTCATCTGCCAAGTAACAATGGAAATTAGTGACTTAGACTAATTCTCAATAAAAAGTAGTATTTCTTCACAAATTAAAGTTTTGGATTGTAGTAGCTTAACGGACCTCTAATCAGAGAGGTTGCAAATCCAGCCAGACTTAATAAAATAGAGAGCCCTACATACAGACAAACAGACAGAGCGCAGCAAACTACCAACCTTCTGCTTTCAGCATATGCGTCTTATACACGCACCTTATACATAAGAAGTCCTTACACAACACTGCATTTAACTCCTTACCACAGGAATTACAAACAAGAGCTGAAGAACAAACACTACTTAAGCCTTAATGTAGGATATTCCATAACACACAGATGATTTCTGGCCTATTTCTGAGAAATTCCACACCATAGTGAACTGGATCAGAGAAGCCAAAAGACAAACAGTCTTGGGGATTTTTTTGGCACCTATGTCAGTCCAACTCACTGAAAGGTGAGTCAAAGCAAACCTAAAATGTGCCAGTTTTAAAAGTCTTACTATTTTTGTAGCCCTAGAATTGTCATTTATTAAAATTCACTGTATACTGGAGTTAAGCAAGCCATGGAAGAGAAGGTGAAGACATGCCAAGGGTAACCTCAGGATGAGGTCAACTCAAACGGATTCCTCCTTTAAGCTAAACACCACTCCTCTTGCATCTACAGGAAAAGCAATAGCTTTGTGGTACTATTTAACTGAATTCATTATCTGAATTCAGTTCATGAGAGTCACTTTTACCTACATTCATCACGCATGTCCTGCAATACATCGCCAAACTGGTAATCCACCATTTCCAATAAACAAAGAGGGTAACAGTGTTTAAGGCTCTAAGTACCCTGCTTTGCACATTGCACAGTTCGCTAAGTATTTTGTAAAACAGAAATCTCTCCAAAGCATGGCTCAGCTTCCACTGAAGTTTGAAGGAAGAAACACTTTGAAGAAATGTACCTCAGCAGTGCAAGCATTATCTATAAACCTATTTCTTTTAAGAATACACAGGCACACACTTTTTTTCTTCCCCCAGGTTCTGATTATAGACAGTAATCCATCAGTTTTGCACCTTTGATTAAATTTGCCATTAAAAAAAGTTAGCACTTTTCACATTATACACACACCATAATAGTACAAACTAATATGATACATAAACCCCATAACTTTCCGAAGTTTAATATTAATCACCATGACTTTTATCACTAGACTGCTAACTTGCTGATGCCCCTCCCAATAGATTTACATCCACATGAAGAAAGTAATACGTGTCTGCTTTCCTGACATCACCTGGAGATTATCACAGCTTGTACTCAAGATGAGCGAGCGTCCTCCTCTCTATTAACAAACAACTCCAGCTGAAACGAGCACTCATTCTCCTTTCCTGAAGCCTGCACGTGCCTTTTCAGCATCCCGAGGATGCAGGGCCAGCTCTGCGGAGGAGCCGGTTGCCTCATCCGGCACCGTTTCCCAGGCAACCAGCACAGCACCCACACGCAGAGAACGGAGACAGATCTGTCACGTTTAACTTCTTCCACTGCTCCTAAACCATTCCCAACCCTCAACTAAATCAAGCTGAATTTCTTTTCAAGCCGATGGCAGTGATTTTTATGCAAATCACTGAGGTCAGAAAAAACAAGGCGAGCCTGTCTCCCGTGCCAGCAGAGAATGAGTTAAACCCCAACTGCTCCTCCACAGAAGATGGGGACCTTGCTGTTGGAACACGACCATGGTGGGTGACACGAGGGGACCATGATGACGAGCGCTACTGGGGCCACCGTGTTTTGGAAGGAGAGGGGAAGGAGGCAACAGCAGCCACGTGTCCAGCGTAGGAGGATGGAGCAGGAAACCTGACACAGGTATGGTTACTCCCCTACCAAACTACTAAGAATATTTCATTCCATCACTGAATGTTCCCTCCAATACCATTTTCCATCGCAACATTAAAAGAAAAGCAAAAAGCTTACCTCTCATCTACTATCCTCTTAAGAAGGACATCTAAAAGGCTGGAAGCGCTGTATGATTTCAGTTTTGTTATAAAAGTTTTATTTTTTCACACTTATGAATGGCAGAAAAAGCCACGGGAGATATGAAGAGGGACAGCCTACATCTTCTGCTTAAAACTTCACTACTGAACTGTTACCATGTAAACGTTAATTTGAATCATCAATAGTTTTTTGGCAGTAGTAGAGATTAATATTGCCATTTGTGGTTGTTTTTTTTTTTAATCCTGCAACTCACAAGCACTGAAAGTAAACACCAAAGTGCTGCTTCTCTGATTCTTCTGTCCAAAATAATAATAATAATAATAATAATAATAATAATAATAATAATAATCTAACACAATGCTTTTTTTGAAAGTAGTAACTCACAATAAATAGAAAAGTTGCGAGTAACTTTAACAACCCAAGATATAAACATGATTGTTTACAACAGCACAAATGAAGCTGGAATAACCATAGGTTTGAAAATGTGTACTGTTACATGAAAGCTGTCTGGGATAAACAGGGAATACAAAAAGAATGTTGCTGCTGAAAGAATAATTTGCAGTCATTAAGATGATGACAGCTCCACTCCTGAAAGTGAAACAAAACAAAGCTACAAATATGTAGTGCGTAGTCAGTTCTTCAGTTTTAAATGATTTTGTATCATTTTTTTTATTTTTCAACAAAATAGTTTTCATGGTATTCACTGCTTGTTTTATATGAACAGCTCTACTTGGCTGTTATTTAGAACTGTCTTATTTTCCTAATAACAAGCAAAGAACTAAGAAAACATACGCAAGTCAGAGACTTTGGCTTCTGCTCCTAGGAGAGAAAAATTATACAGGAAGTACAAAAAGAACAGTGATGCAAAAAGAGTTTTGATGCTGATACAAATTCAGGATTTCTGTTCTGCACTTACCCAAGAGTCATCTCAACCATTTTGCCCTAATCCTACAAAGAATTGTTACACAAAATATGAACCATGAAACTACTCCTTGCCCTCCAATGCATGATTCTGTATGTTACTACTAAACTGGCACACGCGATGGAACAGTTTAGAAATAAAGATGGTCAGATGTCAAACACAGTTATTTGGAACAGGAAAAAAGACAGTAATTAGTGGACTGGTTCAGTTAAAAACAAACCAACCAACAACAACAAAAAAAAACTCAACAAAAGATCTAATTCTAGAAAAAGAAAGTGGTAATTCAACATTAGGGTAACCTTCCTTTCTGTCAAAATCCTAACATCACTGACAAGGGTTAGATTAAAACAATAGTTCTTCCAAACAGTAAATAGTGCAGGGAAACAGCCAAGATTTGTAACTGCAAAAGCAGCATGAGCAGAACTTAATCAAACAGAACAGTTGGAACAATTGAAGACAATGATGCTTTAAGAACTTCCTTTAGATAGAGACAAATCACGAAAGTTCTCAGAAATCCTTCCAACCTTTTCTAACAGGGTTTCAGTTGAGTAATTAAAGAACACAAAGGACAACAGAAAACAACAGGACTGTTGCTATACTTGTAACAATAAGTGATCCTGCTTTGAAATAAAAATTTAGACACCTTTGGAATAGGGCCTAAAAAAATTATATTATCTAACCTACCGTAACAGAGGCTTCATTAAAATGTTCTTTTCCAACAGAAAAATCCCTTTACAGACAAATACAGTAGCGAGGAAAATATTTTAAAGATCTTTTCCCTAAAGCTTTACAAATCGTGGTTGGACTATCCTGATTTATGAAGACACAATATCAGATCAAAGATTTTTCTAAGGATGAGACATTTGTAATATTTCTTCTGTGTAGGTTTTCTGGTGTGAATAATACAGCTGAATTTACAGCACAACTGCATGTACCATCTGCTGGCTAATGAGTTGTTTTAAGGGCTTTTTCCTGGTAAGGACACTAGTTTTGTTCTCTCCCCAGCCCCGTTTTCACAAAACCACAAGATTGTCCAGAAATCGAGTTTGGGTGAAACTGGCCAAAGGACTCAAAAGTTATTAAAAAGAACCTCCAGACATACAGTGTGGCTATATAGGCATCGCTTCCAATCACTAAGAAACTTACCTAGTTGCAGTATCATGACTGTATCACTGAAGGCACGTGTCACTAATCCAAAATGTCTGTGTAGGGGATAGCACAGCACTCTTCTTCCAAAAGACACCAGCACGTCATGAACACTAGAGAAACTCTGTGTGTGTCAGTGAAAAACCTGAATTAGGCTGTGTGTTTTTCGATACAAAGAAATCTGGTTTTTATCTGTTTGTTTTCCTTTAAGGAAAAAGTTAGAGCAGAATAAAACGCTCATTTTTATATATTATGCATCTAAAAATCTGTATTTTAATAGATATGGAAATCAAGATGTTAAGTAGAAACAAGACACTGCACATTTAGTTTGCATGGCAGGATAACAGAAGTCCTATACGTTTTAGTGGGTTTGAATTAAAAAAAGAATGTAGAGAACATTAGAATAAAACATCTAACTCAAGACTTTGCCATTCTTTAGATTAAAGCAATAAATTACATCTGTCTCACATTATTATACATATTAAGGGGAAGCTATAAAAAGCCTTTTAAGAATAAAGAAAAATTAAAACCACATGATATTAACAAAATACATGTGTACATGTAAGATCTTTAAAAATGATACATGACTAGGCCTTTCATGAAAATTATAGATATTCAAGACAGGAATAAATATATCTGCTCAGGGAAAGCAGTTCATTGTTCTCCTCTACAAGTGAGGAAGACCTCTAATTTACTCAGGCCAGAGGCATTAATGAGTTATTAAAGACTTTCTTACGAGAATTATTTCCTTTCCAGCTTTCACTTTTCAAGACAAATATTCCATTTACGAATTCAAGTAAAAATACCTATTTCATCTCAAACTCTCAATTAATTAAAATTAATAAAAATGCTGCCAGCCAGCACTTTTTTGCATTATATGACTACCTCAACCCATTTTTCTTTTTAATGGATGGCTGGTAAACATTTAATAATTTATGTTTTGTTATTTAATATTTAGAGTCTAAGGTGTGTACATGACACGCACAGCAAAATGGCAGTCAGTTCAAACAAACCGTAGCTGAGGCAATTTTGTTTACAGATTGATGAAAACACCCGCCTCTACAGGGTTTGTATAACAGATATAGTTATTAACAGCTTGGTGCCAGGAGACTGAATTTTCTGGGTGTGAAATATACTGTTGGCACAGGCTGCGCCAAGAACTGCTACATTATAGGATAAGCACATGCAGAAAACCCCTTCGCTATGTTAGGATATGGATCTGAAAAAAAAAATATTTGAAAGTTAAGGCAATCACTGCTTTTTAACTGCTCTCCTCTGTGACTTACTCCTGCAGATCATCCAACTGGAAACTAACTAAAACTACCAGATCTAGAAAACCAGTTGTCACAGAACAAGTTGTGAGTGAATATAACATTTGCCACTACTAGAAATGTTCGAAGGACTGAACCCAAAAATCCAGTTACGTTTCATTTTTGATCCTGCAAACTCAGTAATTTGGAGAAATGAGGACACGACACTCCTTTCCAGCTTGTTGCCATCATCAGAAATAACTGATCACAGGCCAGGTTAAGTGCCTTCCACTTCCACCTCCGTAACAACTTAATTGCACTGGCCTCTGTGCTTTTAGTAAACAACCCGAAAGTGCAAAGAACAGAATTGAGTTTGTTTCCTCTAATCTGTGGGGGTTTCAAAGGGCTACTCACTACTAAAGAAATAGGGATGCATCAAAGAGGCTGAAAAGAAGCAGGCAGGTGAAGCAACACACGTCCATTAACTCTGCAAGGAACCTGAAAGCAAAGTATTCAGCGTGTGTCTGAAACATCACACAATCATTAATGCCTTAATGAGATAACAGTTCTACAACTCAACTACAGAACTGAGGTCTTTTTGCCACAAGAATATGGAGTCCAGCTTCTCCATGACAGGTGAAAAAGAAAAAAAAAAAAACACAAACCTAACACGTTTTGATTGAGTTCTAAGAGCTTTTCCTATTACCAGGTTTGCATTTACTTCTGGGCTTCCCAGTTCCACTCTCCAACAGACTCTGAAGCCACACAGCAGAAGGGAGGAGAACCCAGAAGCCACCTGATTTACAGCCAAGAAAAAGAGCAAGCCAGAAGTGCAGAATGATGAACTGGGAAGGCTGAAGAAAGACTCTGCAGTCAAAACCCCCCACTCTGAACAATAAGCTGCTCTATGAAGGTCTGCCATCTTCAAAAGTTATTAAAACACGTATCTGAGGCAGGACTTAAAGGACACAAGAACACCAAGAAATTACATTCCCTGTTTTTTATGCTCTTTATGCCCTTTCCATTTTAACAGGCTTTAGCCAGTTAAACAGGAAGATATCTACAACTTCTGATCGAGGAGCTGGAAAGCTGCCTTTTCTTGCCCTACGGATGGAGTTGCACATACATACTGTGGACATATGCGAGGAATAATTACAATTACTTCCTAAATAAAGGGTAGAACTTGCAAATCAAGCCCAGGAGCTAGGGACAGCATGTAGAGGAGCAGCTTCTTCATAGTGCCCATCCTTAGCTTTTCCAGAATGGGCCAGAAGGTGGCCCAGCACCCAGACAGATGAGAGGTCATACTCCAGCATCTTGAGACAACCAGTAGTGGGGAGCCCAGAAGCCACAATTGATTTCTTGTAACATTTATTAAAAAGAGGACATACACTTCATTCATCTTCAATACTGGAAGAGTAAGCTTTCCACAAAACCAACATACAATACCAAAACCAAATAATACAGCAAACACATAATGCAAAACTTCAGTTTTAACTCACCTCCAGCCAGCACAACGTTGCACTCAGTTTCCTGACGTTCCAGGCTGATTCAACCTGATTTTAAGAGAAGACCGTAAAACAAGTATTATCCAATTCAACATTCAAGACTGCTGGCAAAGTATTTAAGATAACATTCTGGCAGCAATTTAAGAACCTTTGTGAATATGAAACAGTAATTATATTACGTGCATTGAAATGGCCACAGGACAGCATTAAAAATTATATTGCAACGCAGATGTTAAATAACTGAATTGGTTTCCGTATTGGGAATATCTAGCTCATGCACAAAGCCTTTAAAATACAACAGCAATTGCAGAAAAATGGTATTTTTGTGGAATTCTGTCCCTTTACCAAGCAACAGAAACTTGTATCAACAAAGCTCAAGCTAAAACACTTTGTTTTGTGAAAACAGCTCAAGACTTTTGGCTTTCAGAGAGGGTCCTAAAGCCCTGTACATGTAAAATGTCATTATTTTTAAAATGTGACAGATTCATAGTATTCGTGTGGCGGTTTTGTCTAGTGGGATGATTAGGGCAAAAAGCCAGGAAGCCTTGATCTATAATCCTGGCTCTAGTAAAAATTTGTGTGGCCTCAAAGTCTTGGTTTTCCTATTAAAAAGGCAAAAAAAGAGAGAAAAAAAAAAAGGGACACCTCCCCAGCGTGTTTTCCACATACAGCATGCAGTCATTGCAAAGATCAAAAAAGAATTGTACAGTTGTGATCCTCGCATATTTGCAATTTTGTGCAACACTAACACACAATACAACCACCATCCTAGATTGTTCTGCTGAATAAGCAGGTCTGGACATTTCTGCCTGGCATTCTAAAATCCATGCCCTGCAATTCAGTCTGATTAAGACAGAACAGTTTGTTTGTATGTTCCAATATTTTGATTAAAACCCTTAAGAAAACATCTTATTGATTAATATCAGCAGAGGAGACGCTCGGCACAAAGTTGTATCTGGGAAGAAAGTCAATGCAAGCTCTCCACAGAACAGCATGGAATCCATGGAATCTTCTTAATTCTTTATATCCTGTAAAAAGCCTAGGATACAGAACGCAAAATAAAGCTGGCTGCTGCTTGGGTAAGAGACAGGCAAACACCAGAATCCTGAAAATGGAAACATGCCTTTCTGCTTCCCCCCAGTGTCTGAATACCAGAAAAAGAAAACTCTGTATTAGGATTTTTTTTTATTTTTTAAATGTGTGTCAATTTAAAAAAATTTTAATGCCTCACTCTAGTTTCCAAAATACATCAGGAAACACCTTCCACACTCAGTGCATAAGCTTTAAAAAAAAAAACAAAACACAAAAAAAACCACACCACCACAAAAAAAGCTTAAAAAAAAAATCAGTTTTTTTAAAGGCATATAATGGTAGCCTATATAAAATACTAAACACAGTTTCAGTCCTACAGACTTAATGAATTCCCATGCTTTTTCAGAATCCAAATCAGTAGTGGTGTTACTACAAAACACACCTCTTACAGTACTGTCCAAAAAACAGAAGGAAGAAGCATCAATATAAAAGAACAATTATTTTGTGAAATCTGCATTGACATGAATCAAGACATAACAATACAAACCAAAGCAGAAACAAACAGAATTGTCTGGAGTCTCCTGCAACTCCACATCTCTTCTACAGCCAAAATGCTGCTCTAGAAAAATGGAAGTATTTAGAAATCATATTAATCCCCCCATGCATCCCAACAGCTCAATCAAGAGATATAGTGTCTTTCATTTTAACTTACTCAATTAGGTATTTTTATTCCCTGGAAGTAAGTTGTGAGTTTCCTAAATGACAGGGTCCAGCACTAGGTTGCTAAAACATACTAAATTTTTCTTTTTTATTTTTTTTTTAAACTTACATTCTTGTCTCCTTCATTGACACAGATTTCATAGCAATATGCCAGAAGGATATCAATTAAACCAAGATATACATGATGACGGCTTCTTTTATCCAGGAGATAAGATTTATTTGTGAACTTTCTCAGCTGCTCTTTCTCTTCCTCAGAGAAGACAACTATAAAAAGTAAAAGGATAATTGATTATGAATTTAAAGCTGGCACATTCATTTTAATAGGTGGTAATACTACTTCAACAGTCTCTTTAAAAAGAAGTGTGTAACTAATCACTAGTCACTCATCACTCAAGAAAAAGCCTAAATCATTCTTTCCTTCATTTTTAACTTTTATTAAACTCTGATATATTCCTTTCAAAGTCAAGTTCAAGCCCTGCAATGTACTGCAGGTACACACAGGGAATTTTGAACCTCTCTGCAAGTGCCAAAGATTTCTGTGGGTAACTGGGTGTCTTATACAGAGATAAATGCTCAATCAGGATCCTAGTAAATCGAAGTTTCTTAAGTCCACGTTGTATAGGATAAAAATATGAAAATAGGATAACAAAACCCAATGTATTTTCTTATTGTAGAAAAGGGTAAGAACTAAAGAAACAGAGAAGGGAAAGAAAAAAAAAAAAGGAAAGGTACAATTTTGGTTTTCCAAGCCTTATCAATTTCAACTCATGACCTAGGCATGATTTAGGAGCTTCATTTATGCTGTCTGACAACATCCTTCCAGTGTATCAGGAAGATCAAAGAAAGATCTAAATCCTCTCGCCACCAATGAAAGCCGCATTTCCTTCCAAAGAGTTACGGTGTCCACCATTTATGACCATCATATTTTGCATATCTTCAGCGCACCTCATTTAGTTAAGAACGTCTATACCGAGCCAACCCAAAGAATCTTCTCACCCAGAACCTTCTCTTTGGGATGCCTAAGGAAGATGACAACAAGACAGCAGGCACATTGTGACAATCCATTGAAGTATTTCTCTAGGAAACAGTGCAGTAGACATGGATAGCTAAGATTGAATATTGAATGGTAACCCTTCTGAAGAGTACTTGAAACACTTCAGAAAGGATGGCAGATTTGCCTTGAAATAACAATAGAGATGAAGTAGACTAGAAGCTGCCTCTGTACAAACTCAAAGTAAATCAAGAAGCCGTTCAGTACAATGAAAACAGCCAGATGCCAGAGCAAAGAGGAAGGCAGGAGTTCCACGCCAACAAGCTCTGATTTACTGAACAGGATGAATGTAGTGAGCATGCTTTGGTCACAACACAGAAGAAAGTTACAGGCACAGGGCGACTTGACAGGAGAAAACAGTGTTACTAGCTCAACAACTGATGCTTTGCTGCACTGAGGAAGTCCCACACTGTGATTTGTTCAAGCACCAGTAACACTGGAACCAGCCTGAGTTTAAAATGCCACTCATTCAAGGAGATTCCTCCAAGGACAGGAACAAGCCCAATGCAGCACTTTCCTTACACTTCCAAAACAAGCCCTGAGTACCAGGCATAGATACATGATGTACCCCTGAACTCACTGAATTATAATTATTTGGGGGGGAGGGGAGAGGTCAGGCACACCAAAACCTTGCAATTAATATCAAAATGTCTCTTCAATTACTATTTTACCACCCCATTTTTGAGTCACTATGTTTTGGCATACTTAGCTGGGGGCAGAGAAAATCTGTAGACAAGATGTACAAACTTAAAAGTGTAAACAATTAACAATTACCCCACTGAGATGAGGCAGGCACCTGGGAAGGGTCAGCCTTTGTGGTTTCCCAAGACAGACCCTTGAACATTGCTGAGCCACAATCTTCCACCAGCTTCATCAGCACTAAAGGCTCGACCTGATGACCCAACAGGTTCCTGCCCCAACTTGATTCCCTGTTTTACCAGTTTATATCTTTCATATTGGTATTTACTTCTGGAATCTCTGAGCTACTAATGATCCTGTCTCAACAATCCTACCTGCAATTTTACTGTTCTTATTTCTCTGCAGACTTTCTCACAGTTGGTCCTCAGCACCAAGAGCAAGGTTTTGCAGCTGGGCATAACCCAGAGGGACGTGGGCAGCTAAATCCCCCAGGGGGAGCGTACAGAGCAGGTTACAGAAAGAAAAGGTTACAACTCCTAGTAAATCACATTCCTTTTTACACCCCTTGCCCATTGCTCTATCGTAAGGATGATGACTGCAAACGTGCTTATAGATTTTCCTCCTCAAACACTGCTCATCATCATTTTCTACAATCCACATTCTCAGGGATACAATCTACCTATTAGACATGTGGTTGTCTCTATCCCAGGAGGTTTCTACAAGCTTTCTAATTTTATGACACGTTTTGAAACAAACGTTTGTGATGCCAAAGGCACATACATATGCACACACCTCATCTTGAGACATAAAACTACAAATTAGGAAAAATATTTTTGAATGTTCCTTCTTTATGAACTTTTTTACGGTTTCTATCAGCTTCATAACCATGAAATACTTGATTTAAATTCCTATGGAAACTTCTTGATGAGCTAAACATTTCTCTGGAGTCAAGCCAGTCTCCATTTATTTACAAGCTCCCACAAAAAGAAAATCCAGCTTTTATATCACCTTGAGAAAGCCAATCTCTTCCACTTGCTATGATCTACTACAAAGTGACAATTTAGCAAGACTATGGCAGTTCTAAATCTGTTTTTCTGTTAATGCAATGCAGTTCAATATTACTCCTTAAATCACAAATATAGATGATATGTCTATATTCTATCAGCAAATTTCTTTACAAATTCTTAAATTGCATTCTTCAGCGAGTCACCTCTATCATTCATATTAAAATTATCCATAAAACCATACGTGCAATGTTGTAGCACGTTTGAAAAGAATTAGTTTCTGAAAAACATGACATAAAAGCACTTTCTAAGTTGCTACAGTAGGGTGGGTTTAATGAGGTATCACAACAGGGTGTTTACAGTTAGAAGAAGGTCCAATTGGAAGAAAAAAGGCATTCTAATTTCAACTAGCGTTTACCAAAAAGCCCTCTCCTGGCGTCCAACACAATTTATTATAAAATCATATGCAAGCGGCAGTTTCACCCTGAAGAGAAGCACAAAAGAGGAGAGATAAAACTGAAGCTAAAGAAGAAAAAGAAATCCTGAAAAGCAAACAGCCAAAAGTTTGCCGGCAAAGAGTGCCGATCAGATTCATAAAGCTTAAAATCACTTTCGATGACTACAGTAATGAAGAAATTTGTTACAAAAATGCTAAATAATTCCTTCAAATCATCTGGGAATTCATCACAGACAGAATACCTGTTCTGATGGATGCAGTACAGTTGTGTCAGTACTCTCGTGCCACCCCAATGTGCTTACTACAGTTAGCAGTCAAGATGTACATATTCTCTTTCAGAAGCTCATTATATGCATTACTGATTCCACTACTGATCTACTCTTCTTAATCAATGACTACAACCTGAAGTTTGGTTTTGTCTCCCAGCTGATCAAAATATACCTCTCTTATCATCAGAGATAAGAAACAGTCCAACACTCAGAGCAAAAAAAAAACCCTGACTTTTTCAAGTTTTACTAACAAGTATTTGTTAGATTCCCTAAAACCCACATTCTAGAGGAACACATAAATGTGAACCACACTTCCCTTCTAAGCAGAAAGCAAAGAAACTCCTAGTGAAGTTCATGAAATGTACAAGATAAAGTTTTCTTCCCCTAAAATGCAAACTCTCTGAAGCATCATAACATATACAACTGGACCATAAACACAGAAAATACAAGTCTACCAGACAATCCCCAAAGGTAAATGTTACAAGATGTTCCTTAACCCACTGCAAAGTGCCAGGTGTTCCAAATAAAATTTCTCTCTCTGGAGAAAACACTTCAATTTTACAACCACGTATCTATCCATTCCTTAAAGTTTTTGAAAAAGAAATTACCCAGGCCTGACACTCATTATGAACATGTCATGCACAGCAAAATGACAGTTCAAAAAAACCATAGCCTGGTGGCTAACAAGCCTATGAGGAAAATAAACAAATGAAAATGCAAAAAGGGCAAAAAAAGAATCACTGCAATACACAGTAAAATGCAAAAAAGGATAAAAGAAATAAAAGACATTTAGGACAATAAAAGAAGAAATTTTAAAAAAGACAAAATGCATACACCATACATACAGGCTGGAGAACAACCAAAAAGGGTAAATTAAAAATAGATTCAAGGTAAGGACAGAAGAGAGCTGAAGACTTTAAATGCTAATCAGAAAAGCTGATCCAAAAAGGAAAAAAATCTGGTAATGAGACATTAAAAAAAACCTGATGATGTACAAACGGGAGAGAGAATAGCCAGGGATGAAAGTAAGAGCAGTAATCAGCCAAAGAAAATCTTCAGTTAATTGTAATTCCATGCAAAAAAAACCCCACAAAAACCATCAATTTGTATTTCTAATTACTCCTTGTAGCCAAAGACATTATAAAGGCAAAAGTAAACAAGGTTTTGGTTCCAAGAAACCAATGAATATAAAAACCAAAAGGAAGAAACATTAAAAAATAACTTTCTTGGTTCAGTATAAGAAAACATACTTTTAATGAACCTGCTAATTTTTATGTCACTTTCCCACAGTGAACTCACTTTTCCATGTAGTAACTTGACAAGTCAGTTCCCAGTGACATTCCTGATTCCACAGACAGGTGGAACTGTCCTAACGGTAGCAATAACAGAGCACAAAATACAGGGACCCTAAAAGTACCAGGTGTCAAATTCTAGTGCCAATACCTCAACACTGTGGTAGCCTGTACTATAATCTACCACCAGTTTTAACTCTACCGCTCCTACCTTCTTGTCTCATCAGTCATTTACCCTCAATGAACAACCCTCTAAGAAGATACACCACTTCATGTCTGAGGGCAGCAGCCTTCCCCAGGATGAGATGCTGCATATCAGATGGCATGTGATTTTCATCATCTCTCTCAGTTCCCATGTTCTCGGGTAATGGCTTTGGACAGCACACGTCTAATCAAGAACGTAACCATCCTTCACAGAGGACAGACAAACATTTCTGCAAACTGGCCATGGCAGAGCACCTACCACAAGCTGTAGACATTTTAAACACCCCAATATCTGAATTCTCTTTACAAGCTGTATGCTTGGAAGTCCTCATCATGGAAGGTAATGGAAATTACCTTATTTTAGATGCTTTCCTTAACACAAGATATGAATTTGGGAAGAGTAAGAAATCTGGGCACTCTTCATTTTATGCCTCTTTTCCATAAGCAATAAAAAGAAACTGCATGAAGGTTTCAATCCCTCCCCCTTTATGCCCTTAACTAGGTTCAAAAGTAAACAGTAGACATTTGTATCTGATTTTTATAATGAAGAAGGTTTGACCTCAGACCTACCTGCAGGGGAATACATGCATACACAGGCTCAGAGAATTACCACACTTCACAGAACACCTTGAAACACACTTCAATGCATATAACATGCTCCTGTGCTCGAGTACCCTTTAGCTTTTTATAGCTAAGCACTGGTCTTCAAAGGCTTCTTAGTCCAAGCACACTCTAGTACCAACGACAGCCTCCTCATCCTTCTAGCTGTACAGCACACCATGCCTTAACGCAGCCAGACTTCTCCCCAGTTCTAGTGGAAATAACATAAAATTTCTTAAGTAGTAAAGAAGGTTCTTCACTTAGCACAGTCCTTGTTTCCTTTATGTGCCTTTTTTATGTCACTTCCACTTACTAAGCGTGCACACTGCAATACATACTAACACACACGTGCAGGCAAATTGCATTCAGATTGTACGAATTCCTAAATCTGTAACTCAGACTGGCCAGACCATCCCTTTGATTGGATAAAGCATAAGAGCAACATAAAACCACAGGGAACTCATCCCATTGATGATCAGATTTCAGGTCCAAGGGCCTGACCCCGCCTCCTGCTCTTTTGTATTCCCATTCATAAGAGACCTTCAAGTGGAACCTGTACTCCCTCTCATGGTGGTTTCTTTCACCACAGCTCACTCCAGTTTAGGAACCTCCAATGGTTTCAGATCCTCATTCAGCTGGTTGCCACCCCCAGCCACTCTTGCTGTTCAAAACCAGTAAAAACTTTATGAAAACTGAGGTCTTTCTAAGGAAAAGGGTGGGTTGTTATCATTAATGTAACCCAAACACCACATAGCCTTTTACATTACTTATATTTCCTAAAGATCCACAAAACTACATGTGCCTCTTCACTCAGCCACACAAAGGTCAGAATAAGTTTTTTTGATCATTCTTATTAAATATGTATTTGTTAAAACAAATGGCTTAGAGAAAAGATGACCTTTATATAGCCCCATTTTCTGAGTTAACTTTCATTAGCAGGCTTGCCAGGCTTTCGAGTAGTTTGTCTGTTGTTGTTGCCCCTAAGACCCAGCAACATACATATGTGGTTTCCTTTGGAATCAAAATATTCTTTATCAATAAAATCATCCAGCAGCTCTTCACTTTCATTATAGTCCTTAACGCTGGCAAACAGTAGCAGCATTTCATTTACTAAGGATGGGTAAAAACAAACAAAAGGACTCCTCATATTCTAATTTCAAGCCTCTTGTACCTTCGTTAAATCCTTTTTAAATCAAATGCTTATGATAAATATAATTAATAATTTCTGGCTTCAGAGGCTGAAAAGAGACCAGTAATGAAGATCAGATTACATTCACAGTAAAATATACAACATTTCCCAAATTCCATTATTGTTCTCCTGTAGAAAATGCAAAAGTGCAGCTATTATTAGTGCACTAATATTTATTAAGAACCTCTGGTGAATGGATTATCATTATCTACTTTAGTAACATCGGATTTTCATACTACATAGGAAATGAACAAAGGACAATAAAAGAATATGCATAATGGTAACTTGTAATGCTCTCTGCAAACACTATGTATGGAAAAGTAATCTCAGTTATCTGTTAAAATGCCGTTACAAGGTCATCTACTAAATCTGAAACCATCCCTTTTAGTTTCTAAAAGGACTTCCTTTGAAGAAAGTCTCCAAGACCCATAAAAGTAACAGTAGAGTAATAAATGCCACGAACTTCTGTGGTACTGCATAAAAAAAAATAGAACATCCTACAGAAGATGTGCTTATCAAACAGAGATAAGAGCTGATATTGGTACAATCTTCCACATCTAATTCTTGGAAAACTTGCTGTGAAGTGTCTGCACCATATTTGGGCACAAAAACCAGTTTTGACTATTTTTTCCACTAAAAATACAACTAGGAAAGGGAGAACATTTACTCAAAAAATCTGAAAAAAAAAAAAAAAACAAACCAGAGGAGATAAGCACAGCAACAAGGCAGCCATTTTCTAGCTATGACAATCACAGAGAGGTTTGATTTGATTTCAAATGCCATGACTTATTGATGTCAGCAGCTCCTTTGAAACCTTAAAAACTGCTCCACACACAACTGTCTCAAAGACTTCAGTATGTAACTGTCCCTCACGGAAAAAAAAATTTCGTTGAGGACAGGTGAATTAACAGAATATTCCTCTATGAAGAACAGCTAAGACTGAAAATCGTAAGATAAACCCATACTTTTACCCTTAAGAACAATAACCTAGAACATAACATGGCATCACAGCAATTATCATTCAAACAACACGTGTGTGTCTATATATATATATATATGTATGTTCTCACCAAATGTGTGAGTGTCGTGTTCCTGATGACTTTCTCCCTTAAAGGCTGTCATTTTTTTATGAGCATCAACCCACCATGGTTTGTACTTTAAGACATGCTGAATAGCTTCATCTTCAAAAAAATCAGCCCTAGGAAAAAAAAAAGTCATACACTATTTATTTCAGTTTATAGCGTACATGGGTATATTTTAATGCTTACATAGAATACGCGTGACTAGGCTCCAAGCTATTTTCCGTGCATTAGAAATATGTTCTTTGACTTTAAACCAGAAAATAATCATTATTAAAAGCATAAAAAATATCCTCTTATCTTACAGTACCCCTTCCTTACTTCCTCCACCTTTCCTGAGCCACCCAGAAGCCTAGGAAATTGATGAGTTTGCAGCATGACACGAAGGTGAACAATCTTGATTTGTTCTGGATGGATCTAAAGGAAAACATTCCAAAGAGAAGACTTCTCGGACAACGTCACTGGCAGCAACCTGGATTTTACTGGGAAGCTCTCCTACTTTAAAACTGCATACTTTGGGGAGGAAGAGTATGCAGCTGAAGGGCAAAGATAAAGTAGGGACAGGGACGGCCTCTTACGTAAATATGGGTATGCTGTAGCAAGGTGGAAAAAGAAGAGTTGTACATGAATTCTGCAAGAGAGATTGCCTCCATCTCAGCACAAGGTCACCGTGGTAAAAAACTCAATATAGTAACTCCGGGAGGATTTGTACTAAAGGATTCAAGTTCTAAGCTTCCTCAGAATTTTTAGCTTTTTCCTCAAGCCAAAAATTACTATAAATACTAAGAACTAAAAAAAAAAAATGCAGGAAACTTTTAATTCCTTCTCAATCATCATACAAAACCTGCCCAGTCCACTGAACACAGAACATAATTTGCTTTACTTTCACACTGACAGGTTTTTTTTTCTTGCCTTCCTTCAGTGTCTTTATAAAGTAACTTAAAGATATCAGTCAGTGTACATTTTCCTCGAAGGCAACAGAACACTTCTGTTTGCCATCGTTTCTCCCAGAGCCACCCTTCTCATCAGGGTACACAGGAAAACAATTTTTGTTGAAGAAAGGTTGGTGCCATCTGTTCTGAAGCATCCAAAAGACAGCCGTTAAATTAAACAGTTGTAGCTCATCTACCAGGCCAGAACACAGGGTCTAAGATGGAAACTTCCAATTACTGTAATTTGCATCACATTATAGGTTAGGAACTACTTCAGTTCCAGGGAAATGTACTTCCAAGTGACATTTCAAGAAAGCCTTTATATGTGCTACAGAAAGACACGCAGCTGTCTCTGAAACAACCTGACTGGAGAAAAATTACAAGTTTGCAAAGATACCTCCTGAAAACAACTCAAACTGGGTTAAGGCTACTCTCCGCACTAAAATACACCACTAGTATTAATTTTCCCTCCTAAGGGCCACACTCTTCTCCCACCAAATCAATCTTGCAGGAATCACAATGTTAACAGATCTCACAGCTTCAATTTAGTTTACTTATCTGGAAGTTTCTGAATCTAACTTGACCTGAAATACTCCAACTTCAAAGGTACCAAGAATCATTTCCACCTTCATTACACGGGATGAAGCACAAAGAAACAAAGTCTTGCTTTGGCACTTTTTCTCATTTAGCTCTATAAAAGGCTTCACGTGATAAAGGCAAGAGTGGCCTAGGCAAAATCTTCACTTCAAAGCTTGAATTTGCTTCCTCATAGACCAAGATGGTTCTGTAATCCTTGTTTCACAAGGGGAAAACAAAGTTCTGACATCTACAACCCAAAATGCTGGCAGGGACTGTCTACTCAGCTGCTGAAGAGGTGAACAACAGTTCAAAGCAGCCCCTGCTTGAATGCTGACTTAAGCAGTAAATAAACAGCAGAACAACCCCAAAACAGCTAAGCAAGGTCTACTGTCAGCGTAACACTTAAGAATACCCTCTAAGGCTGCTGTGATGAGACAGACAGACAAATAAAAAGTAAAACTATTATTTCCAAAAGTGATTTCAAACCCAATCATTTATGAAAAGAAAAAGTGAATATATTTCACCTGAGGTACTTCTACTTGACCAGGTAAAGTAGATCAATACTCACAGATAATGATCAGGGTCAAACTTGGCAGCCTCAGCTGCCAGGCGTTTCCTCCTACGTTCATCGACAGGAGTTTGGTCTGGATCCTTAATGTCAATAACATCACTGAGTTCATCCTGCAAATGGAACAAAAATTCCATGACCAAGCCACAGGTATGATATGCAAGATTTATTTAGTAAGAATTCAGGAAGGATGCTTATCAGCATTCCACTGAAATCCCTATTGATTTTCAACCTCCCTTTCAAATCTTCCAAATTCAGACTCTGTTGTGCAAACAAAACATCAAAATTCCAAGGAAATTCAATTAGTTGAAGCTCCTTAGAATTCATGATACTGCAAAGTCTATTCAGGCCATTTCATCTTAAGGCAGGCAGGTTATTCTGCATTACAGTAAGATTTGCAATGTTTAACAAAAGCACACAACCACAACAAAGACAAGATAAAAAGCACAGATACTGTTCTTGTGACTTTTGAGATTACTCTTATGCTCTGAAGTGGCCATACATTAATTAATGGGCAATTGCAGTACCCTTTTAAGCATAATTAAGTAGTGGTACATTAATGCTGATGGGAAATATACAAATTTCATGGTAATGAATCAGTGGATATATCCTAACAGAATGTAAATAGCCATCCTTCTGCTCCAAGCCCTGAAAATACTACAATTTATGCAATAATGAATTACAGAGATACATAATTAAGTTGCTTTAAAAAGCTACAACTTAAATTGCTTAGAGTAAGAACACTACAAAAATTAAGTTGTCATCTACTATTTTAATAAGAGCTCTGTATACTACAGGTATTATTATACTACCTAGGATTAGCTTCAATCCATTCATGAATTAAAGAAACTGCTGACTGCACAAGAGCAAAGTAACTGCATTTTAAAGCTCCTGTCCCACCAATTAATCCATAAATTTCAGTGCCTCAACATAACCCTAGTAAATCCTACAGATACCAGGTGGGCAGACACCTTGAAGAGTGCACACTTCAAAAGTGTTTGTCTTGTGATAAAATCAAGTCTAAAGCAAAAAGCACAAAGAGAAAATTACCGTGAATTTCACAATGAAAAAAGTGTTAATGCAAGAACCATAACAGGACCTATACATTAGCTTTATTTTGGGGTTTGGCTTTTTTTGAGCAATTTCTTTTTAATTAAAAATAAATTAAAATTCGTGGCATTTGAAATATACTGTACATTGATGTTAAACATGTTTGAAGCCAGAATAGAAGACAATACCAACCATAAAGCAAAAATGTTAACAGCTGGTTAAAAGCCTGTAGGCAGTTTGTAGCTTACCAGAACTATTCACCTGGAACATGGCATGCTTCATACAGGCCTTTTTCTCCATGCCTTCACAGGTGATCTGAATAGTGCTGGTTACAGGAGCTCACCTCCACAGACCATTTTTAGCAAGGAAAAGTGGTAAAATCTTTCAGCCTCTTTCAGCCCTTTCCTGTAATAGTGAAACTACTGCAGAAACAGATCGGCTACACAATTAACTCAGTCTCAACCACCCCCTAAGTTCTGCAGGAACAAGGATTTGTCTGTGCTACTATGTGCAAAAGCAGAATATTCTGAGTCGCAGAATGGGGTAACAGAGAAGAAGCTCCTGAGTATAGAATGAGCCAGGAAGCCTACCTAGCAAGAAAGCTACCCAGAACTTTTACGATAGGAAAAGACAAAAATGCATCTACCTGCAGCCGCTGGAACACCCCTGACCTCAAATTCCCAAAGCCGTAACGGTACTGGAGCGGTAGCGCAATTTCTGCACTTTCTTTGTAAGGGGTCTGCTCTATTTCCCAGTCAAATTCTTCTTCCTCCTCCTCAGACAACTCAGCAGAGGCAGCTGTATCTATTGCATGATCAGAGAAAGAAAATTGTAACATAAAAAATACATAACATTTAATAGAAAGGCAAACACTGATAACAGAATAAGCCTCTCATTTTACATGTTTTAAGAAATCTTATATGACACTGGGTCACAAAGGCAGACACAACAGTTATCCATAGGTCCTGCTCCAAATTCTCAAACTTTCAAAAATGAAGACCAGGAACACTAAAGTTTTTAAGCATACTCACTCAAAGACTGGAATAAAATTGTTCCACTGATTTCAACAAGATCAGATTTTGATACTAAGAGAACCCTTGACAGGAGCAAAGTGACGTTATCAATAGTTTCAAACAAATATTAAAAAATTAAACAGAGATAGTCAAGCCTTCTTGCCTGTTAAATACTGATGTTTATCAAGTCATCCACTAGAACCTGTGGTTTTAATTAGCTGCTGAAATTTGAGCTAAAAGTCTGGTATGGCTAGCTTGCAGAATGCAAAAGACTCAAATGTGTGTGTATTATACAGCCACTAGAGGGCTACAAAGATCTGCAGAGGATTAGCATATGGAAAGCACACTTTGGAAAAACAGAAACATAACTAAACCTATAAAAATGACATGTATTTTTATACTTAGCCAAACTTTCAGATTCATTCACACACCCTTCTCATACCTTGGATAGACAATAATAGAAATGCTTTATTTTTCTACATGGATCACCATGTAGGTCTTAGTAACTATTAACTATTTCATTACGTACACGAATCACCAGAATAAATAGGATTTTTTTGCCATACCTATCTCTTCTACTAAAGGTTTTCCTGATCTTGATTTCTTCGGTGCTAAGAGAGATGTTAGCATGTCCAGTCCCTCAAAATATTGGCCAGGAATCTCCTTAGGTAACCGAATTGTAAAAGTTCCTTAAAGGGAAGTCAGAATACAGTTATTGCATTAAAATATCCTAAACCAACAAAAATGTGCATTTTTCCTCTAATGAAAAAGGCTCACAGAAACTGGGACACATGCAGGTCACATTTTATTATGCTTCAATCTCTACGTGTTTTTAACCTTACTTGACAAGTTTCACAAAATTAAATTTTAATGTTAAAGCACAGAAGAGACTATTTAACCAGTTGTGGTCTCTTGACTCGCATTGTATAGACACATACCAACAGAATACAAGCTCTATTTTGGATCCTTCCACTAATCAAGCATTCAACAGATCATAGGAAACTACATTCAGCAATCTGATTATTATCTTAAGTCAAGCACCTAATAAAGGCTTTGCAAGCAGAAAATTACAGGGTTTATTTCTGGGGGTTTTTTTTTATGAATACATTAATTCCAGAAGGTACATATGTTACTCCAGAAATACCTTCCACCTTAAGGTGTGGAGAAAAGCTGATGTCTTCTCTCTTAAAACATAGCCAAGAGACTGCCTCAGGATTATCTCATTTCTAGTCAACACTACCTGACTTCTTTGCAGATTTACTAAATTAATAATCTTGGTGCAATTACATGCCTAGCCCCCACAGGGCTTGAGGAGGCCATGTACATATTTTTTTCATTATTAGGACGGTTTTGAACACATCCTTTGTGCTTAAGGATGGCCTAAATAAGTAAAATAAATCCCCAGCAAGACTTTTTTTATACTACATACGAGAAACTTCACATTTATTTACAGTATTGTATATTTCAATAAATTCTGTGCAATTCCAGTGCAGCAAAGTATAAATTATTGCAGAGTTAGTAACATTTTTAATGACACATACTAAGAACATTAACTAATACCTTCATCCGTATTATAAGATGCTTTTTCTCTGCCATCTTCTACAATTCTTCCAGGAAGTGTCAATCTGTGGGCAAAAAATGAGATGTCTCATTGAATGCTTGACTAATTCTGAAATTTAATGTCTCAGCCTATAAAAATGTAAGGCACATTCCAAAAGCAGTACAAAGGACTTAACTGCGTGACTCCTATCGACACTAATGGAAGTCATGCAGTTAAATCCTCATGTACTTCAAAATCTTTTCCCCTAGCTACTGGTACAAAAGATCAGCATCTGAGAGAGAGAAAAGTTACAATTCCTGATTTCCCAGCTTGGATGAGGCCACAGCCACCACAGAGATGGCAACCTTGGCACTACATACAACCCTTGGAAGACTCAGCAATTTAAAAACTCTAAGCTAACCCACGGTGACAGGATATGAGAACTCATCTAGAGTTCTTACACTGCTTACTCAGAATAACAAATTCACTTTGTTCTACCAGTCCACTAAAATCCCCTGTGGTCAACTAGCGTATATAGGGGAAGCACGTCCAAGAATAGTCTGACGGGACCAAAATTAAGTTCTTTCTCTATTGACTGGTTTGGTTTTTTTTTTTATTAAGTTCAATTTTTTAAAAATCCTTTGGCTACTTGCCTGAGAAAGTACGGCTTAGCATAAAATTTAAAATCTTCCCCTTCAAAATACACATCGAACTCTGAAGCTCTGGCATAAGGTACTTTGATTATTATTGTAAGAAAATCCGGATCCTGGGTCAGCTCAAAAGCTGGAGTTATCATGATGAATCCAGCAGGAAAAGCAACCACCAGCTCTGTGGCCCTATCAAAACACAAAAATAAGAAAAGATCATTGCAATTTCCAACATACGAGAGCAAATGGTGTCTCTTCCAAATTCTACAAGACAACCATTTCAGATTCTCAGAGAATTATTTTCCACATGCTAATGACAAAAACAAAAGAACCATGTTATCAAGAATTTGAAGGCATCACCTCTCTGCACCTTAATGAAACAACTGAATGTAAACGAACGCAAACATTTGGAGCACAGGAAAGCACCCACTCTATTCAGCATATCCTCATTCTGACAATTTCACAAGCAACCACAGAGCATTAACCATTAATAGGGCTCAATTAACAGATAAGGTTTTTTCTTTCTTAAGGTTGATGCCGGGGCAACATTCCCACCCTTTCCAGGCTGAGAAGCTGCAGGATACTTATTGAGTTCTAACTAGATAGGAAATACCTGGCTTGAAAAACACCTGCAAACTGATATACCTTTCTGTGGACCTTCTTCTTATCTATTTAAACACCACACGCTGTCTAACAACACGGGACAAAAGATAATAAAAATCCACTAGCTCTTTTAGAGCCCTTAAGGGTGATATGCCAGCCTGCCCGCTGCTTTTATTTTCCCAAACCAGAAGTTCTTTAACATTTAAGAGCAGCCCCAAAGCCAGGCCCAGCTGTCCCCACCCTGAGCTTCTCAGCGCTGCTGCACTTTGGGCATCCCTGGCACAAATTAATGTCCCCAGGTCATTAATTTGGAGGTTCCCACACAAGCCCCAGGTGTTTCACAGACCAGGAACCACTGAAATCCACCCCACAATAACA
Organism: Limnodromus scolopaceus; assembly: GCA_028565335.1. Classification (NCBI taxonomy): domain Eukaryota; kingdom Metazoa; phylum Chordata; class Aves; order Charadriiformes; family Scolopacidae; genus Limnodromus; species Limnodromus scolopaceus. Next base: position 11,797,847 of record JAOXNO010000003.1, read on the forward strand.
CGATACTCCATCCCCAGCAGTGCTCCTTACAACTAAAATCAGGTATCCCAAAATAATTAAGCTTCCCAGCCTTTTCTGTAAAAAGACCGCTATGTACTAGAAGGGGAATAAAAAAGAAAAATAAACAACAACAAGAAAAAAAAAAACCCAGCAGAACTAAAATGTTTCTGTTACAGCAAGGGGCTGGCAGGAAAAGGGGCAAGCGCTTCGCTCTGCTTTCGCTCCAAGGCACTACAGTAAGACATAATTCCCCTCTGCTGCTCCTTAAAGTAGGCCAGTATGCGATGATTTTACCACAGGCCGACCCCGGAGCCGCACCGCGGGGCATGGGAGAAGGAAGCCCGCCGGCCCTGGCCCCGAGGCCCGCGGGACAAGCCGCCGAGACCGCAGGGACGCGCTGAGGGAAGGAGGGACGAGCCAGGCTCCCACCGGCAGACCCGCACCACGGGCCGAGGGCCGCGAACCACTGCCACTGCCGCTACCGCTGCCGCCGCCGCCACCCCCCACACACCCCCCCTCCGAGGCCTCTGAAGGGAAGCGAGACCCCCGAGGAGACGGCAGCTAGCGAGGAGGGGAGAACCGAGCCGAGCCCCGCTCCACTCCCTCAGGCCGCTC
>JAOXNO010000003.1:11803794-11835828 GCA_028565335.1 Limnodromus scolopaceus
CCGCCCCGCCATGCGGCTCTCCTGCAAGGTGGCGGCGGCGCTGCTGGGCCTCGGCAGCCTCCTGCTGCTCTATCTCCTGGCGGGCAGCGCCGCCGCTCCGCCGCGACCGCCGCCCGCCACCGCCGCCACCGCCCCGCCCGCCCGACGGCAGCCGCGGCTCGGCCGGAGTCCGCCGCGGAGGAGCCCCGCCGGGGGCAAACTCGCCGGGGGCAAACTCGCCAGCGCCAGGTAACGGCTCCGCCACCTCGCTCCCGCCCCACGCGTGACCCCACCGGGCCCACTCCCTCCCGGCCGCTGTCAGGCGCTCCCAGCCCCACGAGTGACCGCGCCGTCCCGTCCCGCGGGTCCCCTCCGCTGTGGCCGCTCGCTGGTGTCTCTTTGCCGCCTCCGGGCACTTCCCTTTCCCGGGTCTTTTTCACCGGTGGTTGGAAACACTCGTGCCAACAGCTCCGGCTGTGGAAGTACAAACTTTTTCACTCGGAGCGTGGCTGCGAGAGAGAGATGCCACGAAAGTGCGTGGAGGTGTTGCCTCCGGCTCTGGTCCCTGCCTCGGAGCGGGGTGATGCTCCCTCTCTGTGCCGGGGTGAGAGAGGCCTCTGGAATAGCGGCTTTTCCATTAGTTTTGGCCTTGTTTTGAAGGCTGACGTGGGGAAATGTGGTACTGGCTGGCTGGGGTGTCCGTGAGGAGCTGCTGTCAGTCTCGGGAGCTACACTTCTGCGAGTTTTTCATGAATGCTGGAGGGAAAAGGGAAGGCAGCTGCCTATTTCGGTGTGGTGCCACTGGGTTCCAAACTGTGAGGCACTGGTGGATTTTAAGCTCTTAAGGTTTTTATTTTCAGTGCTTTATATATGTAAATTAATATAACAAAACTTTTTCAAGGGTTTGAAATCATGGAGAGTTGCATGCCCTCTTGCAGCACTTTACAGGCACAAAATTTTTTAAAAAACTGTAATTACTTCAGAAAAAGATACAGGCAGCGTGCTTTCGGTGGGTGGAGGACTGTTTTCCCCTTTGCATTCCAACTACATTATGGTCAGTGTGACCTCATATATCTAATTAACTTGGTATGTCTTTGTGTCTTTGATTCATGATTTCACAGAGATGTTCTGAATGAAAGACTATTCCTGTTTTTTGAGCTCTTACTCCTTAACTTATTAAAGCAGTTGGTTTCTTACAAGCATTGTTACCCTACTGAATGCCAGAGATGTTTACTGTGGCTGAGAATGGGTCATGGACAGAATTCAAATGCATGTATTAAAGCGGGATTATTTTCTACTGGCAACTGTACCTCCCAAAGTCATTTTTCTTTAAGGCATGTCTCTGCGATTATCATGGAAATCAAGAAGAACACTGAAGGAAGGAGCCCAGAAAGTATGAAACCACTAGAGAGTGTAAACAACTGTTCCATTTCAATGAGTTTTTCACTGAGCATCTTCATGTTCCAAAATTTGACATTATCTAACTTTTCTATTAATTATTGACTTTGCAAGTACTTTTTGCAAGGTCTGCAACACAATAACAACAAAAGAGAGGAATGCTGTAGTTAAATCATGCCTTTTCTTCAATTTTGTTTGTTTGTTTGGGTTTTTTTGAGGGGGTTAGTTGTTGGGGTTTTTTTTCCCCTCACATCTGCTGGCAGGGCATGATCTTGCACCATTGACACCAGCAGGAGTTTGTGTAACTAAGAAGCACAATTCTATGGGTCCAGTTCTGCCCATCACTGAAAGATCCTTTATTGTGTTAGTTACTACTAAAATAAAATTTATTTACATTAAGGTGTCCATAAAAAAGAATTTTTTGGGGGAGGTGACATAACATGGTCTAAGCCAAGGAGATGCCTGCTGCCTTGGTAGGCAGAAATAACTGTCAACGGGTGCCATTCTGGAACATGACAATAATAGAATACATGAGTTTTTAAGTTTTAAGGCGTAGTCATACATGATAAAAGCTTAACTCAGTCACATATCATTAGCTGGTGGTACCTAGCAAATGTTAATGAATAAGTTCATGTGTCCAGCTTTAGCCATTAGGTAATTTTGGCAAATCTAGATGAACATTGCATTTAAGTTACTGGTTAGCTTTGAAAAATTATTTTTGATGATGGTTTTACTGATCCTTCCTCTTGAAAGTAGCAAGTCCTACGTCTTCATTAAGATTTTTTTTCCTATGAAGAATTGTAAGTGTGTGCCAAACCACTGTGTGCAAAATATCAAAAAGCAAAAGGGTTATTTTACATTTGAAGGGCAGATGTGACCACACTTTCTATTAAACCAGCGTGGCAAGGCTCAGGAAGTGAACCTTTGCCAGCACATTTAGTTCCCTGGAAGTAGCTTTTCCAAAGCAAAACATCTCTTAGATGGCAACCTGTCAAGATATTTTTTCTCTCTGCAGCGTCTGTGCACACACATACGAGTTTGGCTTGAGTTCAATAGCCTCTAATAACGTGTTGAAGGCCCAAATATCTCATACTTGTCCAACAAAGAACCCACTTGATAAAAGCATAAGATATAAACATCCATTCTGGTTTTGAGTACTTTTCTCCCTTTTCTCTGAGTGGCAGGAGGGGATTGAAACTTTTTTTTGTTTGTCAGCAACTACAGTCAGTTTTGTGCAGCTGCATTAAAGTGAGAAAACTTTATTTGAAAACATTTAGAGCATTTCTAATTCATATTTTAAAGTATGTGAGAGAATGTGTTTCTTATAATGGAGCCACTGTTGGGACGTTGACTCAGTGTTGACTGTCAGGAAAGGAGCCTATTTAGTGAATCACCAGTTTTGATACATTGCCTAAATCTAACCTTGTTTATGCTTCAAGACTAAATGAGATCATAATACAGAGGTTTCAAAAACTAACAACTATATTGCATTTTGTAAGAGTCTGCATGCATTATCTTTCTCTCAGGAATAAATTTGAAGGCTTGAATAGATTAGCAGGCTCTGTAATGAGACAGGAATGCATTATTTTGAATGGATCTGGATTGATTTAGACAGGTTTTCGGTTAATTATGTTTGAGACACTTTGGCTGTGACTAATAAGAAAATTGCATGTAATCTAAACTTTAAGACCTAGAAATGTACACTATTGTGCTTGAGCACTCAGGCTTCTTCTGCGATGTCAATACCCATGCCTGTCAGAAAAAAATGTATGCAGTAAATAAAATACCGTTGGGCAACTGGATAGGAGTTGGTCTGTATTGTTGGGTAGCCTTTGGTATAAACATTTTGCCATGCTACGTCTTACCGTGTCTGCCTTCAGCTGTTTCAGAGGGATGTATTCTGCAAGTATTTTGTGATGCTTTCTGTAGCGCTTAATCTTAGGCAACTTTAATTTTAAAGCCATATAATATTATAATAGGAGAAAGGGAGAGCAGGAAGCTGTTTTCCCTGAACAAATGGGTAAAACAGGGAACAGAGCAAGGAGTTTAACATTGTGTTCTATTAGTTATATATCAACAAGCTACATTTATGTACTGAAATTAGAAGAAGGGTATCAAAGCAACAAAGACTTTGTGTATATTTCTTATTTGTTCTTGTCAAACACATTAAACTTTAGGGCCCAGGTCACTGTATTGTTTTTGATGCGTTTAAACATTTAATTTAGGTCATAAAATCCAATTATAGACTCTACCCGTAACTAGTAAGTTGGACTATAAATGAATGAATGTGCGTATAAATGTTAGAATAATAATGGTAGTACTCTGTGGATCTTTGTGCTTTTTAATGTGCTTGGAAGTCCCTTGGGGTAAGTAACGATTACTACTGTAACCACTGTTCCCATTTTACAGGTAGGACAACTAAAGCATAAAGAATTAATGACTCACCCAAAGCTTTGCAGGAGCCAACTTCCTGAAATAGATCCAAAAACGGTGCTCACTTGCCCTTCATCCACTGTCTGAGTACTTCTGTATGTCAAAAGCTTATTAGTGTCTTAGGTTGATAAGCTAGCAATATATTCTTTCTTGCTTGCCAGCTCTTTTTTATTCTATGTAACAAATTTTATCCTTTGTATTAGTGAACTCCATCCTTTTAAACAAAGTATGTATCTTTCGTCTGTTCCATCTGATGTATTGTCTGAGCAGGTAGTGTTACAGAAAACTCTTAGCTTCACAGTAATTTTGCATCAACTGCTGGTAACTAAATCATAAACAAACCTTTGCAATTAGAGGAGATACAGTGTATTGAATCAGGATTCAGTGTGTACCTTATGAAATTTCAGCTTAGAGAAGGCCTTAAGCAGTAAATCTGTTTGAATGAGAAGGTTCCTGGTGCCCAGCCCAAGCTACTGCGGTAGAAGTGAAGCAGCTGCTCCATGGGTACGAGCTAAGTTCTACCCTTCAGTGTCTCTATTGATAACACAAGTTGGAGGCCCTCTGACCTTCAAGAGAGGATTCAGTTAAACAGGCACAGCCATTTATTCTCTGTGAGGCAGCAGTATCCTACATGCTGTTGGTCAAACTGGAACTGTTTTGGTTGAAGCCATTGGCTGTATCCTGCAGATCTTTAAGGAGTATCCTGTCATCCAGCTGTCATTTCTCCCCATCCCTTCCATTCCTGCTTGCGCAGTATGCACGTGCAGGTATAAACGGAGGAGGGAAGGGGAGTTGTGATGTTCCTTGTAGTGTGCTCATTTGTCTTCCTAGCAGTTTGACTTTGCCTTTACACCTTCCTCTTTTCAGAATTCTGGATAATAATAGTAATTTTGTAAAGGCTGAGCTAAGATTGCTGTTAAATGCATCCTGCTGTGGCACTTTTTTATCCCCCTTTCCAGCTCACCTTTGTTTTCACAGCTCTCTTGTGTCCTTATGTATTTATACAAAAGATGCCAAAATGTTGTGTCCCAACGTTCTTCTGTACCTCGTTGCTACTTTTCTCACTAACCGTTGTTCTCGGTGTCCTGGACTGCTACTGAGGTAGTTCAAATACTGCCTCATGCTCCTTTTCTCGAGGATTTTTAGGCCACTGCAGGCTCCTGAACCTCTTCAGCCCAGTCCTTCGTGACTCATGATTCCATGTCTCCAAGGCTCAGCTTTCTCCTCCACTCTCTGGGGCTAGGAGGGTGTCTGTGTTGGCAAGTGGGGTTTTTCTTCTTCATCCTTAGCTCCCGTGGGCTCACAGCGCGTTCTGCCTTCACCTAGGGTTGCTTCTGCTGATTCTGTTCATTGGAAGGGCTTGTCTTCATATACTGGATTTTTTGCTTCAAAACAGCTGCATAAGGGAGAGTTCACTGTGGCTAAAATTTGGACAGAAAAGCTTAGTGCTTTGGTGTCAGGTTTTGAAATGTTGCAATAAAAGCTTAGAGTTCCTCTCCCAGTGAATTCTATAGCCACAAGCTATATCAAAGCAGTTCTCATCCTGCATATGGCTTGATTTAGAGACTCAATTAAGAGGAAACATTAAACAGATAGCGAGAAGAGGGGAAAAGGGGATCTGTGTGAGCAGCTAATTATTCACTTCAATAATTCAGTGGGTTTTACACTAATAGGTTGGAAAGTAAATACCACTTCACATAGATGTAGTATTCTATTATTTATACGCTGATGAAATTGGGGTTTAATTAAGACTAAAGCCTAAGACTTTAAACCCTTAATGAAACATGTTGCTTTGTACCACTGGCTGGTATTCCTTAACACAGAAGTGGATTCCTTTGTAGTATAGAACGCTGCTGTTATAGAGAGAAGCATTTTATTGTCCAGAAAGAAAGATAACGACAGCTTTATTAACTGCCATTTTTCTCTTTATTTAGAACTTTTGTTTCTATATTAACTTTACTTATTAATTGTATGTATGTAATTACGTGTGCTGAGAAGAGGCAGGGATTGTCCTCTGCTTGGTGATATGTCAAGAACTGGTAGGGATCTATGGTTAGCCTTTTGAACTCCCCTATAACGATGATGATGCTTGTGATTTAGTTGCTTTGTCAGCACACATCCATGTAAAGGAGTAGAACTGTGATCCGTGTTGGAATGTGAATACAATACGGTAGAAGCATTCCCAGAGGATGTGATTCTTACCTCCATACTGATGGGGGGGACACGATGCATGAAACCAAAAGGCCGTATTTTGAAAATGTCTTCAGCTCACCAAAAGAATTCTGATTTTTCTGGCTAACAAGTAGCTTCAATATGCTTTTTAGATGCAGATTCCCCTGTAATCTAGCTGAAATTTATTTAAAGCCAGCACAGATGGGTGCTAAGTGGAAAACCCATCGTTTGGCCCTTGACTGCTTGTGGAATATTGTCTCATTCATCTGGGACATGTGAATATGTTTGTTTTTAAAAATCTCTATTTTAGCAAAATCTCAGGGATTCCATCAGAGAGCAGTCCTTTGAAACTATGCCAGTTCCTTCAGGCCAGGATTAAGGCATGCATTTTTAACAGCAAAATTAATTAACTGTTAGAATAATTTACATATGGATGGAGTGGATTTTTTTCTTAAAGTATGGATGTCTTTTTCCAGTGTAGCTATTATGGGGCTGGTAATGAAGTTACTGGATGTAGTTCTGTGATCTGCATAGTGTTAGAAAGTTGGCTAGGCAGTAATAAATCCACTCTGGCTTCATAACCTCTAAGCTGCAGATAAAAAAAAAGCTATCATTGGCGCAGAGCAAATTGTTGTCTGGTTTGAGGTGCTATTGAATTAGTTTCAGCTGTGTATGTAGTGCAGTGATTTATGCAAATCCAGAAATGTGGGAATAACTAGAAGAATTCTGAAAATAGCATCTTTCTTTGTGTTATACCTTTAACACTCGTGATTTGTACCTTTGACAACAATTGGCGTGCTGCTTGCATGTTCTGTGGATATCAAATCAGAAGAAAAAGCTCCTGATCCCTTACAAAATGAAGGGAAAGGAAAGAAACCCTGATATCTGTTAAAACAGGATTCTCTTCATGTTTATCTCAGTATTTTTTTATATGCCTATTTTGAATTTTCAGGAAGCCTGGAGAACACAGACATTCAAAAGAGCCTTCATCTTTGCCATGCATGCATCTGGCAGTTGTGGCATGTGGGGACCGGCTGGAAGAGACGCTGATCATGCTGAAATCAGCAGTTCTCTTTAGCAACAGGAGGCTCTGCTTTCACATTTTTGCTGAGGATTCCCTTAAGCCTGAATTTGAGAAGAAGGTGAGTTTCTTTGTCATATGGTAAGTAAATAAATGAGTTCGTTCTAAGTCACAGATCTCTGAGAAAAGTTAAATTGACATCAAGAAGTTGCAACTAAGCACATTTTTTACTGTATGCAGTTTATAAATCCCTTATGCATGCGTATGTTTTTAAAAAAAGCTATATAACATGTAGTGTCTAATTACTCCCCTGGTGTCTTTCAGTTAAAGGAATGGCCTTCTTCATATACAAAGAAGTTTGAGTACAACATTTACCCAATAACCTTCTCAGTAGGAAATGCTCAGGAATGGAAAAAGTTATTCAAACCATGTGCTGCCCAGCGCCTTTTTCTTCCGGTAAGGCACCTTGGTTGCTGAGTAGGTTGCTTCAGGAAAAGGTTAATTCCACAGAAAGTAAGATTTGCTGGTGTAGTATTAAAACCATTTTCAGGCTGAAACATCTGCTTAAAGATATTTTAGTCTGTGCTTTAGCTACTTAAAAAAACCCCACAAAAAATCCAAAACCAAAACAGAAATCCAGCCTCACTTTTTCTCCTGCTAACAAAGGATGTGTGTTTCTTATTTGTCTCTCATTCCATTGGCCTCTTGGACTCTTAAGACTCCATGCGAGAGCTCTTTCAGGGCAGATGCTTCCAGGGTAGGTGCTGCATGCCTTCCATAAATAACATTCTTTTCAGCACACAGTCATCATACCCTCTCTACCCACTATCTCCATTTCCATGTCTTAGCCCTTAGACTGATGTTTTCAGCAGTCCCTTTTCCTTGAATTTTATTTCTTTTTCCAAGACTGTCAGATTTGTCCTTAAGGTAATAATTCCAATGTGCTCAAAGTCAGATTTCATGCAAGAGCCCTGTGTACCCTGGGATCTTCAGGTTCACTGAAAATTTGTACTCTTTACTGTAAATACTTTGTGTCATAAACTGGGAAAAAATTTAAGGTTGCTGGAGAGAAGGAAGGTGTTGATAACAATTTTGCATGTGCAGAAATATCAGAAATTGAAGGAACTTTTGCGCAAAGCGACTTCTGTGGAATTATGAGAATTATCTACCAAAAATATCTTGTGCGTTGCTGTTGATTGGGGTGACTCCAATAAAGTTTGCATGATCCAGGTTTCTTCATTGCTGTCTTATGAGAAATGGAGGGGACAAAGAAATCTTTACTTTCTCAGATGGAAACAATCAGGAGACAGCTGCACGTCCAGATACGTAGACTATGAATAGATATGTGAGAAAGTATGTGCTGTCAGCAGTTAGGTTTATCTGCCGTTTAGAGGTAGGCTATCAAACACACAAAGGCCAGATGGGCTGAAAGTAACTCCAACTTCAGCAGTGATCCTCTCCTCCCTGAGTAAATATTTATATCACCTGGAAAATAATCCCTAAGCGTTAGCTTGTTCGATACAGATTGTTTGTAAGGATGTACTCAAATGGGGTTGTTTTCACCGACTAAAGACAGTTCTCTGTTCTTTTTATTTCTGCGATAGAAAGAAATGTCATTTTGGCAGATTCTCATCACAGAAACAGTTTCACTTTTGTCATCACCCTTCTGATGGCAGGGTTATGTATTCATGCTGATTCCTTTAGGTCGAGCAGTGCTTTTTAAATTCTTTTTTTTGTCACTCGTGTGTTGCTGGTAGCTTCTTGTAAGGAATATTAGACTGTTGCGTGTTGTCTTAGCAGAACTAGGAGGCAACCTGAGCTGTAAGTGTGTGTTTGTTTCTCTTGGGGCAGTTGCAAAATGTTGTGTGTGGTCAGGCTGAAGTTTATGGCTTTGAATAGGAGGAGTTGTCCAAGAGTAGTTGCAGCTGACACTGAGTTGATGTGGATACAGTAAAGAAAACAAGTTGTAGTAATAGCTGAGGTGGCAAGTGTCCAGTTGCACTTTGGTACTCAGATTTGCAGACTGACAGAACCTTGGGCTGTTTCTGGGTAATTTCAGCCACCGTTATTTTTTTCGTGCTTGATAACAGGGTTCTGATATCCCATTTGAATGAGACAATGCTGGAGAAATCCAGTCTGCACACAGCGGGAGCAGAGGGTTTCTAGTGTTATTGTTTAGAGAACTGTTTTGCCTTTTATTTTAAATAAATACCAGCAGGATGTCAGTATCCTTTTCTTTCTTATCTTTCCCTGTACTAAGCATTTTCCCCTGCAGCGGCATAAAATGTGACTGGATTTAGGGAGGACCCTGGGAGAGCTGTAGTTGAGTTTATCAGCTGTTTAGCTCTCAGTTGTGCAAATTGTCTTGCTTCTGATAATGCTAAGCCCGAGTGGAATGTGAGTCTTTGATTCACAAGTGCCTCTCCTGCTAAAGAAATCTCTCTTCTGCAGCACCAGCAGGCGTGTGAAAATGGACAGGAGGGTATGAGGAATGTGTGAAGGGAAAATTGTGGAAGAATCTTGCAGTGGTTTTACTTGCTGATAAAACCAGAGCTCTGGGATGTGATCCTGCCGCTTGTAGCAATGAACTGGTTTGTCCTGGGTAAGAGGTTGATGTACGTATTCCCAAATTGTGGAGTCCACTCGGGTTGTTAAAATATTAAGGAAGATCATACGGCATCCTGCCTTTTGTAGAGGCTTTCTGTGACTTCTGATCATGTCTGCCACTTAGACATGGAAAGTAGATTGAGCCTCCATGTAGTTGCACAAGCCTAAATCTCTGCAGTCTACTACAATAAAAGCATCGATGGGATTTGCAAAGACAGAATGAGGAAGATGTGGCTCTTTACCTGAGCACAAAATGAAACTTTAAAAATAAACTAGGAGGGTAGTGGTCTCAGCGATCACTTGAAACTGTTCTGTAATACTAACATGGGTGTTAAGACACCAGGTGAAAAGCCCTCTTCTGGTCTCATGCCTATTGCATACCCCGGAGCTGGCTGCAGCTGTCTCGGTGTTTGCTGGTCTGGAGCTACCAAAACAATCAGCTAAAGTATCATGAAATGCTTAAAGGATTTTTAGATTATTTTAGTTCTAATAGTAACTAACATTTAAAACCCTTTTCAAAACACTTAATCTACTTAAGAGCTTTTAAGGTAGATTGGCAATATCCCTGTACTCTAGCTATCCTCCTGAGTATGCCGAAGTATCCAACCCAGTGGATCAGAGGCAGCACTGGGAATAGATGCCAGAACGTTATCTAGGCAAAAGTCTCCATCTGTGTAGTAACTTGAGTTAATTGGTTACTATAATTATAAGTTTAGTAGCTCAGCTTCGTGGCAGTGCTACATTAGCACCAAGATTCGGGATTTGTCCTTAATTTTGGATAAAGCTCTGGTAAACTGCCGTGCGAGCTGTTGCAAACCATTAGGTAACACAGCTTCACAACACACCAGTATGTGTTTACACAGTAGTGTGTTATCCCTTGCCAACCTTGCTAACACAGGGAGAATCTATGGAGATAGAAGTTGTGAAATCAAATTACAGATAATTGAGTATTTAAGTGAAGTGTCAGGCTAAATATAGCCAGTTCTGTGCAGAACTTTTTGACAGATTTACTAAGAACATTCAACATAGCTGCAAAAAAAAAAAAAAATCACACTTCCTTTAAGCTGTAGGCGCCTGTAGAGCGAGGAAGACGACAAGCGCAGTCAAGCCATGTTCCTGACCATTCGTTTCAAAAATCACAGTCTGTCAGGTATGTCTCCAGGGTTTGTGCTAGCAGGAGCTTGCACTACCAGACGCAGTCTGGCGTTGCTTATGCTCCAGGTCAGGTGGATGTCGTTTCTAACCTGCAGTCGTGTCCCTCCGGTTATCCCTCCCGGCAGGCTCAGCGCTGCCAGCCCCTCGCTGTGCGGCGTCTGGTTCAGGCAGAGCAAGCTGGAGCCAGGTCTCTTGTACCAGGCCTGCCTTGGGCTGCTCCACTGCTTTGGGCACTGCAAATCAGCAGAGCCAAAAATACATCATCTCCTCGTGTATGCTTTTGAATAAGTAAAAGCTAAATATTGTTTTATGGGCTGTGTAAAGCCTAAAATATATATATATTTTTTAAAACTCTTTAGTTTGGGAACAGAGCTACCTGAAAGCTATGGGACATTGGGAATGCTGGAGTTATTTAAATTAAGTTTATCCCCAGTATAACTTCATTGAAATCCCGGGAGCTATGCAAAGAACTCTTACAACCACCAGTTCTGAAATTAAATTCCCCTACCCAAGGCGAAGTTAAATGCACAGCCAGAAGGGGATGTCATCAATTCAAAATGACACGTGTAGCTTTGAGATAAGTCTTAAAACTTCACATGTGAGAGAGAAGATTGTGAAGGGCATAAAGGAAGCAGCGCAGCTTTTCTTTTAGCCTGCTGGGTGTCACTGCAGGACAAGAGCTGGGACACAGGAGAGGGAAGAACCTTTTGGCAAGCCAGAAAGGGGAGCAGGTGAGTCCTGAGTGGGGGAATATGAGGCGCGAAGCATGGGGTCAAGTGCTGGTAGGCACCCGCTTCACAAAGAACTGCAATACCTGCTTGAATCCATTTATGTGGAGGAAAATTACAGTCCATTGACTCCCACAGACTTAAATGTATGTATATGTTTAAGATGGCTGAAAGAACAGTTTTCTGCTGGCAGAAGCAGTGCCCAGGCTGTCACTGATGCTTGGGAGTAGGGTCTATATGCACCCATTAAGCTTCCCCCTGAACCCTCTGCTAGGAAATGCCTGAACTTGTCTCTATAGCAGGGCACCCATAGGAAGAATCTCACCTGGTGTAAAATGCGCTGTGCGTCCCTCAGGCAAAATCTAATACCTTCTGCTCTCTTTGTATTCGTGTGTTATCTCCTGTCTCAGACTAAATTGGGGGGCAATTTTAAAATTATTTTTATGTTTTGATTTTATGTGACTTCATGTAGTAGGTCCCTATGAATTAGAGCTTCTAGCTGCTGCAGAAGATAGACAGTATCCAGGATATCCTTAGGCTGAAAAACCTTTTCTTCTTTTATACCATCTGTCTTCTATTGATTTACTCTTAAAGTAGCTGTTGTCTTTTACTTGGGGTTTGTTTGGGGTTTTTTTTGTATTGGACTAGAGGACACTTAATGTTTGCAAATATTTGCCTCCAGTATCTTAGTGTGTTATTGAACTATTTGTGACACATTTATTGATACCTTCACATGCTGTTTTGTATTTTTTTATGGAAAATAATTCTTTGTGGCATTTTGCTATAACCTTCCACCCAGCAGCATGATCTGGGTTGTGCTGGACTTGTCTGCATGAAGTTTCTTGTAATCAGAACTTTTGTTTAAAATGCAGGGACGCTTGCCTTCTCCTGCTTGTCCTGCTGTGTGGGAAGAACATGTAGTTATTGTGTCAGAAATACAGGTCAGGGCTTTGTTAAACTTGGCTAAATGTCAATCTGAATCCCAAAGCGTTCTGTCTGCTGAAAAATCTCTTTCAAGTCCATACTCATGGATTTGGCATCTTAGTGGATGTCCATTGAGCATGCTTAGAGGTAAATTTTTTCTCCTCACTTGTTCAAAATCTTAACATTTTTCACACTCTTTCACAGGCAATCCTCAGTCACAATACATTTCTGCTTATGTAAAATTCAATTGCTCTAGTTGAATTTATTAAATTGCCTGCATGAATAGGAGAGTTTGTCATTGGTATCATTGCAATTGGATGAGAGAGTGATTGGTCTGTTCCACAAAGTGGTGAAAATCAATAGCCTTTTGGATTTGCTTTTCGAAGAAAGAAAGAAAGAGAAATAGGGCTTTTGGATGAGACCAAAGTAAGAAAATTTCAGTCCCTCAGGAATTTTTGGACAGTTTTAGAAAATATTGAAGAGGAGCAACAAAAATACAGTTGGAACTGATGGTCAGCTTTAGCTAATGGTATTTATTACCTAACAACAACCTTACAAATAGCTGGTGCAAACATTGAGGGAGTTTTCTTGGACTGTTGAAGCAGTATATAATTTTGCCCTACTAAAATTAATGAATGAGCGTGTAAGGATTTGGATAGCCACAAGGGGGAACATTGACAACAAGAATACATTAAAGATCCTGGATGTAATTTACAGTTTACACCCCTCTGACTTGACGAACTTTACTGTGGTTATTCCTGATACAGAGTCCGATAGCAGAGATCAGAATCCGACCTGATAAGTTTTAATACGACATTTCTATTTACCAAGCAGATTTTGTTCTTCAGGAGGATGCAGATACATTTTTGTGATCGATAGGTTTTTCTTAATGAACATGAAACATTTGCATGTATTAATACTGAGTGTAAGTGTCGTGGGAGCACAAGGTTGTCATAGCAAGAACAGTCATTAGAAAGGCATAAGGAAAGATGATACGAAAAGGAGATGAAAAGTTTTCTGTTATACTAGTTTACCCTGTCTATCTACGGAGGAAGCTATATGTTTCATCAAGGTATGTGCCAGCCAGTCCGACTGCAGGGTCAGGATCCACATTAGCTTTTGGGACAGATTGTGGAAGCATCTTTCACACAGACACAGAGTAGCAGATTCGTAAGTTACTACACAGTATATAATTTTCAATAGTGATGCTTTCAGAATCCTTGCTATACAGTGTGCAAAAATTATGTTTTCTACAAATGGTTAAATTTTTTCTACAACACCACCACTTACAGATTTTTAAAAGAATTAACAAAGCTATGTAAATACATATTCTTTGTTTTTAATGTCTGAACTGATACTAAATAGGCCTTCAAGGTGGTTTGGTTTGGTTTTTTTCCTGTGAGCAGAGTGCGTTACTGTGTGGATTTTTTGTTACTACTTAGTGGATTTCAAATGAAGGTTAGAATCCAGCTTGTGTGGCCTGGTAGCTGTTGTGCTGTGCAGTTTAAAAAAAAACAAACAACAATCCAATAACCTGATAACTGTTGTTCCCGTGTGTAATTGCATTTAGCTGATAAATCAATAACCTCTTTCAAATTATCAGTTTAAAATAAAAGTGACTTTTGCCCATAACCTTCCTTTTTGTTGTCTATTTGGTTCCTTTTTCACCTCTTCCTCTCCTCGCTCTGCAAACCTAAAAGGTCATTTTGAAGGATGTGGACTCTCTCCTTTACGTGGACACTGATGTTCTCTTCCTGAGGCCCATCGACGACATCTGGCACATCCTGAAAGAGTTCAACTCGACACAGCTGGCTGCTATGGCCCCAGAACACGAAATACCAAAGATTGGCTGGTACAGTCGATTTGCGCGTCACCCTTATTATGGGACAACTGGAGTCAATTCTGGAGTGATGCTAATGAATTTAACACGGATACGCAACACTCAGTTCAAGGTGAGAAGAAATACAGCTGTTGCAGAAACTAACGGTCTATGTATTTTTCACATCTTGTAAACCTTAGTATAAAATTATGTAAAGTTTGTAATATAAAGAATCTGAAAAATATAGGATATATATTTGGATACTAAAAGCAATTATAGTGAAAATGATTATTAAAACAAAAGAGGCTGGAGCACTGAGAACTTGCAGATGAAGCAGTCTGTTAGCAGGAGTAAAAATGCCTTCTTCAACATTTCATTTTCCCTTAAAAGACAAATGAATGAGTAAACTCAAGGATCTTCCATGCAGTCACTGCATTGTTTTTAAAGTTGGGAAGCTTGATGTAAATATCCAGAGAAATTGGTAATTGTCTGCATCTTCTGTAAATAGAATTTTGTATCCTGCTGCAAATCAAATGACTCCATGAATTTTGGTATAACATGGGAATGTTTTCTTTGACATCTCCTCTCTTGTGTGAAAGGCCTGACTTGTGAAATCTCTATTTGTTTCATTGAGAATGCATTCTGTAACCTCTTTAAAAACCTTATTTACCCCAAGTAGTCTTGTTCCTCAGTCAAGGCCAGGGGTTCCTATACAGGAACAGCTTGAGTGAAAAAAGCTTTTGCTCTTAATATCCTAATTCCCAGGGAAGATCATTTTTAGTCTGCTTTTTTCCTCGCTTTTATGCCTCAGTTTTCACCTTGTCCCTGCATTTTTGCATTTTCCCACTTTTTTTCCCCCCTTGTTGCTTAGAATAGGAAGGTTGTGAATAGCAGGAGCTGACATCACAGCTGGACCCGGGAGACCTTGCTTTCCTGTTGAGATAAACAAGAGTGCGGTCAGCTCTGCTGTTCCAGCCCTGTCCAGTTCTAACATTTCCTGGCAGTTCTTCATTTTTCATCTAGGAATCTGACACGGCTTAGCAGACTCACAAATATGTGGGTGCCACACTCTGAGTCATGTATCACATCGTTCACGGTATTAACCCACTGCTTCTGTTTTTCTGTCCTGCAGAACAGCGTGATACCGAGTGGTTTGAGTTGGGAGGAAATGTTATATCCATTATACCAAAAGTACAAAAATTACATTACATGGGGAGATCAGGATTTACTAAATATAATTTTTTACTTTAACCCAGGTAAGTAATGATTCTTGGAGTCCTGGTTGTCCGTGTTGAGAAAATTTCTTGAACTTGAAAATTTTTTTTTTAGAATTTGTTATTTATGATACGCGTAATGTACTCTGGCATGAAGTTAATGTGTAAGTGCACCTCGGATTTACAACCTGTGAAAATCCTTCTGAAAGTGGCTCAGGTAGTGGGGCTTGGACTTCATTCCATTGGATATGAAGATCTGTTTTCTGGAGACTCTGAGGAAAATAAGGCCGTGTAGCATTAATAGTCAAATGCAGGAATGAAGTTCAAGTTGTACACGTGCTTAAGAATGTCACTGGACCAGGGCCTAGCTGAAAAATATTTTTGTTTGAGATGTTTATCTGAATGTGAAATTGCCAGACTTTCTTCAAAGCTATGCTCTATTTTTCTGAAATTCAGCTGTATATTTATGCAAACAAGTGACAAAGCTGATATAAACAGAGGATGGACACAGCCATTGAAATATCTCCTCTGAAACTCTTGCCCTCCCTACTTTCTCTCCTTTGCTAAAAGTTACTTTTTGAGGAAGGTGTTTCCAGCCTCTCAGTGAATGATGCGGCCTCAGCGGGCACCAGGGTGGTGGCATCTATATTCTGTTGCTTAGATTTCTGCATTTTCTACTCTTCTGTATTCTGCTTGCTCTGGGAGATGTGGAGGGCTCCAGGCCTCTCATAAACCTTGTTCTCAGAGAACCCGGCTGTCCTAGTGTGGACCAGCATCACCAATATGTGTGTTCTTGTCAGCCCAGCAAAATGTTGTAACTTACTCCTGCCTGTCACTCTTGCACACCTCCATAAACAGCTTGTAAGGTTTTTGGTTTGTCTTGCATTTCCTCTTGAGTTATATTCTCATGAGGAACTGGCAATTTTTGGGCATCTTCGTCTTAAAAGGGTGTGACTTTTTCCACAAGCGCTGAGGCAGTTTCTGGAAATGCAGCCCCTTGTAAGTATTTTACACTGATATCACACAGAAATGGCTTCAGGCACTTCCAAGAACAGTAACATCTGAGAAATGCAGGGATTTCAAAATTATAGCATAGTACGTGCTTCCCAAAGAAGCTGAGAACCTTATTTCATGCTTCTGAATATGCTGAGCATCCATTCTTGTTTGCTTTTCCTTGTTTCCTGTGTGACCTTGTATTCCCTCCAGCGATCTCGAGAACAGAGTAAGTTTGGATTTCTTTTTATTTATTCTGTTCCCTTTTCTTTGTCTCTAAGGAGTCATAGGGTAGGTAATTGGATATACCCAAATCCAGGCAAATAAAAGGAGAGAGCAAAAGCAAAGCAATAAGCTAACATCTGTTTACTGCAGACAGATGTCAAACATCAGCGTCCTGTGTGTTACCCTCAATCCTAGAGAAAAAAAATCAAGTGGAAGAAATCTTCTTTATGAAATCATAAATAATTTCCAAAAAGAAATGAATGTTATGGGAATAGGGTCTGCTGGAGGAAGAAGAAGATGAAGCCAGGTTAGTTGTAAAGTCAAACTCAAGCTGCTAACTGAAGTGTGGAGTAAAAAAACCAAAGATTGCAAAAATATTTTAATTTTGTGATGAGAGAATTCTCTATCCAATCCACATGTTGAGACTCCTCTCTGCACTGGAGTCTCTCTTTTCCTTGTAACTGGTAAATAATTTTTTGCAAATTAGATAACATCAGGCTGCGCAAGAAAAGAGAACAAAGGAACTGGGTACAATTAAAACATAAGACTAGACCTTCCCGAGGTTTTAAACTGCTGGATTGTTGAGACTGGCCTGGGAAGGAATCAGTCGAGGCTGCTGCAGGTGGCGTTTTATAGATGCAGTGCCTTGGCTTAAAAATGCACGGAACGGTGGTACCTGGGGCCTGAGGAGATGCACCCTTTTCCCAGCTCCAAAGGCTGTTCTGGTGATGAATGGACCTGAGGCCTCGCCGAGCAGCTGGAGTTTGAATCCAGCTGTGACAGCAAAAAATGCACAAAAGAGTCATGGTGTGGAGAAGATCAAGAATTCTCAAGTGACACATAGGAAAGCTAATAAGCCCCTAACAACATCCTCTCCCGTAGGGACCTGCTGAGGAGCTGTGCTCGCAGACATCTGCTCAGGGTTACCGAAAGGATCCTCCTTAACTGTAACGGGGTTTGGACCAGGCGTTTCAGCTCTTCCTGTCCTTTTGGCAGCACTGGGGAGTGATTCTGGAAGTGGGATAGGTCAGACTGCATGGAAACCACTCAGTCTCCCCTTTCCTGAGCAGTCTCCTGCTAGAGAGGGCTTGAGACTTCTACTTCTTCAAGACCCACAGAGGACCAGCTGCAGACCTCCCGGGAAGCTAAGAAAGGCCAAGTGATGAATTCAATCTGTGGTGCTTCTGACACGAACCTGCTGGCATGGTGCAGGGATTCATTGTACTCCATTCCTGAAGCAAAAAGGTCACAGGGGCTGGCATGATTCATTATAAGAGTATTGCAAATACTGTGGATGCATAGAGAAAGTTTAAAAAAAATTAAAAAATTCAGTAGCAGAAAGGAGGTTACAAGGCCTTTTGAGAATTTACGCTCATCTTTAAACAACCTGGACCTGTGAAATTAATGGGTGACAACTCTGAGAAGGACTGTGCATAAAATACACTACCTCTTGTACTCTGCTGTATCTCGGTGTGACAAATTGTCATAGCCTCAATGAAAGCTTCAGCAGCAAACATTGGATACGCTCTGCAAGCTTTCCCGTGCTGTCTCTAGAAGGATTCTGGATTTCGTGTAGCCCTCACTGCCGTGTGTGCTTCCCTAATCATTTCTGTAATGCCAGAAACTTCTTAGGAGGGAGGAGGACCCTGGATAGTGCCACCTGGTGCATGCTTTCTTGGTTTAATTCTGATACTTTTAGCTTTGTAAAATGCTCTCTTGGTTTATGTTTTCACCCAGGCTTTGTGGTGCCCTCTCTTTCTGTTAGCTAAGGTCTAGCGGTGCTGAGATACCTGTACTCATCCCCTGAGGAAAAAAAGCTTCTGTGTCTAGCTGCTCCTTGGGATGTTTGTAAAAGGAAGTAACCAAATTTTTTTCTGATTATCAATCCAAGCTTTTTCACAGAAACGTAATTTAATTTGTTGTAACTCACTTGACGTGTCTTTTTTTCCTCTCTCCCCTGACCGATGTTGGCAGAGTGTCTCTATGTGTTTCCGTGTCAGTGGAACTACCGGCCCGATCACTGTATGTACGGAAGCAACTGTAAAGGTGCAGAAGAAGAAGGTGTCTCTATTCTGCATGGAAATAGAGGCGTCTACCATGATGACAAACAGCCTACATTCAAGGCACTCTATGAAGTGATACGTGATGTAAGTCTTCGATCTTGATAAAGGCAGTCCTTTTATTTCCGTGTAAATTATTGCTATAACTGCATCACTCCGATTGCTGTTCCAGCAGATCAGGCTGAGCACAGTTGTGTACCATCAGACTCAAAATAACAAGGTTGCTTTGGCCTCTCCTGTCTTACTCCATGCATGTATTTGAGGTGATTTAAATGATCCTTCTTCATATTGTAGTAAACTTCTAATCAGAAAGGCTGATAAATTGTAATATCAGAGGTGGAAAAGTGAATGTAGTCCAGGCACATGGAAGGCAGAAGCTCTCATACAGGCACAGGTCCATATTTCCACTTTGTTGTGTCTGTACAACTCTGCTCCCTAAAATATCTGTTTTGTTATAGTATCCTTATATTAGTAAATCTCCTAGAAATACAGTTTCTGGGAAGTTGACTATTTCAGATGATACACCCAGACAAGCTTTGTGCTCCCAAGCAGACCAGTGGTTGAAGTTGGGAGGCTTTGATGACACTTTGGGAGGGTGAGGGACAAGCCATTGCCATCCTAAATAAGGTTTTATCTTACAAAAACTTCTAAAATGCCGTTTTGTAACTAGTGAAAACTAATAATTCTTTTTTTTCTTTTTCTTTTTTTTTTAAGTTTCCATTTGAAGACAATCTCTTCCAGTCTTTGTACTACCCTCTGCAGTCTAAGTTTCTGGACACAGTGCACACTTTATGTGGGAGAATTCCACAAGTATTTTTGAAGCAAATTGAGAAAACTATGAAGAAGGTGTATGAAAATCGTGTCATCGTCTACTTGGGGGCCAACCACAGATACTG
The DNA here is from genome assembly GCA_028565335.1 of Limnodromus scolopaceus. Taxonomy (NCBI): domain Eukaryota; kingdom Metazoa; phylum Chordata; class Aves; order Charadriiformes; family Scolopacidae; genus Limnodromus; species Limnodromus scolopaceus. The sequence goes on from JAOXNO010000003.1 coordinate 11,823,419, forward strand.
AATGTAGCTGTATTTTTACACTGAGTTTTTAATTCTCACACCCCATCTCATGAAGCATATTAATGCGAGTATGAACTCCTTTACTGAAACTCGGAATTTAAATATTTTCCTTATCCACTTTCCTAGTAACCCCACGAATTACAAAACAGAGGAAATCCTCGAAGTCTACCTAAACTGTCCTTTCCTGGGCCTTTTGTTCTCTTCCTAAGTTTGCTCTTGGTTGCAACAGGGAGAGTTGATAATTCTCACTTTTATTTGACGAGTTTAGTTTGGTTATTTGTTTAAGTACAGCTGTATTCACTGTAACTTGTTCTGAAGTTGTGCAAAAGCTTGGACTGATCTTAGGCTTGACAAAGAAGTTACAGTCTGAGCTACGTAACATACAGGGAATATAACCCTTGAAAAATGGTAGGGCAACTATTCTTGACTGCCATGAGAATGCTGAATTACAGAAACGATTGCTCTTGTGATAGGATGAGTTAAAATTTACTATAGTAAAGGGAAAGTATTTGCTTAAAATTGCACTTCTGTCTGAAGGTATATTGCCTGCTATTCTTCACATCTAGGACCTAAGATTTCTCTTACTTAAAAAGATGAAGGGAATAGAAGTGCCTATTTACTTGGTGTTTTACAGCACTTTTGGTCTAGTGATTGTCATTTTTCCCCTCTGCTCTTCGGTAGTTTTGTGAGGGCTTCTCATGAAGGAATTATAAGGAAAAGATTTACAGCATAAATAGGAAACCAGCGCACAAGCCATGGGAGGGGGATGCAGTGGAGGCTGTGGCACCTGCACAGCGAACGGAGACCAGACACAGACAGTCATGGTCTTCCCCTCCGGTCGCTTACAGTTTTAAGAATCTGTTCTCTAATTCGGTAATACTAATTACATGAGACACAGTCCAAGAATATTGTGAATGAAGAGTACAAAACCAGGTACTATTGATCTGTTTTCCTCTGTAATTAAACCTCTTTAATTGCTCTTTACTGCGCAGTAACAATGGTTTGCCACCAAAAACTGTGTTGGGAGGCTGAGAATGCTGCCTCTGACACCCCCTTTTCCGTGTCGCCAGAAACCCCAGGGCATAGAAATGAGTTTCTGCCTGGCACTGGCCTTCCTGGAAGTAGAAAATTTTATGCTGGGATCATAACAAATAGCCTCAGAGTGAAAGAGGATACAAGATGGCTTTGATGTTTATTTGAAATACTTCATTTAGTTTAGATTTCAAAAGTAGGATGTTCATCTTAGGATATATATGCACAGACAAGAGCTTGTTAAGCTGAAAGGTGCTCGGGACAGGTCCCTGGGGAGCTGGGAGTGAGGACACTCATAAAGAGCCGGATCCCAGAGGGCATTTTCTATGTGTAAGCCCCGAGGGGTGTGTGTAGGTGAGTGCTTAAAGAAAACAGCAGAGAAAATGATCTTACTTTTCAAGCCTGTTCAGCAAAAAAATAAATTAGCCATTACGTGGAACTACTCCCTTTGATATCTAATGGGCAAAGTAGGAGAGGGGTGAGGAGGGTGAGATACACGAAGCTTTTCTCTAATGAATGGAAAATTGCTACAGATTGTATATGTAACATTTATTAGAGATAAATATTTGGGGTGTGTGGATGAGGGAGAGGATGTTTCCTCAGTTAAAAAGTAGGATTTCTGAAGAATTGCAGTTTGGGGGGTTTCTACCCCATCCGGTCAGGACTGGTGCACAAGTTTCATAAGAAAACAGTCTCCAGGAGGACGTCCTTTGGGCGTGCACGCTCCTCTCTCCTGGTGTGGCAGCTCGTGAGGGGGACAATGCAGGCTTTCCCGGCATCTCGGGCTGCCAGATACAGCGGCTGCGCACAGGATGAAGTGCCGGAGAACTTTTTCCAAACACTAGAGTGTGAAAATGCCTGTGACACATCCGTGAGCGTGCGGGGGGAGTGACACAGCCTGGCAAACAGCCGAGTCCTCAGAGAGAGGGAGGTGTTAAGACAGAGGCTTGGAGTGAAGGGTGTAGGGTCCTGTCCTAGCGGTTTCCCTGCTGCTCCGTGCTCGCACGGGGGACAAACACCAACGTTGGGACAAACGCCAGCGGCTGTTGTTTGTGCCTCTGTGTGCTGCAAATTCTAATCAACAACTTGTGGGTGTTTCTGACTCCAGTCCCTTGTCCCGCTGCCTTTGCCACGGAAGTGTAAATGCACATGCAAAGGGCATCTGCTTTGACTGAGAGCCTGGGACCCAGAAAGGCATTTAAAGCGTAGACGCTGCTGTCTCTCTCTCACAACTTGCCTTAGTGTTTTCTATTTTAACTGAAGTTTTAGTTGCCACTTTAAAATAACAGTACATTTCTAAATACAGGGAAAAGTCTGGAAATGTGACCCAAATGAACTTTGAACGCTTCAGAGCCAGAAGACTCTGAAATGAAATGAATGAAAAGGAATTCAGCAGGCTGTTTTTAAAAATGTAATATAATGTAAACTTAACGTATGACAGGTAAACCTTTTAGGCTAGCAATAGTGAGAACTTGTAAAAAAAAATATTAGCTTGCTTTTTGGTCCTTATTTTCAAGTATCAGGGTAAAGCTGACTGTAGGTCAAACGAGGACAGAGGAGATGCATGCTGGGCTCTCCGAGTTCCTCATTTCTGGGGTATCTACAAACCCCAGAAAGCGGCGGAGCAAAAGCCTGGTTGCCCAGAGAGTTGTGACTCTGGTGCTAAAGCCTCTGAAGCCGAGGAGGCTGCGGTTGTGTAAGCTGTGATTCAGCAGAGCCCTGCAACTGTGGGCACAGCCACATGAAGGAATGGAATTCATTACAAAACAAAGGCATTATTGCATATGAAATGATCAGAGATTAAAAACAGTGCTTTTTTTATGTTTACAGGAGGTGCTACACGATGTTCAGAAAGAACTGTGTTATGTTCTCAACAGCTATTAAAAATTATGAAGTATATGCTTTAACATGAAGACTTTGTTAGTGTAATATCCACTTGCAGGAAGAATGGGGGAGGTTCCCCCCTGCTGGGCTTTTTCTGAGAGAAAAAAAGCTATAATTTGAGCTCTCCAAAGTGTTTTAAAACAATTATGTAGCTTTGATATTTTTTGTTGTTAGAACTATTAATTTATATTTTATTGCAGCTTCCAAAACCATGTTATATTTTGGTTTTAACAGTAGTTAATTCTAATATTAATCTTGTTTAGAAAACAGTTTTCATTCATTTTGTATTTCATACTTGTGGCTAATGCCTTGTTTATTAGCCTTCATTTATTTTAATAATGGGACGTGTAAATACTTATATAGACTTCATATCCTCATTTCCCCTTCCTCTCATGTATTTTAATGAATTTCAGTGGTATAATGTAACCAAAACACCTTTGCTAATGTAACACCTTGAGCAGCGTCATCGTAACGTAGCGTAGAAACCAAGAGTTTTCTTCAAATGAAGGGAGACTCCAGGAGACGGAATGTATTGATAACGAAGGAAAAGAATCACCTTTTTACCCCACGACAGAAGCAGCGGGTACAGCCCAGAGAACTGGGTTATTTGAAACGTAAGCCCAAACCCAGCGATACTCCGAATTTTGCCTGTGTACTCAGTAGCCACAGATGCAGCGCAGAACGTGAAGCGCGTCACCCAGTCCTTGCTGTATCTGCCTCAAATATTCAGGTTTTAAATTTGCTACGTTATACTTGAACTTGCCGAAGATAGATAAACAGGGGCTTTATGTTAAGAGCCGCTGAGCTCCTCCTTGTAGCCCAAAGCCTTTTAGGAAAGCCTCAGGCTGCCGGTGTGTGTCGTGCAGCAGCCAGCTGCCGGAGCGGGGAGCATTCAGTCACATCATTTGTTTTGGGGGAGAGGTTTTCTAGGCCCTTTGCCCGCGGGTTACAAGGTGGGCTGAGGTAGCTCCTCTGTCATTGTGCTCACAGGGAACTGGAAACTGCTCTGTGTGTGTGTGTGTGGACACAACAGGAGCATGTGTAAAGAATTCTGCACGTGTAAAGAATTCTGTGCCTTTTCTCCATCATTTAACTGTTTGTGTATTATTATTTGACAAGTGCACCAAGTGCTTATAGCTCCCAAGGAGGCCTAGCAGTGCATTCCTGTGTTCTGTAAGATCCTTTGGCTTACATTACAAATAAAGCAACTTTTAAGCAAGCTCTGCATTTTGATAGTTTTCTTTTAGATACGAGACTTTGTGCGTGTTTGTGTAGTGGGTCTGGCTGGGATGGAGTTTAGGATGTATAGTGTCTGTATAATGGGTCTGCCTGCATCCAGCAGGGAAAAGTGTTCCTCTTAAAATTTTATTCTTTTCGTTACTGAAAAGTGTTACTGAAAGAGACAAATACATTTATCTTTCCTCAGAGTGCTAATGGGTCGTTAACACGCTTGTGTTACGGTGTCCACAGATCAGAACCTGGTCTCAAAAGGAAAGGAGTTTTACCTTTTGCTCTTCCTTTTTACTATTTCTCCATTATCTTCTGCTCCTCAGAGGGTCGGGTCATTTAGGATCATTTCCCTTCCCTCCCTTGTATTTCCTTCCCTTCCCTTGTGTTTAATTTGATTTCTCTGACACTTGTGTGGTCACTGCCGCGCTGTCCTGGTGTGACAGAAGCTTGTGAGCTGTCTGTCTGTTCAGCCAAACCAGTTGTCCGCCTGGTGATGAAACTGTTCTCACTTGCCCAACTTGCTCCGCTGTGTGGTTTGTTGGGCTCGGTCACGCTCCCTTCGAAGCCGAGACTAAAACTCCCGTTGATATTCATGAGCAGAGGTAGGGGCAGCTGTGAAACAACAGTTCTCTGTGCCCAGGGCTGCTTGCCCCTGGGCGGGAGGTGCGTGGCTGGCTGGTGGTTGGTTACCTGTTCCTCAACCAAACTGGTCGGTGATGGTCTGATTGGAGATTTGTCACTCTCAGACGTGGTTCCAGTCAGTACTGGTGTGGGGAGAGCACAGTTTTTGCAAGGTACAGGCCAGGCAGGGGTGACACGGGCACAACAGCAAACAGGATGGGCATTTGCCTGGTGCTGGTGGCTCTGAGGAAGGGACCTGAACTGCGGTTCCCCGCATCCCCAGTGCCGGGGGTTCCCCGCATCCCCAGTTCTGCCGGGGTCGTTAACTCCGTCTAATCCGTTTGGAACAAATGAACTCTTCACTGAAGCGAGGCCTTGGAGCTCGGGTACCCCCTGAGGGACCTGGGGACAGGAACAGTCTCTGTCTCCCATCCCGCGCTGCCGGACACATCAATAACCACGGCTGGGACTCAGGAGACATCTGTGTCACATTGCCATGGAGCCACCACGTCGCAATGGAGCTCCGCTTCCATCTCACAGTCATCCTCACAAGTACAATCCCAGGAGAGAGAACTTCTCTATGTGTTCCGAGATGTTTAGAGCTGGGGATAAAGTACAACTATCAAAAAAGAGTGAGATTTTAATACTAGGATAAATCTTGACACTTTATCAACTTTAGCACAAACTGTTGATCATTTAATTTCAAATAATTTCCTTCCCGCTGCTTCAAGAAGAGATTCCTCTCTTAAGAGAGTCAGGTACCTGTAGCCGTAAAGGAGCCAACTTTCAGAGAGTGTTTTTCTCTTCCATCAGATCTAGTCAAGTTTGATGCTAATAAATAGCCACTACGTGCCCGTCCAGGGGTGGGGTGGCACAGGGACATCCCTTGTCCCCGCAGAGGCTGGAACCACCCCTGCTTTGTCCTCTTGTGTCTGCACCGGGGTCCGTACAGGCTACAGCCTCCCGTTGGCACGGGATAAGGGATGGTGATTTGTGCTTCAGAAGGAAGAGCAATGTTTGGAAATGTCGCTTTCATTCTGGATCGGAGTAAAAAACAAACTGTCAACACTTCCCTTTGAAACGAAAACGAAAATTGAGACAGAACACCAGAACGAGAATCAACATTTAAGATTAACAAAGCACTTTGCTAATGTTCTCTTTTGAGGTGAAATATTTTGTTTTGACTTTTACATGTCTATAAATGCACCACAATTGCTCATGTTATTTTGTGAAAACAATTACATAGTCCAAAAATGTACAACGCTGTCTTAGAGCCAAAATATTTTGGTCGTACCAAAAGAGTTGACGCTGAAATGACACGGCCCTTTCTTTAAAGAATAAGGTGTCATCGGTTGAGCTGTTCCTGCAGAAGAGTCTTTCCCGAATCCTTTGGAAAGGGGTTTGTTCCCTGCTGGGGTGGCTGGAACCGTGCAAAGCAGGTGCCTTCTCGGGGCATGCACCTTTAAAAAAAGGATCTGAAGGACGACTGGTTTTGAATGGTGACTTCCTCACCCCTGAGGGAAAAAACAAGTCTGGTTTTAATGTGAACGATCTTGCAGTTTGCAGAGGAACCCACCAGAAGCTTTCTGTGCGGGGGATGTACTGGGAGGATGGGCTGGGAAAGGAACCGGCACCGGTTTGCCGTGGGCTCGCGCAATAACGTGAGGAAATACGTGGGGAGACGTGTGTTAGCGCAGGGGTTGGTGGCCAACGTGGGGAAAGCCTAGAACACTTGTCACATCGAACCCTTCTTTCTTTTCTTAATCCCGCTCTGAGTCACTCTTTCCAAATAAAACCCAACTCCCACAAACAGCGTTTTTCTGTTTTCAGCCTTTTCTGGGTTTCAGGCACCGCGCTCGAGCTGTTCTGATCTTTCCACACTCTGAAATTCATCTATTAAAAGCCTATTAAAGATGTTTAGTCATTTTCTCGGAGGAGGGCCACGATTTGTCTGGAGGTGGCTGTGATGTACTTTAAAGAAAAAAACAAAAAGCCTTTTCTGTTCTGAATGGTTCAGAGATGCGGAATTTTTTCGAGTGTCATTTTATTGTACTGTCCTTGAGTTTCTGCAGCTATAAACTAAAAAAACACCAAAGAAATAAAACCCCTTAGCCTCCTTCTGTAAATCCTTTGATGTGTACCGATGTACAGTGTTTTTCTGAAGATCTAAGTGGGTCCTGAAACACAGGATTGTTCTCATTTGCTTATTGCTCTCACTATCTGAATTCTGCGGCCTCTCACTCGATAGCGTATTGAATCGCTACAGATTCTTTCCAAGCACACTAAGCAATTTGGGGTCAAACTGAGCTGAAATACCTTAAAAATCGCTGTCACACATCAAGGAATGAAATTGCTTTAAGTCGGGTTAGGTCAGGGATCTCTAGATACCTCACCTAAGCTTCATTATTTGAAAGCAGAAGTATCTGCTGGTCCTACGGCCTCGATCATCATCATCAGCGTCGGGCCTATTGAGCGGTGCCCAAGGCTTGGACAGTCTATAATTCTGTGGAAACTTCCAAAAGTCTTGTAGTTCTAAACAAAATGCTGGGATATGATTGGGGTGTTATTCCTGTGCCTTCCTTCAGCGCTGCTGAATGTGAACCCAAGTCCCACCAACGCTCAGTCGGAGCTTAGTTGGCTGTAAGGTCAAGGAAGAAAAGAGAGATTTGTCCAAGCGCGTCGGGCAGAGCTGGACTGGGATTGGAGGTGGGACCCGGGCCTGCTCTCTTTGAAAACTCTCAAAAAAAAAGGTTTTGCAGAAGCTTAAAAGAAATCTACAGTGTAAATCTAAACTAGGCTTTGGGTAAGTTTAGTGCAAGAAGAAAACCAAACAATTTCTCATCACTATTTTGTTCAATGTTTAGAAGCCCCACATCTCCTTTCCTACACTGTGATTTCTTTTTCATTGCTGATTCTCAGTAAATACCCCCCGAGCAGCTTTGGGAACTGCCACTGAATGAAATCCTACTCTCGGTGTGTGTTTTTATCACCAGGTGTGCTAAATACCTTACAAAAAAAAAAAAAAAAAAAAGAGTAATTATCATTTCTGTTTCATTAATGAAGAAACGCAGGCGCGATTGCCAAACTCGTTTGCTTGAGATCACACAACAAATGAATTATAAAACTACCTACAAGTTTTTTGGTTCTATTCTAGGCTTATATTTAAGTGTTTCTCCTTTGAAAATGGAAGGAAGAGCTGATTTGCTCTCAATTGGAATATTTTTCAGTTAGTTAAGGAAATGTGGGTTTCCAAACACGTGAACCTCCCCTAAACTGAGCTTCATCCTAAAATGAAATAATTTGAAATAATCTGTGGCCCCACCCCAATACACCACTCAGTCACGCGCTTTCCTTGCTCTATTTCCATAGAAGTAATTGATGGGTTTATTTGGTTCCTGCTCCAGAGGATAAACATTTTCCCTGAAACAAAACAAAACAAAATATAGTGTTTTCATTAATTCCACCACATGCCTGCTGTTGAATTTTGAGAACCTCTTGATGCTCAAAGATTGGGGTTTTTTAATCGTTATTTTTAATTATTTCAATTGAAAATGGCTTCCCTGGAGAAACCAAAGAAGTTTTTGGAAGTAGATTGTTTGAAAAACTTCATTCCACTTTTTTCAAAATAGGCAATAAAAGGATCGGAATGAAACCAGAGGCCTTTTTCCCTGTCAGGGAAATCCTGCAGGGATTGTTCTAGTAGTTTTTATCTCCCTTTTGGAGCCAGGATGTGAGCGGTGCCCCCGGTGTCTCTGCCCATCCCTGGAGCGGGGTCCGTGTTCGGGAGCGGTGCCCAGGAAATGCCCCATTTTGAAACAGCAAAGGTGCAGAAAGTCGTAGGGCTGCCCCCACCACCTTAACATCAAACCTCCCCCGATATTCTGTGAGTGCAGGGAAGTGGCTCTAAAGTACTCGATAAAACACTTGAGTGTGTTTTATTCTATTACAAACTTTTAAATTATGTTTATATTTCTGTACAGAGTGTAATACAAGAATTTAGAAAAAGCATATTTATTTTTTCCTGCAACATTTTTAGTGAAGAAACATTGTTTAGTCCCAGTTTTCACTGGTAATTCTAGATATCTCGGGAACAAGGGTATTATTTTTTTTTCTGTTTTAAAAGGACAGGCCAACACCACAGCTTTTCAAATGGACAATTACGGGCTTTGTTTTGTTGGGTTTGGTGATACCTGTAAATGGAATGGGATGTGGTTTAGGAGGATTGACTTTGCTCTCCTAAGGGTTTTTTTAAGCAGGTTGTGTAGCTCTGAGACTTTAATGTGCATGTTTATGCTCCTCTCAGCTCGTTTCAGCTGGTGGGATTCTTTAAGAGCAATCACGCTGGGAAATGCAGTTCCTGGGGAAGAGCTGAAAATTGAGAGCATGTGAGCGGCTGTGAGAATTATTAGAAAGAGCAAGCTGTGCTGGGGTGTGAGCTGATGGGGTGTTGGGGGGGGAAACGTGGGCAGCTGGGGTATGGAAGTTATTTAAGAGAAGCTCTGGTCCGGGAGAGGTGAGGTCTCTGCTCTTCTGAAGGTAGCAAAGGTAAGCTAGTATTTTGGTGCCTTTCACTGGGCTTTGATATCTCTTTTCAACTACTAAAGTGGATCTGGAGGAGAAGGACCCGGGCTAACCTGTGATCTGAGTTGTATCGTCCTTTTCTGTTGTTGGTGCATCTGGGTACGGCCCTCGGCGCTGCTGTTTTCAGCCCAGCACCCACCCCTTGCCTTGAAACCTTCCCCTGTCCTCTCACAACTCTTTTTTCAACACAGCTCTTTCCATGTTGAAGAGATTTTTCATTCCTATTTTGGGGGAGGATATGGTTAATGCTGTAGAGAGTGTGTTATTGTCTAATTATAAAAGCAAACTAAGGTAGTTTTGGTTAATAGAGATGTCTAATGCTAGAAAGGTGTGTGTGCTACAGAGGGCTCGGGGCAGGGAGAGTCGTGGCAGCAGAGCTGCAAAGGCAATGGCCAATAATTAAAAATTGTTAATGGTGTCCATGTCTCTATGAGGAGCAAAGTGGTCAGAGGGAAAATAGCAACAAAATTCACTGTGGCTTTAATGCTGTCTCATGCACTGGGGTTTGGGCTTGGTGGGTTCTGGGGTGGTTTTTTTCCCTAGAAGTTTGTCATCTCTTCTTTGCAAGCCTTATCTTCTTTGACGCTCTGGTCATTTGTTTGGTTAATAAGAGTTAATGATGCCGTCTGGCTGCAAGGGAATCTGTAACACCAGAGACATGTACAAGACAGTAGAAGTGCCAAGTCCTAAGTATTGTTATTGAGAATTCTCGTGTAATTGATGTCCAGTGGGGAGTGCCATTTTTCCTTTTAAGAGGCTGAGAATTGATCCACGGCACAAAAAACCAGACAATTCCCTCGCAAAGCACTTAAAAGTAGCAGTGCTTTAAAGTTGCACTTAAGAAGGCTTCCAGTTATCCACATTTGGTCAGTGGGAGTCCCAAAATACTTAGTCTGAGGTGTCTGTACCTATTCTAAACTATTTTTTCAAGAGAGATGCTTTTCCTAAGCTCTCTGTGGTGCTGTGGCACAGGAATGCAGTAGCTCCGCTCTCCTCGCACTTAGAGCCACGATCACAGCTCAGTTCTCAGCTCAGCCCCCTCCTCCAACACGCAAGCTGCAGGATTCCTACCATTAAATCCATGTTTGGCCCTGCAGGGTGTCTTGAACAGCAACATTCGTCCCAAAAGGTTGGTTTGTTAAATCCACACTGCTGCTTTGCCCTCCTCCTGCTTGACCAGGCAGATGCAGAGAGGCTCGCGGAGGTTCATTCACTCCCCTCTGCCCGGCTGTAGCCTTCACGAAGAACCCAGAACTTTCCTTGTAAGGGCTGCTCATTTTAACAAAGGTTTTCATGATAGTACAAAACAGGGACTTTGTACAGCACACCTGTAAATATGAAACCTTAAATATCCTGATTAGCTTTGTATATTCCTCCAAGGGTCAGAGATCCGAAAGGTTCTTGATTTTAGAAGCCATACAATTTTTAAATATAAGTTGAGGGCTCAGTGTGGCGCAGTTGGCAGTGGAGGTGTGTTACACGCACACCTTGGGGATCATTTCCCACATGATAAAATCAATACAAGAGGTCCAGGAAGGCACTTTGCAGCACAGGAATGCTTGCTGGGGGTGCCAAGTTCATCTCTCAGCTGTTTGTGGTGGTCCACAAACCGGGTCGTTTTGCTGTGATGCTAGCAGCACTTCTAAGAAATGTGGCCATGCCGGAGGTTTCCTTTTGTCAAGGTGGCACCTGGGAGAGTGGAGAAGTTTGTACGGCCACTGGCACTGTGATCTTTTCAGGGATTCCTCCGACACGCTGTGGCAGAGTCTGTGTTTCTGCTGTAGGCGACCAATCTGCTCTTGCTTGTGGCCAGCCCGGTCTCTGCTGGGCCAGCCCTGGCCACAGGGGGTGTGCCCACGGGGGAGGACGGACACCTCTGCACAGATGGCTGCCGCCCTGGGGACACCTCGGGAGGAGGCTGGGACACCATCCAGGTCTATATCAGGATTCTACCTAATAGTGAACCACCGCAGATGTGCCAGCTCACATATGCCTAGAATAACAGTTGGCATCGATATTTGGCTACCTTATTTACAATTTCTTTTTGTCTGTGTGTGTTAAATTAGCATTTCCCTTTCCTTCCAGGAACAGCCACCTCATGTCCCTCAGTCCTACTGTGAAGCATTTGGGGTGGGTGAGCCTGTATGTGGGGTTGGTAGCCCCTGGCCTTGTCTCTGGGTTTGTCTGCTGGGAGCAGCCTCGCCTGGGGACCTCTTCCAGAGGGGAGCGAGGGATCTTCACTGGGGAGCGGGGCGATAAGATGAAAGGTAATGGTTTTAAACTGAAAGAGGGGAGATTCAGATGAGATCTCAGGAAGAAACTCTTTGCTGTGAGGGTGGTGAGGCACTGGCCCAAGTTGCCCAGAGAAGCTGTGGCTGCCCCATCCCTGAGGGGTTCAAGGCCAGGCTGGATGGGGTTTAGAGCAACCTGGTCTGGTGGGACGTGTCCCTGCCCAGGGCAGGGGGGATTGAGACTTGATGATATTTAAGGTCCCTTCCCACCCAAACCATTCTGCGACTTCACCTTCCCTTGGCTGGAGCTGTGGTGAGAGAAGGGACCATCCCCAAGAGCACCGGTACCGTGGGCCGGGAGGGAGAGTCCCGTGTGGGGATTAAAGGTGCCCAAAAGGGTGGCAGAGGAAGATGTAGTGAAGAAGGGGGAAGATGGCTCCTCCTTGAGGATAAAAAGCGGGGTGGTTGGCATATCTATGCAGATACTAAATGTGAGGGTGGAGGAGAACCGTCGCCCTCAGCCTGAGGGGGGAGGAGGGCGCCCAAGCTCCCTGAGGGGCCGGGGCGGAGCGGCCCCGCCAGTCAGGCGGCAGCTCGGCGTTCCCATCCCATTCCCCGAGGATCTGCCTGGCGGGGCCGGTGTGAGGCGGGCGGGAGCCCCCGGCCGGAGGAGGAGAAGGGCTGAGGCAGGCAGTGGCCCTGAGGGAGCCGGTGCCGGAGCCGCCCGCTCGGTCGGTGTGAGCCGCCCCGCCGCCGCCGCCTCTCTCAGCACCGCCCCGGCCCCGCCTCCCCGCGCGCCCCCGCCCCCCGGCGGGAGGGAGGGCGGGCTGT
>JAOXNO010000003.1:11849391-11871976 GCA_028565335.1 Limnodromus scolopaceus
CCCCCCCCCCCCCCCCCAATTCAAGTCACTCAGATCTCTTATTACATTAAGTGAATCCCTCCAAGATTGTCCTCAAGTTCTTTCCTTCTGTGTTCTGAGGACTCTGCCTTAAAATCAGTGATCAGTGTAGGTGAACATCAAGTGTTTGCATCCTAAATACACTATTTTGCACTTTTTATTTTCTGCTTGTCAGAGAGGTAATACTAGGAGAAGGGTGGAGAGGGAACTGCTCCCTTCTTTTACTAAGTTCTGGTGTTTCTTTTATGGCCTGTTCAGTGAACAGAATCAATAGTAGATCTACTTTTGTTTTCATTTTATATTCTTTGTGGTATATAGCATCTCGCCAAACCAGATGGCATCCTCTTAAATTTTAAACCAAGTAATTTTGTAATGAACTTAAACACTGTGAAATCTGAAGACAGACATCCCACCAGGACTCCTGGGAGTCTTAATGTTTTAAGTACATAGCAAGGTCTCTAGCAGTTTAACGTCCCTTTGATATAATGTTTTTTTTAATTAAACCGGTAATCTGTGAAGCAATTCCAGAAAGATTTACGAAATAATTGCAGTACCTTCATTTCAGGAGACAGCCTTTTTTCAGGCACTCTGAATTCTTCCTCCTGTTCTTCAGTTAATTTTAGATTTTTGCCCTGCTTACCTTCCATGGGTCTTGCTGAAGTTTGAAACTTAAAATCCTGTAGAGGTTGCCTGAAGTGTGTAAGCCACGTGTACTACTTTAGTGTTATGCCTGATATTTTATTAAAGTTGCTAAAAAGGGGTAATAAGTAACTTACCCTCGTTGTCTTCTGCACTTGTGGAGACTTGCAGTCCTATCTACGCTTCATGTCCAAGTCATGTGCTAGTGTTGGGGGTCACTGGGTTGTAGCAAAGCCTTCCAGTGGAGCACTAAATACGCTAAGAACTATATGGCTTGTTCAACATGATAGTTTTTATTAAAAATAGGGAAAGCACTGTGTTTGCATGAAGGAGGTAGGGATATTGCAGTTACAACTTTGTTTCCTTTCCCTGTCCTGTTTCTCTGACAGTTAATCTTTTCCTGTGACTCTCCAGACTGCAAGATTTTCCTCTCCATTCCAGGTTCTAAAGCTGCCTTTCACTATTACTTCTGTTCCTTGGTTTTTAATGTTTGTCAAATCTTGCCCAAACAACTTTGTTAGACATTCCTGGCTTTTTGCATTTTTTTGTTGAAATTTCAAGTCCCCCAAAATGAATATACCAGGTGGCAAAAGAATCAAATATAAAAACTTGTCCAATGGTCGGAAGAAAATGTCAGTTAATTCTGTGACAAAAACCATCTTGGTGGTACAAGCTACTGGCCAAGGGTTCTCCTCTCTCGCGGTAACCAGTGCAGTGGGGGAGAAAGCTGCTTTCTCAGTTTCATCAGTACAAACATTTTGAGTAAGCAGGAGATAAGGGAACGGGAGGGAAGTCTTTTGCACTCTGGGAGTGATAGGATTAGATTATTTCCATGTAAAATGCAATTTTGTTTTTGATAAGTTTGTTTGGAAAGATGAATTTGGTGCGAATTGTTAGTAGAGAAGTGATCGTACCTTGCAAGCAGCTTTGTGTTAGTAATTCTTTCTTTTAAATCAAAGCGTAGCATCAGATTATTTGGCCTGCTGTCTGTCTCAGGTGACAGTGTCCCTTCTTGAAGGGGGCTGTTTGGCAAATATAACTCCTGGAGTTCTAAATTTGATTGATGTTACTCGGCAAACTTTGGTTGATCTGTAGTAAGGGATTAGTTCCAACAAAATCATGTAGTTCAAGTGTGAAATAGTTTGTTTTTATTAGAGAATGAAGTTATTTAGGGTTGTGTTCTTCCTTGTTTCCACTCTGGTAATGTCCCTTGTCTAAATCAATCTTATTTTAAATTCTTCCTTCCCTGTGCAATGAGATATTTTTGCTGCCTCATCAACTTTCAGTGAATAAGTATGTTGTTTTAGTACTGTTCTGACTGTAGAGTTTCCTTGCGCTCCTTGTGTCTGTCTTTGTAGGGCTTTCTTGTCTTCACTTAGTAATTCTGACCCCGTCCTGGGGTTTTGTGTGTTTGCATGCAGGATTTTTTTTTTTCCTTTTAGTTGTTATTTATTGGTGGGTTTTTTGCATAGCCTGTTGTTTTATTTAACCTCTGCTTCCTCGTTTTGTGTCTTACGTTTTCCCCCACCCTTCTTTAGCCTTTTCTCATGCTGCCTCTACTTATATGTAAATATTCTCAGAACTTGCTTAAGTTTCTCATATTATTGGCTGTTTGGTCAGGTGCTGTCTGCTTTCCTGTTCAATCTCTGTAAAACACAACTGAGAATCTTCAAAGACTGAAGTATCTTCCATTCATGTTTCTCTGTGTTTCAAATTTTTTCCTTAAATTACAAGGTCAGGGACTGCGTTCTGGTACAATATCATGGTGTTAAACATCTTTTCATACCCTAAAGCACAGTTACTGGCATATATTAAATCCAGGACATAGTATCACATATTAAGGTAATGTACAAAGACTGAACTGCTGGACTCTGTGTGAGCTTCTATGCTTTCATCTATTCCTTGACTATTAAAGCTGCTTTTTAAAAAAAAAAAAATCATTTAAATTGTTGAGTTAAACTGCCATCCTTTACATCAGTCCTGGGAGAATTTGAGATGTGTGTTTCTGCAATGATACACAAGCTGTAGTTCTGAAGTGCGCTGTGGTTGCTTCTTTGCAGCCATTCATTTCTGCCTCTGGTGACTCTTTCTTGCTGGGTGCTTTTTTTCATAAAGTCATTTTTTTTCTCTAATTTTCTGTATGTCAGAGCAAACCTTTTAGGCTGATATGAGGGAAGGACAGTGCAGGAGATGGTGACAGGGAAGCAGAGAACTCTTTTTTCAGGAAAAAATGCCAGCTTATGGTTTGGAGTATCTGCGAAACTACTGGCTTGTTAGCCCAGGGAAGCTGTCTTTGTACAGGTATATTTACACAGGATGACCCAGATGTTGCAGTGAAAAATGTTTTAAATATACCTAAAATGTATGTAAGTTCAAAGGTGTAATTTTCTAGAATAAAATACACTGAACCAGAACATTTTAGGATAAGCTAATTTTTTAAAGCATTGTTTCTGAAGGTGTTTTTACAGATCATAGTGTTCACAGGAATTTTTCTCTTTGACTATAAAACTCTCAAAAAGCTGCTGGTACAAATTCATGAGTTAGTGTAGTTGGCAGGAAAAGCAAGGTTTAGAGACAGAAGTATGTATTTAGAAAAGGCTGATTGTGTACAATGGTGAGTGGGAAGAGCAAGTATTTATAAACAAGCCTGCTCAGAAGAAGGCATGAATAGCGTTTTCTCCATGGAACATCTTCAGTTTAGTTTTTTACAGACCTGAAAGTGTTTGTCAGTTGTTTTCCAGTGTATGAGACTTAATGAGGTTGTACATAAAGCTGTGTGGAAGAGTTTTCTTTTGCTTCCATTTGGCTCTTGATTTAACTACAGAAGATACTGATCAAACTTTGTTTATTTTCAGTGTCTCTCATTTTGTAACAAAGTAGCTAAAATAGAGGTCTTGCATCCTAATGCTGGAGTTGTTCTCAGGGAGCTTGTGATAAGTGTGGATGATTTTTTTGTTTTGTTTTCTTGAAAACAGATTTTTGCCACTTAAGTTTAACTCTTCTCACCACTGTTTCTGGCTTTCTAACACACCAGTCTTTCAGTGTATGCTGATAACTTAAAGATTCTAGAGGTGTAGGTACAGATTGCTTTGATAATTAGGAGGATGTGCCGCTTTTAATCTTAATTTTTGTGCTGTATTGGTTAACAGTTCTTCCCATCATTTATGAACTAATTGGTTTTCTCTACGGATGAGATGTAAGTGAATTTCAGGAGTTCAGCTGATATCAACTGCTATGTGTCATTTTCACAGACTGGTAAAACAGGAAAGGTAACTTTCCTCGTTTGACACTGGTCACTTCCACTGAAGTAAATGGAAATTAATAAAACCTTACTGTCCCTGTGGAAATGATGTATTTTTTTTTTTGTCAGAAGTGAGTTTATGATCTTAACAATTTCTTTCTCAAATACACAGCCAGATACTTTTTAGCTTTGTAGATTGATTTGAGTCTGATCTTTCATAAACGCTTTCAAAAAGTGTTCAGACTTCGCAGTACACTCTCACAAGTGTAGATTCTTTGATATAAATCCTTCATTAATGCACCTTGTATTATGTTTCTTCTCGGAGGACTTGTTCAGAGTTAGCTTAAACTGGAGGCACTGGGCACAGCTGTGTAGGAGGTGGACTCTCGGTACCTGATGATGTGATGGTAGATGCTGCTGCTGAAGGGACTGGCTTTGAGGAAAAAGGAAGCAATTGGAGTTCTGCATGAAGGCAGAAGGAGCAGAAACCTGCTTTCCAAGGCTGCTTTCCCTTGCTTTTGAGTTATTTTCTTCCTCCTGTAGGAATAGGGTGTAGTTCTGCCCCCTTCCTAGCAGCTTTGCGAACACAGGATGAGAGGTAGATGAGGTAAGAAAGAGGGATGAGGGGCTGGTGCTGACTGGGTTGATGGGAAGGGCAGGAAGGAGGAGCTGAAGGATGGTGTGCCGGAGTTGGAGGTTCTTTGTCCTGGGATAATGATAGAAGAGTCAGGCCTAAAAGAAACAAGTGATCTGCATTGTATCCCAGAGAAACCTTCCTCCTTCCTGCCTTCCAGGAATCCACTGTGCTGCCATGGCAGGACTGACTTTTGCCTACAAGTTGAAGTGTATGGAGCTGACTCAGTCTTTTGTGGTGCAAATATTTCCTGTCAGAGTAGCTGGAGTTCCCATGTAACTTACTGGTACTGGGATGAAACTGTTCATCAGAAACCAGTTGCATAGATGGGAAGAGCTTCAAGACCATCATGTAAAAGGGAGCATGTTTTAATGTGTAACTTACAACACTGGGGTCAGGAGATCATGCTCGAGGAGCCTGAGACACCTCTATGACTTTGGAGGAGTTGTTTATGGCACAAACTGCAGTCACGTCTCTGACTGGGATGTGAACATACCACTTGCTTTTAACCAGTGTGGCCACAGCCTTTTTATGGTAGAAGACATACTGATTAAAAATACTTGGGTTTAAAACAAGTGACAGTTTTCTAGACTTCTATATAGGGGCAAAATGTTTCATGCTTTGTTTTCCGCACATTTGGCGTTGTAAAGGGGAACTGGTGGGTGTTGCTTTTGGGCAGGCCATGGCCATCTTGAACTTGGTTTATTTCCCAAACGCAACGCTGATGGGTTAATAGTCTATGGAAAGATAAGTGTTACTATTTAGCAAGGAATAAATAACAATGAAAACAAAGAAGAGATTGGGTTTATAGTATGGAAAATAAATTAAAATGGGGTTGTCATTGTTTAGAATAATAGTGGAATCCCCTTTCATGGGGGAAGTAAAGCTCCTGGGATGCTCTGTAAGGAGTAATTCTACTCTGACATGGCGTTGTTTACTGGGTCTCTTCTGTCTGTCTTTGGTGATATGCTTATGTAGTATTAAAGCTGTGATTTGTTACAAAAGCTTTGGTCTTGTGGTAGCACTGCAGAGTTGGATAGCTTTTTAATTTAACATTTGCAGTAGTAATGCCTAATATGGTACATTGGAAACAATATAGTGTTCTGCTTTGGCTATATAATGCTAATTGGAGCAGTAATCTGGTGAGACTCGATGCTGTTTAAACCATCCACGCCATTCCCTTTTGGGATCTTGATTCTTCTTTCTTTCTTTCTTTCTATTTCAGTTTCTGGTTTTATTATTATTCACTAGGTCCTGTGTTCCCCTCTGTTGTGAGGTGCTTAATGGCTTCTTGTGAAGGAAAAGGGAGGTCTGTTTTCATCTTTGGATTTCCCCAATTCTTGCAAATTTATCACTCCTAATAAGAGAAAGGGGGTTGTGTTTGAGTCTCTGTAGATAAACCTGAGCTAAGTTTTCCTCTTTTTCATCTCAATTGTTTCTTTGAGGCCAAGGAGAAAATTAAGGCAAAGATAACATGGCACTGGTTTTTTTTTGTTTTTTTTTTTTTTCTGGTGAAAATGGGCTGATATGACTTCATTGGGCTGTGGTTTTATATTTGGTAGTGCTGGTGCTTGAGAATAGCGTGCAGGGCACAAACGTCACTGTGCTGGGGAGTCAGCACAAATAGTTGTATCAGCCCGACAGAAGGTCAGATGTTATGTGGGGTGGAAAATAGTCAGGGCTGTTTACGCTAGTTGTATTACGAAAGAGCAGCCTGTAGAAATACAGCCTTGGGCTGCGGAGTATTTCTTTCAGTAGGAGCTGAAGGGGTGTCCAGGGGTTCAGTTCTTATGCTTGTTTGATTTCAGCCTTTTTATTCCAGATTGCATCTATTACAGATAGATGTCAAAGATAACTTCGTTATTGTTGTTTGTTACTCTCCCTGTTTCTTCTTCTTCTCTGCTGGCATCTCCATCCTGTAGCTGTGAAAGCTGCTGCATCAGCATGAATAGAATAAAATTGATACTAACTGGACTAAATCAGTTACTATCAAGTTGCTCCCTGTGCTGCTAAGAAATGCATGAGCCAGAGAAGACCCAGAACTACTTCTGTGGCTGTTGTATGGGGCAATTGGTGTAGAAGGGCTTCCCTCAGCATTTTCCCACCTTGAAAACTTCAATATTTAGAATTCTGTGAGTGATAAAACTTTAAGTTCTAAGGCAGAAGGTAATTTGTGGAGATCTTAATAGATGATTTGTCATTGCGGGAATGGTTTTCAGGAGTCAAGGTTGTTTTGCTCAAATAGTCATCAGCAGATGGTAACTGTGATACAAAATACATTTGCCCCTCTGAGAAAGAGGTACCATTAAATGCTTTTAAGGCACCCAGAGACCGAGCGGTTAGTTACAAAAGGCCTCTCAGTGAGATATGTCTAACGGAAGCAGATAATACTGTGTACAATTGCTGTATGGTTTCCAGACTCAAAACACTTTCTTTTCCCTTTCTTTTTTTTTTTTTGTTTTTCTCCCCTTCTCTTGTGAACCCAGTGAAAACTTTAGGCAACATACAGGCTCACTGGTAAATTGTATCATGTGCATATTTCGTGTTTAGGTTTGAATTTTAAGTGGATACTGGTTCTTTAAGGAAATGGCTTACCCTATTAATGGCAATTGACTTGTGTAATATTGTTCTACTGTAATAATTTGAATAGTTATCATGCTTTAAATTCAGGAAGAAAAATACTGCATTACTTGCCTTATTTGTTTTAGGACTGGTGGTACCAGTGTGAATGTTGTTTTCCAAACATAAAGTTACGCTGCTTTTCTGTGGTTTTAAAGCTGGCTTGACTATGTCTTAATTCTTGTGGTTTTTGCAGGGTTCAGTGGTCTCAGTTTAAAGGCTATTTTATTTTCAAACTGGAGAAAGTAATGGATGATTTCAGAACCTCAGCTCCTGAACCAAGAGGGCCCCCCAATCCAAACGTGGAATATATTCCCTTCGAAGAGATGAAAGAAAGAATCTTGAAAATTGTCACTGGATTTAATGGGTATGTATCTTTTTTTTCCTAAAATCAGGATAAGAAAAAATATTTTCCCAATTTTAACTTAGTAGTTTGTACTATCTGTGACTGTTTGTTTTGCTTCCTCAAATAGATGAGCAGAAGCAAATATATTCCTTGGAAATATATTGCAGTAGTTTCAGAACTTTCACTTTGTTATTCTGCCTTCAAACGAAAGTTACGACATCCTGTGACATGTCACTTAATTCATTTTTTTTCAATATGTAGTTACTTTTTAAGTAATACCCTTCAATGAAGCACGGTATTACTACGTGCATTTAACTGGTAAGATAGATAGTAAGGTCAGATTTATTTCAATATATTTTGAAATGCCTAATTGAGGGAATTTGGTACCCAGTTCTGAATTGCTTTGTGGCAGTTCAGTAGCTTTTGAAGTAATGCCGTCATAAACATGGTGTGACCAGGAAGCAAAGTCTACTTGGGTTTGAATTGTAAAATCGTGCCAGATTCAAATTTACAGATTCAGTGATACTTCCTAATGGAGAGACTTGCAGTATTCATTCTATTGCTGACAGTTCTTAAGATTGAAGTGCAGATTGAAGTGAACCCTTTGCTGGTTTGGTAATTATGGAAATTCTGTTTCCTTTAAAATAAATCTCCTGATGATTTTTTTTTTTGTGTGTCTTTTTTAATAGCTTATATAGTATTTTTCTAGTTTCTAAACTGGATTGCATACTTACCCTAACCTGAGACATCCTGCTTGTGAGTCTCAGTGCTTGCTTGAGAGAGACTTTTTCAGCATTTTTCTCAGCTTTTCAGTAAACAGGCACACTGTAAAGCTCATCACCCTGTTAACCCTGAAATTTCAGATTTGGAGGCACTACTAACATGTCTTTAGTATCATATATTTTTTTACACTGTCATTGTTCCATGCTGCTTAATTTATTTGCACTTGAAGTGTCTCTTAGAAAGCAGATCCCCTCTCCCTCCCCCCGCCCCCTATAGGCTCTGTATTAGATACTTCTAAGATTGTGAGCTTCAGCTTGTTCTCAGCCACCTGGTATTTATACCAGACTGCTTCACTGAAGGAATTTAAAAACAAACCTTTGCTTTATGCCCGAGTCTGCCTCTCACCCGCCTCCCCCAGCTTTTTGTTAATGCTTCGCTGCCCACAAAATTTGTAATGTTCTGGCGAGGAGGCAGCTAATGAATGGCCTGCTGTTATCTTCTCTTGTTCCAAAGTGAACTAAACAAACCTCTGGGTGACCAAGAGGAGCTTACTCTGTGACCATGCTATTTTTATTTTCATCTATTGCTGTTACGCTTGAGTGCTCAACTTCCTCATAATTTGAAGTGGAACACCCAGTCTTTGAGGAAGCAAACTGCGTACATTTGTTACCTTAAAGAAAATAATCCATTAGGATGTTCAGAATCTAGGATTGTAGAATAGTTAATTTAGTAAATCCTGTAACTCCTACAGTGAGGATATGGTTGTGAAAGCTGAATCATGTGGAAATGTGTCCAAAAAGTAAAGTAACACCAGCAGGTTTTGGGTTGTGCGATTGGGCATATTCAGGCTTCTTATTTAGAGCTGTGGGTGTAATTTCAGGACACTGTAGTGGAGAAGGAACCTACTTGATGTGATCTTATTATTAGGATGTATTTGTTGGTGTTTGTTTAAAAGAGTGAGGGGGAAGAGTTCATTAAAAGTAGCTAAATTTTTTAAAGTTTTTTTTTTTTTAAAGTCAAAGAGGTAACAAATTAAGAATGACCTCTCTGTTAGGGTCTTTCTAGATGAAGTGTCTTTTAAAGAAAGCTCAAACTGGCTGTTCTAACCTCACTGTATCTTGCTTGACACTGTGTAATATACCTGCAGAGCCAGACTCTTGTGCTATACTTTAAAATTGTTTTGGAGTAGGAAGTTCTTCAGCCTTGCCATTTTCTTTATCCTTTGCTAGTGAAGCAGAAAGTTCCAAGGTAAGTTATTGGGGATCTCAGGTGACAGAGTCGTCTTCACAGCATTAATATAATAGACATAATCACAGAATGATATGGTGTTGGAAGGGACCTCTGGAGATCATCTAGTCCAACCCCCTGCCAAACATAATAAAAATTTTCATTTATGTAAATTGTAGCCAAAAATACACTATGACTGTTACAAGTAATTTCCCGAGATAACTGTTGAATCCTGTCCATACAAAGTATTTTTAATTCTTTCTGAACTGTTGTGCTAAGAAGTGCAGTTTTGAGTGTTTATGTATGGAATTGTAAGAAGGCAGATTAGGACTATTTGCGCACTGAACTAATTACATTTCTAAGCCTTTAAGATCAATTTATGTACTTCTCATAAACTTTGGTGTTCATGTATAGATTTACACCAATTTCAATTACTTCTAACTTAAAATCACACTGTAAAGCTATTTTAAAATAATAGTTTTGTTGAAAAGAACTCATGAGGTGAAGTTAACTTAGGGTTTTGCCAACTAAAACCACTTAAAAATGTTGAACAAATGACATGCAAAGGAGGTGATAGTGTGATGCGTGGTGCCATCTGCTGCTCAATAAATGAAGTTCAGTTTACTGTGGAAAACTTTGGAGGGGGATGAACTGGGTTTATCTTTTGTTATCAGCTCCTTCGTAGCTGAGAGTAAAATTAGGAAGGGAACTTCTACTCCTGGAGTTAGTCGTAGCCTGCAACTTTGAATGTGCTTATTCCCCATGTAGCCAGAACTGTATTGATGTTTGCAAAATACTTCATGTCTTAGAGCTCCAGGTGTCCGGTTAAGTAAAGATAAAATTAAACAGGCAGTGATTCTCCAGGTTGTCTTACAGAGTTGACTGATGAAAAAGAATTTAAAAGTCTGTAGTTTTGTTTTTGTGAATTAAATTGATTTTTTGAATGGACAGTCTAGTGAAAAAAAAATTACAAAGTCTCTTTAATTAGGACTTTTCAACCCCAAAACAAAACGGCCATCAATGCAAAACAATAAATACAGTTAGTGCTGTACCTGTGTGGAAAAGTTAACAGATGAAGTGAGTTCTTTGTGCCTGAGTTAGTTGGGAATATGGTTAAAAGAGGCCACTACACAGAAGCTGAGAATCATGAAGAACTTGGGTGTCAGAAAGATCAGTTGTTGACCAAAAGTTGCTGAACAGCAGCACTATTTGATTGATACTAAGGAAGCTTTAGGTAAATCAATAATGAGAGAACAATCATCAAGCTCAAGAGCCTTCATGTAATAAACCAAATTAAAAGGAACACTTGTTCCTGGTTTGTACTTACCAAACTTTGGGAATGGGGGAGGAGATACTTCTGGATCAAAATAGGGAAGTGAAATGTATTTTGCATGTGTGCCAAAACACTTGGTTTCTGCCTTTTTCCTTGCTTTTAAGCAATAACATGTCAAAATAAATATTTTGCAAATACTGTTGTCTTACAGCATTACTTTTTGTAATTATTTAGTGTATTTAATGCTTTGTCAGCTGTATTGTAACTCTTCACAGCTGATGGATGGAGATTAACTTCACCATCTTTCTGGTCTTAGGAGTCAAGTGAAGCTAAGTTGGTACAGTGTAATTTGAGGTGAATGCCAAGGGAAGGTGTTAATTAGTAGAGTAAATGTGGGTTTTTTCAGGTAGCTGTGTTGGATCTAGGGCTAAGGGTGGTTATGTCGCACTCTGCCTCCTTACTGTCTTCCAGCTGCCAGCTGAGGATTAGAATTTGCTCAGCAGGGTAATACACAGACAATTCTGAAAAATACATTTAAATTTGTTGATCCTTGGTCACTCTCTTTCTGATTGCCACTTGCTTTTAGTCAAAGTGAAGTGCCATGTGCTATGATCAGTCACAGCAGCGCTGACCCTATTTCCACTGAACTAGTGATTGATCTGTGCATCTTTAAGATGTGGCTTTTTAGCTAATGAACTAAGCTTGAGATACGTAGTGTGTTAGCTAAAGGTACTGTCTTGAGTTCTTCAGAAAAGCATAAAAGTTGAATTTTTTTTTTTTTAAATTACAGTATAAGGATATATCCACACACGTATATGTATCTAAGTCTATATTGCTATCACTCTGGAATTGGTCATATTCTCCATCAGTAAATGGTTCTTCAGTATTGTATTAAATAACCTTCTAAGATGAGTCTTTGAAATGTTTATGTCTTAAACTTCAAGTAATTAACTGTAACAATGTATGATTGTCTATTTTATTGAAATAACTTTTAAAGTGTTTTCCTATTTTGTCAAAAGTCACAGAAGTTTGTTAAAATGTGACTCTGAATTTGTAATGAAAGTGTGTGACATCTCAGGTAAATGTATGTAAAGTATTGCTTGTCTGAAAGGTCAATTTCTCATTTAAGTAAGGGATGAAATTGAGTGCAGAATTGTCAGAAAACAGAATGAATGGGATACTTACGGGTTTCTATCTCTTCCTCAGTTTAATTATTTTTACTGAGCTGTTCCTTGATAGATATATCAAGCATCCTGTCCAGTTGTGGGAAAAGAGAGCATTTGTAACAGCTACAGTATAATGGTTCTACTAATTTCAATATTGAATGTGTTTTTTCTGTAAATGTATTTTGTAAAACACGAAATAAACTACAAGTTGAGAATTCTTTAGCTCTAGTGTGTATGACTCAAATTTGTTTTAAAGCACTTACTGTTTCTCTTCTATATATTTGAATAAAAAAATGCAGTTCTAAACTGGTTTACTGTTGATGATCTGATTTACTTTTCATTGTTTTAATGAATTGTTTGAGTTGTGGGATGATGTATTTAGGACTCCATTAAGAGTTTTGTAGTGGTGAGCACAACACGCAGTGCTTTGTTACCTCAGTGTGTGAGACTGGGGGGAAAAATAAGGCCTTGAGTTACCAACCTATATTGCTAATGCTAACAAATTTCAGTGCTGTTTTCTTTCTGCCTTCTCAGTAAAGGGGGAAAAAGCAATAATGTTGTTGCTTTCTAGGAATCAGTCATTAAAATAAAATTAAATTGTTATAAATCTATTTCATTGCAGCATCCCCTTCACTATTCAGCGACTCTGTGAGTTGCTGACAGATCCTAGGAGGAATTACACAGGAACAGACAAATTTCTAAGAGGTGTGGAAAAGGTATGTATTTTTTCTGAGAGAACACAGTTAAATAGCCCCCAGCTACTGCTTAAATAACTTCTGAATTACTGCCAAAGGTGTGTTGGTTTCATTATGGCTCATAGCCACAGTCCAGCTACTAGCTACTCTAAGTGTACGAGTTGTTTCATGCCTTTTAACGTAAGTTATTTAAGACACAAAAATAAATCTCAGGGCTGCAACTGTTGTGCTTCCTAATAGCTATGGAATACTCAAGCTGTACTTTGCAGAGGGTGTAATGTCACTTTTTGAGTCCTAGCTAGAAATAATCAAACAATCAGCTGAAATAATTAAATTTTTTTTTGATCAGGCATTTCCTCCCACATCTAAGTTTAGATACAGTAGGTGAAGGAGAAGGAAGGCCCTTTTCCCCCAGTGTCTTTTGTTTCAGTATTTAAATCCTCATATGTAGGAGACTATACAGATGCCATTTAGTGGTATTTTATAGCTTATGTCAGAATATGGGATCTTTCAGAAGTAGGTAACAGACTTTCAGGATGTGGTTCCATGTAGGATTTTCTTGATGGCAAAACTGGCTTGAGGTTCCTACTTAGACTATTTGATCAAAGAGGTTACCTTGTAAATGGATTGCTTTTCACTTTTATAGTGGATGAGATTGGGTGTATTCTTGCATGTTAAGATGGAAAGGAGATGGTCAGGAATAAATGATGAGACAGGGATTTCACAAAGCAGTTTTGTAGCCAACGATGAGTCCTGTGAAACCACACCTCAGGTTTTAAGGAGAACCCTCATTAAAGTCCATCTGGGTTAATTTAGCTGCCCCTGTGATAAAAGTCTCCCTGTATAATGGGGCTAAGTATTGATTTGAAGAGAGAAACTTACCTAACTTTTAAGTTAAAATTGATTTATTCTGCGGTGCCATTCAAGTGGGAGAGGTGGTTGAGCAAAACATACTGAATTAATCATTATTTCTGCCCTTTGTTTATTCAGGGGTAAATAATTTAACATTTGAAATACGGCTGTGCTGAAAATAGCTAATAGTGCTTGCACGCTTTTCAGTGCAGGACTTCTGTATGAATACATCATTCTCCAGCAATCCAGAATATTTTCAGCTTTTTAGGATACTTTGGTTTCCAGGGGTGCTTCAGTTAGAAATTGCAAATGCTTGGGCTTGAGGCTTAATGTGCTGATCTTGTTATGACAGTAACCTGCTTAGGAAAATAGTCACTTTTAGTGAAATTATGGCCTAACCTTTTGAAGAGGTATCTGTCATCTGTTGGTAGCTTTCAACCCAATTTTCTGTAGAGATACTTTAACAGATATCACCAAAAACCTGTAATTCTGAAGTTTTGGGGTGTTATCAAGAGCTGAAGCTTCTGTTTCTGGACTCTTAATGTGTTGTTTGTGTGTTACAGAATGTCATGGTTGTCAGTTGTGTATATCCATCTTCAGAGTAAGTATCATTCTTTTTCTTGGAACTTTAAGATTGTGTTAGTAGAGGGGAGAATGTGCATGTGTGTGTCTAATATATTTCTTTATTCAAGACTCACGCAGAGTTTGGTTTTCATTATCAGTAGTTAAGTCAACAGCCGTGATTGTGGTCTGCAGGGGTTGCATGAAGTGATTTGGAAATGAACAGCCAGCTTTGGCATCAGATTTATAGGACAGTTCAGTATTATAACAGCTTAGAGTTGGGGGATTTTATACCACAGCTGGTGGTGGAAAAATGGATACCCCTCGGTAACCATTGTGCTGTAAATTCATATCTTAACCTATTTCCCCACTCTACTGTACAGGTAGAGAGCACCTTGAAGACCGATAGTGGGAGACTATTTAAGCTGGAGGGGGGGAATTCTGTGAAACAAGCTCAAAGTAATTGGAAATTCATTTATTCATAACATTCTAATGCTTTTTTTTTGTTGTTAGGAAAAATAATTCCAATAGTTTAAATCGGATGAATGGTGTTATGTTCCCAGGAAATTCACCAGGGTACTCTGACAGGTGAGTTTAGTTTGGGGAGTTACTTTTTTTCTGAATAAAAGCAAGATTGTTAGGAAAGAGCTGGTTCAGATCCTTTATCATTACCTATTCTGATCCCACGTAGGTACTCTCAAAAATGGGGTGTGACATGGAATACTGGGGGAAGGAGGGTAGAGCAGGCATGAACATGCAGACTGTGTACTCTGTTTTTTGGTCTTTTTGTAACCTCATTGTTTAGATGGGTTTGGAGTTTGTTTTTGTTATTTAAAGTTTTGATTATAGTTTGCATGTTGTAGGCAAGGAATTTTTTATTCAATATAAAACAGCAAAGTACTTGATCTTTTTGTTTTGTTTTGGTGATCTTTTAGAACAAGGCTATAGCTGCTTTCTGCCTATTAGGAACAAATTAGTAAAAGGATGCCTTAACTTTTTATTATTATTTTTACAGATCTAATGTAAATGGTCCTGGAACTCCCAGACCAGTAAATCGACCGAAGGTTTCTTTGTCAACTCCTATGACAACAAACGGTTTGCCGGACAGCACAGAACATAAGGAGTCAAGCTTGCAGCAAACAGAGGATAAAAAACACAGGTTCGTGAGGAGTAGTATGTCTTGAGTTCTTAGTATTCTCAGTTGTTTTTACTTATGTTTTAAAAATATTTTAAATGAGAACGGCTATCTAAGGTAAGCATAATTAAGTCTTAACATAAAAATATCTGCAGCAGGATTTGATGTGTACTCGCTACTGTCTGGGTTGTCTAGATAAATGTTAGCTCAATTGCAGTAATACATATCGTAAGTTTATGGGATGTATAGTGAAAATGAAGAGTGAATAATAGAGTTCAGAAGCTCACGGGTACCATATTTGTGTCAGGATGTTAAGCTATAACCAGCTCCTTTTGTTATTTATAGTGACTCACCAGCATCTGAATCGGAAAGTGCTCAGAGCAGCCCAGTGAAAAATAAGCACTCTGAAGATGATCCTGCAGAAGCAGAAGGACATGAGGTAAAAAGACTTAAATTTGACAAGGAAGGGGAAGCCAGAGATGCACCGACCCAAACTGCCTCCAGTGAAGCTTCTTCAGTCGTGGGGGAAGAGACAGAAACATCTTCTACATCTCAGGATAAAGAAAAAGATGCTACTTGTGCCAGACAGCACTGTACGGAGGAAGAGGAGGAAGGTATTTCACATTTTATTGTCCTTGCTCTGGGCGTTTTCCAAGGAGTTGGGATGTTCTTTGCAGGGGGACAATGCTGTTGGGATTGTTGAATGTCTTCAGTTATGCATAAAGATGAACTGCTTGTTCATACTTCACTTTAGCTTAATTTAGCAATTCGGTTATTTCTTCTTTTTTCTTTGTCCTGCATCTCTAATTAAAATTTTATAAAATGGTACTTAAAATCTTCTTGGGCAGTAAATTGTGTGAGGGCAGTAATGATGCACCAAAAATTTGAGAATTCTTACATGGTCAGATGTTCTCATCCCTTCTCCAGAAGGGGAATGGGATGTATCTATATTTGACTGTCTTTATTAATAATAAATTACTGAAATACAGACAAAGATATAGGCTTTCACTGAGGAGGCTGAGCAACAATCTCTCTAGATCCTATTATTAGAACAGTGAAAATTACCTTGCATTAAGGCACACCCTGTACCTAATTGAAAAAACGATCACTTTAGTTAAGAGACTGATCAATTTCTTGTATATTCTCCAAAGTTTCCTCTTAAATATATATTTTTTTGTGGCTCATGTATTTGCAAAAATGGTCCTCTGGATCATGATGGATGTATGCTTGAAACAGTAATGTTTTCAACATTTCCAAAAGGCTGCTTCTGAAGATAAATGAAGGAATGTGGGGAAGCAAGAAAAAGGTCCTTGTTAGACTGTGTCTGTATCCACTGATGCTTACCTAAGTGAAGCTACCTAGTTAATAAACATAATTGGGCTTTGTTTTACAGTATATTAGGACAGTTTGGTTATCCTGATGAAGAGCAGCCTGGTCTAGTGGGAGGTGTCCCTGCCCATGGAAGGGGGTTGGAACAAGATGATCTTTAAGGTGCCTTCCAACCCGAACCATTCTGTGATCCTATGAAGTTGGCTAATACTTTGTCTTCTAATAAGATCGGGGATTGTCAGTTTTTGCTGCCCTTGGCTGTGTTGTAGAAGTGTTGCTCAGCATAGCTGGGAATGGAAAGGATTAAGAATGGAAATGGAATGGGAATGGAAAAGCAGGATTAAGATATATTTTTAAATGCCTTAGTAATACTGTACTCTCACCGTTTCTAGAGTCCTTCATGTCTCCCAGAAACCTTGGTCCAGACAGAAAAGATAAAGACACTGAATCCTCAACTGTGAACGAAGAGACCTCTGAGGAGAACAATCAAATGGAGGAGTCGGATCAGTCTCAAGTGGGGAAGGATTTACACTCGGCTGACAGTGAAGTCGGAGGCTCCGGCAGCAGTGGAGCTGACGGCAGTGAAACTGCAGAGCTGGGCTCCTGCGCTAGTGAGACTCCCGAAACTTCCTCAGAGACCCCTATGGAGAACAGTGATGAAGCCACAGAAGTTGCAGATGAACCTATGGAGCAAGACTAATTTAAATACACTTAGATGCAGTATTTTCCATAAGGCTCCAGTTTTACACTGTATAAATAATTTTATGTAATAAAGTGGACCTTTAGTTTTACAAAAAAAAAAAAAAAGCAGGTTGTAAAATAAACTTCTCCATGGATTGAACCTTGAAAGAGTTGTACATGATAAGAACTGTGAATACCAGCTCCTTCAGGTCCTGCTTACCGCTGAACTTTCGTTTGGTCAAATCAGTGGTTTGTGTATAGTTTTTTTTATTTAGAATAAAAGTTTTTAAACTGGAAGGTAATTATAATTTTGACAACTTTTTTGGAGATTACCATACCTAGTTGTATGTAAGCAAGAAAGCTTTTTGTCTCGTCTTTTTCTGACAGCTATAGCAGTTACTTCATATTTTGGTTACAGTTTCAACATTTGACATGTGAAATATGGGGTTTCATGCTGGTTTCCAGATTTTTATTTGAATACACACTATGAAACCTTACGTTGTGTGTTTAAAATGTGTTGTTACATTTCACACACACATATATGCACGCATGCACATGTATGTGTACCCTCACTGTTCTAAGGGGGAAATGGTCTATTTTTCTGTTTCTATAGAAGACAAATACAGCAAATAGTTTTTCTATAGCGAAAGACTTGAGTTCACCTCTCAAGGCACTTTGTTTTGCCTCTGGAAAAGGAAACAAATGAAATCTGGCCCATGTGAAACCCTGGAAATATTAACATTGTTGAAAACACCAGAGTAAACACATTCCAAGAGAACTGTTCAGATTACAACACTTTTGTATACTTCTGAGGTGCCTGAGTGAAAGGATTTCATTTATTTATGAGAAAATGTGCTTTATGTTGAGAACGTTGTAATCAAAACAATAGCTTAAACTTTTGTAGAAGAAATGTTTGACAAATACGATAAGAAAATACCTTGGAAGAAACGAACAGGTACTTGCCTTTTTTGAGTGCTTCTTGGAGCATTGTGAATATTGTAGAGAAGTCTCAAAATTATTCTGAGTATTCAGAGGGCATCGCTCCGATCACACCGCTGTATTGGAAGAATTAATATATATATATATGACCGCAGTTACGTACCTGAGCTAAATGACAAAAAGGTTTAGGGGTGCATAGAAATCACCATGATTTGTATAACATTTTGGAAGCGAACTGAATATTTTTGAACATGCTACTTTTGACAGCCAGTGTTACTTTTTTTTTTTTTTCCAAACCAGCTCAAAGCACAAACTACTGCTTTAAACTCTGGATATTTTCCAGTTCCCATATTTAAAGACATGCAAGCTGCAACCTCCCGGTCACAATTACTGGCTGCCAAATTTATACCTGTTTCTTCAACTGTACCTTTTTGATATTTAGAATTTTTAAATTTCTGTAAAGTAGATTTTTTTGTAGATTGTAATGAGTGCTCACTGCCATTGTGAAACGGTATATAATTGTATAATTTCTGTGTGTAAACTGAATGCTTGGGCTTTCAATACAGTATTCATATAAAGCAATAAATATTAATGTTATGAAATATCTGAGTACATTTTTATCAGAATTGTCCCTCTTCGGTTTGAAGTTCACATACCTGGAGTACAAAAATGACCTCTAAAATGCATGCTGATAGTTTCTTGTACTACATGGTATGCTCTGTATCGTTTGGGGGAAAGCTAGGTTTTGATTTAATACCAGAATAATTTGGCTCCGTTTGGAATATTTATAAAGTTACTTCTTGCTGACGTTACCTATCAAGTTCTAAGCAGACAGGGTTCAGGGAGATGCTTGCCAAAAAAAATTAAAAAATTATTGAGATCCCCTTAACAGAAGGAAAATTGTACTTTGACTCATTTTTGTTGTGCTTAAGGGTTGGATGTGTGTTATAAAATTAAAGGACTGAACCAAAATGTTGAAATTAAGAAAGTTTAAAAATCCAGTGACACCTTACACTTTTTAATATTTTGCCAATGAGAACAAAATTTTTAAATTTTTAAGTTTAGAGATTTCTGAAATTTTCTTTAGATTGTTTTATTTGTGACGATATTGTCAATAAACTCATTCTTTAAGCACCTGTGACCTTTCGCTATGTTTGTTTTAGCAGCACTAGTGCCCCAACCGCAGAGACTGGCAGGAGAGCTTGGAGGTGTGGATCCATTTCTCCATCCGCAGTATTATTTTTTGCAATGGCTAATAAAATTCAAATCGTACTTTAACGTCACGGTAAGCATCTTACTATTAAGTATGGGCTTACATTTAAAGATTGCATTTACTAAATCGGAGAAGATTGTTATCTTTTTTTTAAAAATGTGGATTTAAAAAAATCAAACCTGCTGTGCTTCTAAGCAGCCGTATTTTGTCAGACCTTACCCACCTCCAGATGCACAAGTAGGAGTGTTCCCGTGTGTGTGGAGGTGCAGCATTGAGTCTGATTTGATAGCTTGTGTTTTCCTAAATCTGGGTGCTTTTAGGTTCCGTAATTCCACGCACCCAGAGCCTGTTTTTGTATAAAGCCATTTGGGCAGAACTGGTCATTCTGCTTGTGTTCATGAAGGAAGTGTGTGGTTAAACCCCAGAAAACCGGGCTATGGCTGCTTTATAGTGTTTGTGGGTGTGTTTCATGTTAAAATAACCCTGTAATGTGGGACTAGAATATAAATTGAAAATTTACTGGAGCTTACTTCTCAGAACAGAAGCTGAAGGTCAGCCTTTAATTCTGCTCTTGGTAGTAAAAACCCCAATATATTGCTATCTCAGAAGAGTTAAAATATCTGAGGTGCTCTGTCAGCCTTAGTTTTTATACCTCAGGGACTACTTTAACACTTGCAGTAGAGATGGCTTTCTAATATAGCGTGTGTTTGGGGTTATAAAGTTTAATATGTTGAAGTTAATGCTCAAAAAATCTGAGTTGTTTCAGTGGATGGAGCAGAAGTTGCTGAATTTGGGGTTAATTGGGGTCCCTCCCCATCTCCTGTTATTTCCAATTTCTGTATTGCTGACCAGGTCCAGGAGAAATTTGGGTTTCTTTTTAAAATCCATTTGGATCTACTGCTGGCTTGAACAAAGTAAACTATTTTTTTTTTTTTAATACAAAAATTGTGTTCTGAGGGTTTCCAAGGCTGCACTATCTGCGGCGCTGAGCCTCTATTGCTTTTTTTTTTAAAACATTTCAGCAGGAAATACTCCTAACTGGAGAAGTAAATTGGAATAGCAGGAAACGGGCTGAAAATAATTTCTTCTGCTGCTTCAGTCCGTGAGAGATTTTTGCGTGTTGGTTTTCACTCGAGCAGTTTACTGAAAAGCCGCATCACGATTCCAGCGATGTTGTTCTGGGTCTGTTAAAAAAAAATATAATAAAAATCAAGCTTTTTTATCTTTAGCTTCTTTGTTAATTGTGTGTAGGGGCCAAAAAATAGAGCTGAGCCCTGATAGAATCTTACTTATATGAGTTTTCTGTTGCAATAGTTCACTGGCAACTCAGGGATTAATTTAAAAAAAAATAAAATTGTTTTTTTTTTCTAGAATGAATGCCTTCTATTGACTACAACTGTACAAAACACCCTTCTGCAAGCCCTTGGCATTTTTTATTCATATGGTGCATTACTAGGAAGGGTTTAAAGGTTATTTCCATCTCAGTGTGTCTGAAGTCAATGTTTTCCAGTTAAGCGAGAGGCACAGATTACTGAAGGCATCCCAGTTACATCCCTGCCATTACTGATGGGAGACCCACGATTTGTGGGTCTGATTAACTTCTGTCATCATTGTTTGCACCACGGACGTTCGTGCCAGCAGTTCTTTATGGATATAATGTTCTCTTGATACCCACATGGTTTAATGGAAAGGGGTTAGCTCTGAAATTTGCATACCTGGGCTGTATCATGTACCTACACACTGGGCCTCTCCCACAGACTGACTTATCACAAGTTTATGGCATATTTTGTCTTCATTTCTGCATTTGTGAATAGGTTCTGGGACACAAGGCACCTTCCTTCCCGGATTTCCAGCCTGACAAAAAGCATTCATGCCAACAACTAATCTCCCCCAGACTTAAGTGTTTAGGTTAAGAAGCAATCTTGTGTTTTCCAGCTGAAAGAGGACATTCTGGTTTCAATGGACAGAAATGGCAATCATGTTTTGGTTCTGAATGAACTTTTACTGCATGAGAACAAGGCACCTGAAGTCCTTCCCCCAGCCTTGGGCTATTATTTAACAACTCCTCTGCGAGGCTCGCTCTAAACTGTTGGATTATTTCACTTGTACATTGACCCTCTGTCCTCGCGTTCCCTCGGGGAAGCTGCTTTTCTCCATCCATCTTGATCGCGATAAACGGTAGACAAAATTCTTGGACGACTTGGCTTTTGGAGATTCTTACCATGAGTAAACAGTGACAGAAACTAGTCAGGACTGGGATTTTCCCTTTTTTGTGTATTTTATTCTGTGGTCCAGTTTGTAATTGCTGGACAGTGTCAGCACAGGTAAGGATACAAGAAATTTTGAGGGCCACAGAACACCTCAAATTTAACAGTGGCTCAGACTGGTGTTACTTGACGTGTGCGTCTGCTGCCACTGGGATACAACAGGAAGCTCTTCAGTGAGTGTTTAATTGTCCTTAAACGTTCATTCCCACTGGTGGGTTGCTGCAGCTTCTTGTCAACGTGTAACGCTCTTGTATGAAACAAACGTAAATACCTGATGCAAGTGATTTCTTCTCTCTCTCAATAATCCAGGCTGTTTTGCAGGTCAGCAAGGGTGTCGCCAAATATTTAAGACAAATGATGTCAGCGGTAAATGAAGCTGTCACTCCTCATCTTGTCCTTCCACGCCATGGAGAACACACCCGGTGACCGACGTCCTGCCAGCGATTCTCCGGTGCGTTGGGAACCCTGTTAGTTTGTCCTGCCACCCCTGCAAGACGAAACAAACCCCGTTCTCCCAACCGTCCCCGATAACGTGTGCTGTTCTGAGCCACTGCTCTTCTCCTGCGTCCTCAGAGCGCTGTATCCAAACGGGGATGCCGTATGCCAGACGGGTCCTCCCAAGCCGTGTGGGGAAATGCCTCCCCCGTGCTGTGTGTACGCCTCAAAAGTGATGTTTGACTGTATTCAATCTGTGGTCCACCATAATCTCCAAGTCATTTTCTGCCCAAGTTGTTTCTGAGCTGTGATGTCCTGTGGCGCATATTCGATTTTGCCTGAAGTGTACTCTTCAGCTCCTGACTCCCTCCAGCTACATCCCGGAATCACGGAATTGTCAGAGTTGGAAGGGACCTCTAGAGACCATCTAGTCCAACTCCCTTGCTACAGCAGGGTTGCCCAGAGCACATCACTCAGGACGGCATCCAGGTGGGTCTTGATCTCCAGAGAAGGGGACTCCACGACCTCCCTGGGCAGCCTGTTCCAGTGCTCTGTCACCCTCACCGTAAAGAAGTTTTTCCTCATATTTGAA
>JAOXNO010000003.1:11875874-11901303 GCA_028565335.1 Limnodromus scolopaceus
AATCACAGAATCACCTGGGTTGGAAATGTGCACTTGGAGCCCAGAAAGCCCCCCACATCCCAGGCTGCATCCCCAGCAGTGTGGCAAGGGAGAGAATTCTGCCCCTCTGCTCCACTCTGAGGAGACCCCCCTGCAGTGCAGCCTCCAGCTCTGGGGCCGCCAACATCAGAAGGACACGGACCTGTTGGAGCAGGTCTAGAGGAGGCCACAAAGATGCTCCAAGGGCTGAAGCCCCTCTGCTGTGAGAACACGCTGAGAGAGTTGGGGGGGTTCAGCCTGGAGAAGAAAAGGCTCCACGGAGACCTTATTGTGGCCTTTCTGTACTTAAAGGGAACTACAGGAAAGATGGGGACAAACTTTTTAGCAGGGCCTGTAGTGACAGGACAAGGGGTAATGGTTTGAAGAGGGTAGATTTAGACTAGATATAAGGAAGAAATTTTTTATGCTGAGGGTGGTGATACACTGGCCCAGGTTGCCCAGAGAGGTGGTGGATGCCCCATCCATGGAAACATTCCAGGCCAAGTTGGATGGGGCTCTGACCAACCTGATCTAGTTGAAGATGTCCCTGCTCATGGCAGGGGGATTGGACTAGATGGGCTTTAAAGGCCCCTTCCAACCTAAACTAGTCTATGATTCTCTAAAACAACCCTTCACATGTGTGTGCAGTAGGGATCTTCACACTTAACTTCTCATTTATTTCAGCTGGGAGTGTGTCTGTCAGCTGGCAGCAATACAAACTCATCCGTGGAGCAGTGCTGGATACAAAGAGGCTGGGCTTCCTATTCCTCTGTGAGTGTTGGTGGGTTTTGCTGGTTTTCTGTGGGTAAGGATGGTATAGCAGAACATAAAAAAAAAAATAATAAAATTGATGTTGTGCATGTGAGCTAAAAAGCATAGATGATGAACAGATGAGCCTCTCTTCCAGGTGATCTGGTACGTCTGAGCTCTCTAAAGCAGCAGTGTAAGGGGTGTCTGAGCTCACACTGTTCTAGTTCACTTAGAGAATTTTGGAGCATTTTTCTCAGCTTGTCAGTAAAGGGGCGTACTATAAAGCTTGTCTCCCCACTACCCCAAAATTTCAGCTTTGGAGGTACTACTATGTGTCTCTGGCTCCTTGTCCTTGTTTTTTTAATTCTTTCCTCTGTTCTGTACCCAGTTGTTTTTAAAATTTTCTTTCTATGCCTCAATTTATTTAGTTTCTTGTCATTCTTTAAATTTTTTTCCCTGTCTATACTATACTTCATCAATTTTAAATTTTGTTTCTGTGGCTACTTTTATCCAGTTCACTGTCTTTATTTTCTAATTTTCCTCTCTGTCCTGTACACTGTTGCTTTTTCAGTTTTCTTTCTATGTCTGCTTTTATCAAGCTCCCTATCTGTATTTTATAATTTTCTTCCTGTATCTGTATCATCCTACCCTTATTTGTAAAACTTTTTCTTTTTTCCTTAATGAGTTTGCTTTCTAAAATTTCTAAGTCAACTTTTATCCAGTTCTCTATCCCTATTTTAAATTTTTTCTTGCTTGTCCTTTACCTACTTGCTTTTTAAATTTTCTTTCTGTCAACTTTAACCAATTCACTGTCTTTATTTTTTATTTTTTATTTTTTTTCCCCTGTCTGTCCTGAACCCCACTGGAATGAAAATTGAAAAAGCATGTCTACTTTTATCAAGCTTCCTATCCATATTTTTTAATTTATTCCTGTCGTGTACCCTGTCACTGTTAAAATTCTATTTCCACGGGTGTCTATTCTTTACTATATAGTTATTTTTTAATTTTTTCTTGTCTTTACTTAATGCCATTGCTTATTAAATTTTCTTTTTACGTCAACATTTATTATGTTTGCTGTCCCTATTTTTTATTGTTTTCCTGTCTTTCCTGTACCCAATCCCTTCTTAAATTGTCCTCCCATGTCTACTTTTATCAAGCTGCGTATCACTGCTTTTTACAGCTTTTTGGGCAGGGTTTTTTTTTTTTAAACAGCATTATTTAAACTAAGACAATCCTTGTAGAAGTGTAAAGAGAAAATTGCAATGCAGGAGAGTGGTAAGACAAAGGAAAGGGGAAAGTGGAGATGGGGGAGAAAAGGAATAGGTAGAGCAGACAGCTCGTGGCAGGGTGGGAATCCAAACCTCTGACTTCGGAGTAAGGCTTTGCTTCCTAGAACTCAAAGTGTGAAATACTGTTATAACATCACCCTGTCCTTAGTTGTCAACCTGCATGAGGGCTGTTCAAAGGATCTGAATGTGCCTGTGTGTGATGTTTGCTAATCTAAATCTACTGCAAATGGATGGAGGAGCTGGTTAACTTCTTGTGTGAAAGGTTATTCTGTAGCTGAAATTGCTTTAGGTGGCTCAGCTGTATTTTGTCAATAAAATGTGCCATCAATGGAGGAATTGGCAGTAAAGTAGCTCCTGTGTGCTTGTGAATGGAAAGCACGTTTGAAGGGCAGGAACAGAGTGTTTGGTAGATACAGTCAGCAATTGTATCATTACAAAGTCTGTTTTCTGGGATTTAGAATTT
Organism: Limnodromus scolopaceus; assembly: GCA_028565335.1. NCBI lineage: Eukaryota > Metazoa > Chordata > Aves > Charadriiformes > Scolopacidae > Limnodromus > Limnodromus scolopaceus. The sequence continues at coordinate 11,878,395 of JAOXNO010000003.1, forward strand.
GAATGTGTTTAATTGCAGTGGGCTGATATGATTTATAGCTTGAACGTGATTCTTTTTCATCTGTTTCGGCTGGTGTGAAGTGAACTGTGTGATGTGTGTGAGTTGCTATGCTGGAGTTCAGTGAAGGGGAGAGAACATTGCATTCCTAATATTTATTTATGTGTTGGGAATACGCTTGTAACATCTTTATAAAAGTATATTGAATGTTTGGCGGGTGGCTTGGCATGGTACACGGTATCAAGTCTTTTCCATTCTAGGTAGATGAAATGGAAGGGAGGATCTTGCTGAGTGGTGAACTTCTCATAAACTTCAGCAAGTTCTAGTGTTGATTTCTATCCCCAACTTAAACATGTGGGCTGGGTTGATCTTTGGTGTAGTTCTACTTCCTGAAAAGGTGTTTGGAATAACTGCTGATAGTAATGTTGTAGGCTGATGCCTTGTGCTTTTTTTTAAAAGATTTTTATTTTTAAGAGGGTGAAAGGATGACCTTGAAGGTACAACATTAGGAGTCGGGAGATCTAGATGTGCTTCTGGCTTCTGATGCAGACTTTCTATGTGATATGGGCAAGCTATTTATTTTTCTATGTGCCTGCTTTCTGCTTGTCCTGTCTATTTAGACTGTATTGACAGGGGCCTACAGCCTTTTTCTGCATGGTGTGTCCACCTCTCTGATCTTGGGGGTGGAAACTTCTGGGTATCATTGTAGAACAGGTAATGTTGAACAGTGTTTCAACAGGTCGTATCTGTCCGCACAAAGAATGACCCTATTTGTAAAAGGCCTTTTCTGAAAGTTCCTTCAGAGCAGCATGTTGTGGTGGGCGTGGAGGGAAATAGCAAAATATTGTCACTTAAAGCTTCCAGCTGGTCAGTATCAACTATATCATGTTGGATGTTTCAGTCCATAAGTGCAAAGGATTCTGTGGGTCAGCATCCCAGAGTGCTGACCTGCAGAAAAACTAATGGCTGGTTTTTTGTAGGTTGTTACCATTTCAAGTCAATTTTAAAAATGAGCTGAGCCTGCTGCCTTGCTGGGCTGCCACGCGGGGTACAGAGTTAAGATGATCTTGCTGGGCCTTTCCTGCAGGAATACAGATGTGCCCAGGCTTTGCTGTGACTGTGGTTCTGTTCATCACTTCTTGGTGCTGTAACGTAGCCTTGTTTGATCAAAACAAATATATTTGGCTGTGGGTGGAGATGCTGTTGCCACCTCTGGCTTTGTCTGTTCTTCCTGCTAACCTCTGCCCTGAGTAGCAGGAACTAGAGTAATCTGTGACATGAGATTTGTTTATTTACCTTTTTTTTTTTTAAAGACTTAGCTCTTTATTGAAGAGTCCTGAAGACAGACATGCTCTGGGGTATGTCACCCAAGCAAGGTGGCTGTCCTCAGTTTGACATTTTGGAGAGAGCTGTCCTGCCTGGTGAGAAAAAGAGAGGATTTTGGAAGCTGTGTTGTGTTACCTCCCTGTGTGGAGGGGAGCAAGGGCTGGTGGTATGAAAAATGCTGGTGGTTCAAGTACCTGTTTAATACCAAGCAACTTAAAATAAAAATAATATCTATTTAGACTAGGGAACTGATTCAAGGGATATGGAAATACTGAAACAAACCCAAATTGTATTTTTGCATGAACCTCAGGAAATAAAACAGGTTTGGTTTTTTGCAGTTTACAGGTGTAGTAAGACACTTTTTTTTGTCATCCAAGCTTTTCATGATTTTTCTTGTTACAGTAGAGTGTAGGCTTGGTAGCTTAAGGACCAAAAGGATTAATATATTCAGTTTATATTCATGAAGTACCTAGGAGCCTCAGCCAGAGATCAGTCAGGGCTCTTTCACAGAAGATATTATGCAGGTTTCTAAAAGAATAGTAAAAAGCCCTTCTACCACACTATGCAGTTTATCAGTTTCCTACAGCTTAAGACCCGGGCCGCTTCTGAGGGTACGTGTTCAATGAAGGTTTAAATCCAATGCAAGTGATTTTATGTAGGAATATCGAATGAAAAACTAGTTTGATGTCAGCAGTTTTGACCAATGTAGAATCGTTTTTAGCTTTTGTACAAAAGCAGCAGCCAGTTTCGTACTCTGGTGACTACCTGGGGGGAAAAAAGAACACACTCTGTAAAGGTGGGGAGGCATATTTACTTGCAAGGCAAGATGTTTAAGAGATATAATGAGAGGGATGGACAGATTTCTCCCAAAATCATAAATTCTGTTTTCCTAATCCACAGATACTAAAGAGTGGTGATAAAATAGGTTTTTTCAGCCAACTCTGCAGGCAGGACTTGCTGTTTTCGGTTGGCCTGGGGGGGCGAGCACTGTTAGAAAAACGAAATTTGATATGATGGAGCTCATGAAGTAGGTTGTGAGGTTGTTTTGGTTTTTTTTTTTTTTGCTATTGCTGCTCCTGTTGCTCACTTAATTATAAAATCTGGATAAATGTACCTTTTAGTATAAATATTACTAATGTTGGCAGTAATTGAAGGTGAAACTGGCAAATGTATCTATCAAGCCATTTCACAAAGTAATCATTTATGAACATAGCTCTATTAATTTGTTTAGTCAGATGCAGAGAAGCAATAAAAGTGATTGACTAAAAACAATTAAAACAGTAAAAGTAAATTGTTGTGTGCATTAAAACCTGCTGAGCCTGTCAGATGAAAATTGTAGGTTTAAATGTGAAAATTAAAGCTATTGATTTTAGCTAGTGTGTATGTGGCTACCAGAGTCCTAATTTGTTCTAGTTTTCTTAGCTAAAAGTTGCTGAGACAAGAATAAAGATAATCCTAAAACTCACTCCCAAAAAGGCATAAGCCTTCAGAAAGTCATATATGATTAAATATTTGTGTTGTCTTGGGAAGATGGGAATGTTTTTTGGAAGACTTTTATTAACTGTCAGTATCTTGACACTGCAGAACTGAATATAAATATTAACCAATAATTGTAACTTATTTTACTTCAAAGAAGGTAAAGAATGAGGCATTGACATAAGAGAAAATACAGCGTTGATACAGACTAGATTACAGGGCTTCTCGTTTAATTTACGTGTATGACTTTGTTGTCATTTTCTTTTTATGCGTTATAGTAAATCTTGTATTCTGTGAACTATTATTTTTTTAGTATTCCATTAAAATGATAGCACAAAAAGGGTGTTATATCTGGACAGGTATTAAGGGATAGTGGTGGAGAATGAGACTCCCTTCTGTGCACAGGGGCTTCAGCCACTCAATAAGGGCTACTGTCAGGAACTGAATGAGCCAGGGCTTTGAACAAGTATTATGTGTGTTGACTTGCCAGTGTTAAGCAATAGGTCACTGTATTATTTCCTCTTATACTTTCCTTAGATCTCTTTATAAATCACCCCTTTAGACTGTAGAATGTAATATTTGATGGTTAACTACTTGATCAATAGGTAGTGTTCTTTTAAAATCTTGTTTTGAGGAGTGTAAAGCGTGTCTTCCAACAGCCTTAGTTTTTGCTCTTTAGGAAGCAGACTCTAAAATAAGCTTCTGTGCCTTACAAACCCTGGATCAGTCTAGTCTGATCCTAGCATTGTGACCACAAGTATGGGGTGCTGGGGGCCCAGCTGCTACAGCCAGCCTTACTGGGGCATGGTGGGGAGCCTGGGGTGGCTTGCATGGAAGGGTCCGGAGCAGTGATCTGGTGACATGCCCTGCCCCTGGGTCTGTCGAGGAGGGAAGCTTCTACAGAGGAGTGATAAACCCCTGGCTGAAAGGCAGAGGAGCTGATCTGGGGCACGTTGTTTGATCTACCTTCAGGACAACTGCAAATCCAAAGTTATGGGATGTTTGTGGAGCTGGGTGCTAAGGATCAAAGCAACTGACAGCAGTCACGAGTAATTACTGACATGAACCTCAACCACTAAACTGGCCCCTTCTGCCTTCCAGTCTACTGGGCTGATGGCACACAGCTTGGAGTGAAGAACTGCACCCTGTGCGTACAGTGTGTTGTCACAGGCGAGTGTTTGTCACACCAAACGGTTCCTTTTCGGAGGTAACCTTCTGGAGAGAACTGACTCTTGGGATGACAGAAGTGAGAGGGGGAGAGATGGGGGAAAATATTTGACTCTTTCAAGGGCATGAGCATCACAGAGTCAACGGGCGATGTTAGTCTCAATAGGGAATTTTTTTAATGAAAAATTCAGATACTAGGGCTGTATGATTTGAACACTATGGTACACTTCACACTTTCTTGGGGGCCTGTTCCACCTGATGAGCTCTTTCAGCACGTACTTGCAGTAGATAATACGATGGAGAATGCAGAGAACTCACAGTCACTACACAGCAGCCTGAAGTTTCTCTTTATGATTGTCAAAATATCCAGTTCTGTCAACGTGCAGCGGGGTAGGCACATCAGTAATGGTGTTACTGAAATGCTATCAAGAAAGAATTAGACAGCCTTTACTTTTAAGGCAGTTGTTTAGTAATTTTTAAACAGTAGCTTCATAATCCTTGCTTAGCGGTAACAGTTGAGTTAATTTTCAGCTGTTTGTGCTGGATCAGGGTGCAGGGGACGAGCCATGTGCATCTGCTGCCGTATGCCATTTGCCAATAGGTACTGTCCTCCAGTAGGATGCAGGTCCCCCAACGCTGCAGGGGTACGTCATACCATATGTCTGTTCCGTCATGTGTGAGGGTGGCTGAGGGAGGGGAGAGGTCCCCACAAGAGGATTAACTTCTTACGGTTGTAAGGTAGCTGTCAAAAGGGGCTTCACTTCTGGGCTCTGATTCAGCAAAGCTCATGAGCATATGCTGAAGTGCTTTGCTGAATCAAGTTCGAGCAGAGAAACTTGTCAAAAGCATTTTACCTCTATCCATGAAGCTGTCATGCTGTTCGTAAGCCTTCAAGAAACTTCTATGTAAAGTATATTTTTCTAATAGCGACTCTCAATTTGAAGGAAGGTTTTTATAATGTTTTTTGGTTGTGGACTGCAAGTTAAGCTATACATTACCTCTGAAGAATTTTAAGTTGAAGCAGAGATTGAGGAAGAGGAAGGGCCATGACTTGCATGGGAGGCCACTCTGTGAAAACTAAGTTAGAGCCTTTTTCTGCCAGAGCATGTTTCCTTTGTTCTAAATTTTTGGTAATGGTGCAAAAGATGACTAGGAAATATAGTCTTAAGATGCAAACAGTATTCCAATGATCTGAGCGTGTCCCTTCACTGCAAGGACTATGAATGACAGCTTATTCCTAAAGGAGTTCTAGCTCATTTTCCATTAAATTTTGAAATGCATTACTCAGGCAATGATCCTTGTAGATGATGAGGACAAATATGTGTGACCACAAATGGACAATAGCTTTCAGGAGTATACTATAGCAACAAAGTGGGATAGTTAAATTTTATGGGCTTATATATGTAGTAGATGTCCTGACTGTGCATTTCTTATATAAATAATAATTTCTTCACACCAATTTTATTTTCATCAGTCCTAAAACTCAATGTGTTTTACATTTAGCATTATCACAGGAAGAAACTATTCCCTCGAGAGCAGAAACCTAGTGAATTTTCACATAAGCACCACACTTGCATTCCCTTCCTCGTGGAGACTGTAGCATTCAGCAATTCCAATTCTACTGGGAACTATAGCGTGGCACCATTATAGCAAATAATTTGAGTGGTTATGTTCCTAAGTGCTGTTACTGGCAATGCCATGCTGAGCTTTTGAGGCGAAGCAGGTGGGATTTTTATCTCTGGCTTAAGAATTAGTGTTTCTTTTCCTACTTATAAAGATGTGACTCAATCAGGACCCAGTATGTAAATATATTTAAGTGAAGGTTGGTTTAAAAAAAATAAAATAATAAAAATCACCTGCCTGTTTGTAAAGGGAGAAGGAATGTGACATGTAAAGCTCCCATCTCTCTTCCTGTGAGAAGCAGATCTGTGCTTCAAAGCTGCTAAAGTAAAATCTGCACCTTTTTTTTTGGTCATCTCGATGTGCTGTGGAGAAGCTTTCTTCACACCTGTCTCCTTTTTGAAGAGTGAATACGTTAGGACTCATCTTGCTGGAAAAAGGAGACCACTCCATTGAGTTGAATTGAGGATTTTGGTGAAAACTTTACTTAATCATCGTTTTCGGCATAATTTCAAACAAAATATAAATTGGGCTGGATCTGTTTGAACTAAAGCCTAAATCTGCTTGTAAGATTTGCAAACTTCAGAAAACACAGTCTAAGTTTTAGCTATTACTGAAATCCAAACTTGCTAAGATTTGATCACTTTTACAAAAAGTTTACACAGCTCCAGCGAAACACCTCTTTAAAACATTTCATAAAACTCTATGCCACAAGAAGACTTTAACTCCCCCTTTCTCCAGCTCTGCAGGAAAAAAAAATAATCACTGTGACTGTTGTGTTTGGAATTGTATGTGCACTTACTGGAGGGATTTGCAGAGGAATAAAGTTTGTTTTGCCTCATGGCTGGGGGAAGAAAATACTTGTAAAGTATTCCAGCCCTAATTTCCCATGTGTTGCAGTGGGTAACTACAGCACTGCCAAGAGAGGAAAATAAAATGGGACTTGTCGAGAAAGACAGCATTTCAAGAGATGAAGAACTGAGTTTCTTCTGGAGGAATGCTGGTGGTCTGGGGGTTCTCTACAGAAGTAATTAAATTCTATGGGTGCATGAATTACTGTTCAGTAAGTCCCTGGTAAAAACAGTGGCATTTGGTGGCAACAGCTCCTGGTCACTTGTCCAATATTGTATTTAATTTATCAGAAACAAACGCTGTGAAGTCTCTGAAGGGGTGTGGGAGATTCCCCTCCCCTGGTAATGCGTGGCCTTGAACTTGGAAAAAGCAGTTTGTTTAACCATTTTACAAGAAAAGCTTAAATACAGAAAGACAGACACTGTCAAATGCTGTCTCTCTGATTTTTTCAGCTTGCTAATTATTTTGATTCTTTCCAGCTAATGCTGGAAAAACAATTATTTTACAGACTGTGTTTATATTCTTTTCTAATTCTAAGAATACTTTAGATTTGACAATACCGGTTTGTTCTTCAGACTATGCTACACATTATAATTGAGCTTTTATTTTAGAATATTTTTTCCAGTTGTGAGTTTGGAAGAAAAAAAAAGCCTTTGTTTGCTTAATGAAGCTGGCTTTATGGAACCATATAACATCAGTGCCTTAATTACTACAAATGGATAATAAACGCTTCCCTGTATATGAGAATGGGAGACACACAGTGTGACTGTCATTAGGAACAATTGGATTTTCTCTTGATAAGTTGGTAAAAAATGTAAATACTACAAATAACCGCCTGAGGGCATGTTAGATAACTATGCCAGGAACCATGCAACAAAAGTCATTTTTACAGAAATTGCTTCCTCTGTTGGAGTTGAATACAGGAGAAACTGAATGCACATTCATGCATACGTTGAAATATTTTTAAAATTCCTTACAAACATTTTGCATTAAGGTGGATTTCTTTTTTTACTGGGAAGAGCTGAGTATTGGCAAAGGAGTGTTAGGATCCAGTTTTTCCTAGTAAGACTCCTTGGCTTTAGGCAATTAAACCAACCCTGCGTTCCGTTGGATGTAGTCAGAAAAAAGTAGTCTTCTTGTTTTCCTACATGAAGCAGCTTGTATGAAGTCTCTTGTGATCAACAGAGAAAAGGAAAGATGGCTTTGGCATTTCACAGCCCTTGTGCAGGGACAAACCATACCCCTTGCTGGCTGGGTGGGTATGTCACCAGCCAAGCTCTTCAAAGGAGTTAGCAAAAGCTGGGTATCACGCTGCAGTTGATTTCAAGGAATGCAAGCAATTCGGTTTGGGGAAAAAAATGACAAATATAATTTAACAAACATGACCCTTTGATTAGGTATTTACTTTATGTGAATCAAGAATAGGATTCCCTAATGGAATCTATTTGATCTAATAGAGTTCTTGCCTTTCTAGATCTGCATGGGTGCTGTAAAGATCTACCCTTGATCTCACATTGCTCTTTTTATGCTTTCCAAAGCTTCCTTTGGAAGCGTGGCCCTGAGAGGGCCAGCACAGACCTTTGAGAAATTTGGAGCTGTAAAACCAATATGTAAAACCAGCACAGGGCCGTCAAAATTGCTGTAGTACTCGTGGATTCCCTGTTGGTATGTAAGAGATGTCAACCTCTAAGGCAAGTCTGCGTTCACTGAAAGCAGGGTGCTGTCAGAAATGCCCAGCAGGAAGGCAGTAAGATACCGGAGTGCTCATGTTCAAAAGCTTGGATGTGATTTTGGGGTGTATTTGTACTAGCTGGTGCTAATGGGAAAGCTGGGCAACCTGACCCTTGTGTCCAAAGGGGCAGATTGGTTGCTTCAGGCCTGTGTTAATCACTGTGGGTCAGTTCACGGTGTTGTGCTGGCACTGGAATAGCTTTGTGCTTTGCTGCTCATGTCTCTACTGTCCTCATGGAATAGGATACCTTTTTTCATTTGTCAATATGAGGAGCAGATCTCCTGAGGACTCTGAATGCTCTGGGAATGGCTGCACTCTGTTCTGCTCTTGCATTGCGTTGTGAATCTTCATTTTGTAGAAAGCTGCCACGCCATAAATTGAGAAGAAGGCAACACAAGATAAATTGGCTGTACCGTCCTTTATATGGAAGATTTTATGATGTATTCTTCCCCATACGAGACTCCCATCATACCTACTTCTTAAAACGAAGACTGGTGAATAATGGCTTAGGCAAGCAATAAATACATAATGCAGTGCCACCTTTGAACCTTGTAGCTTGTGTGTAGGTCAAAGATTATATGGGTTGTAATCATGATTTATGCTTTCAGTCTCTTGATATTTTTTAGACCATCTTTGCTTGTCTGTTGGTATGACTTTAATTATTTAATTATTCTATTTACTTTTAGGAGGCCAGTATGATCCTTCTGATACTACTACAAAGTATGGAGTTTTTAATGTTTCTGAACACGGTTTGAGTTATTTCATATTCAGTAGACGCAAACTCATTGTGTTCAATAAGGCAAACATTCAGAAAAATGTAAATAAATATGTCTATGCAAGTGTCTATATTTGAAATTAACAATTTGTTAAAGAACTTAATTTATTATTGGTAACAGGCTTAGTGATTGTCTATCTTTTTAGCAAATAATGTAAACTTATTTCCCGATTGCTGCAGAACAATAATTACACAACGACAGCTTCTGTATTAATTAATCTCATACTGGTTAATTTGAAAATTTAAGCTTAACTGATGAATGATAACTGTATCTCGGAGCTTCCAAGCTTAATGTTGTTTGGTGTTAAAAGCGCATCAATCAACCCTTAAGCATAACTTGACAAAATAATTTGATAGTGGCAGATGCTTGTGTTTTGTCTCTGGCTTATGCTGATTCTTTGCTGTACCTGAGTATAAGCTTACGTAGCTTTTGGTGAAGGGCTTTCTGACTTGATGAAAGCAAATATTTTCATTTAGTTCCACTCTTCCCTCTTCTTGCAGTTTGACTTTGCTATGAATAAAATAAACTTGTATGTAGTGCCTCAGATTGCTGGGTTTCATACAAAGCTCTCTTATTCTCACCCTTTCAGGATAAACTGCCAGCTTTAGTGACGGGTGAGCATATTCTGTCTCAAAGTAAAAGCAGCTCCACAACCTCCATTCAAACGCTGTGGATGGATTGACTTCCCTTCCTGGTTATTACCTTTACTCTGCAATTTGAAGCTAATTGTTCTGTGGAGCAGTGGGTGCTCTTACCTTGCCTTATCTCTTGCAGGACCGCTTGGCGTGTAGTTTTCACGCAGGCTAGTTTTGTGGTCCTTGTCCTTGAGTCCCAAGGATACCTCCAGTAAGTTCTCTGTTGAAAGAAGTTGGCTTTATGATATATATGATCAAACAGCAATGCAGCAAACAAGAAAGTCAATGTATGCTTTCTTCATTCGTATGCCCTTGGAATCAGGCTTTTCTCTGGTACTTGGTACTGGTGAAGGGGGATGCTGCTGGCTGCGTGTTATCACTGGTATTTTAATCCACTAGTAGCTATATTGATGTAATTTTTATTCTGTGTTTCAGTTCTGATGATCTGTATGATCCTGTTACCTGTCTGGGAGCTCAAGCATGGCCCATCGTAAGGAAACCTCGGAACAGCAACAGTCAAACGTAAGTGGTCCTGAACACATACATTTCACAATCAAGTGTAATTGCAAGGAGCGGTGTTTGGAATAGATGAGTGTACTCCAGCCCCAGGGCACTGTGGCAGATGCAACATAAGGTTTAATAAACTATAGGTCCCTGTTGCCAGTATTACTATATAAGAGTAATAATAACACTGAGAGTGAAAACATCTATCAAAAGCTGACAAATCTGACGCAGACTATACATATGCACATGCATATAACTAAAGATGCTACTTAAATCTGATGGAACTGCTAATAAAGATTATTTAGTTGTCTTAATGAGACATCATTTTCTGCTTATTACTCCTTTCATGTGAAGTTATTTTTGAGAAACAATCGTTTAAACGTTGTTGGAGAAGGTGCTTGTAATTACAGAAGTAAATAGCAATATGTTGCCTGATAAATCGTAGGTACAATAGCTCTATTCAGAGAGGAGCTTATAGCTAAAGCTTAAAGTTAAAACTTTAAACATAGTGAATATACACATTTATTTTTAGCACAGAGGCTGTGTCTTTCTTGCTGCGTATTCCACTAAGAAACCCTGCTGGACAAATTACTCTTGTTTCAATTTGTGGGTGGCCCAGTTGCAGTTGTATGCTTTTTTTTAAGAACCAGTAAAAGAACATATGTGTGATTATAAAGAGTTTGTGTGTGGGTAGGTTTGTTAAAAAAAAAAAAGTCCCAAAACAAATACCAAGGAGGACATTCCTTTGAGCTGACCTTGCTATTGCTGGTGTTGGTCCCATGAGTGCCCCATTCAGGGGGCTGACCTCTTTATTGGAGGTGGCAACATGGCCTACAGGAGACAGCCCTGACTCATGATCTGAGCTGCCATGACAGCTTTGGCAGTAGCCTGATGGGCCGTTTCATCCTTCTTCCTCTAGAATACCTATTCAAATAATGTGTTCTAAGGTATATTGGTGAATACAAGTATAGGCATGAGTGGGTGGGGGGAAGCTGTGCACGTAATTTTGATGGCAAGACCAAATAAGAGTCAGTGTCCTAGTTAAGAACAACAGCAAGCTGCATGTTATATATGAATTAAAAATCTTAGTGTCAATTCAAAACAAAGCCTATGGTTCAACTGTCTTACATGTAGCCATTTTCTATCTGTATTTGTTCTTCATTTACACTGAATATACAGCTTCAGAGTTCAACATCCAGATCAATGTTTCTGCCTTGAATTTTGAAACTTAAGGGGAAATGTAAACACTGTGAACTGCTCATGTGCCATTTGCCCTCCTCAAGGCTAGAAGCTGTAGAGGCTAGAAGCTGTAGATCCTAGTCTCACAGGTGTCTGCTGTGCTGCCAACTTTTGACTGGTTTTTTTTTGGTTTTTGTTTTTTTTTTTTTTTTTTTTTGGTTTTTTTTTTGGCCCCCTGGTTGGGACCTGTGTGTTAGACGTAGCTACTGGCCCAGTGAGCAGTGATACCTGGGATGCTCTGGGACTGTGTCCCACCACGCAGAGTCTCAGAGCCCACTGCAAATCACATTGTCCCTGTTTTGTGGTTTGGATTAAGTGATTTCTCTCGTGTCATCAAACATGCTGGCCATAGTTTGCTTCCTCTCATGTGATCCATCAGTTCCGAGCAAAGTAAACACACGATTTTCCAGAGCAATTCTGAACACTGATCTTCCTGCTGATGGTAGTGGGGTGTCCAAGGGGGCTGGGTACCAACGTGCCTATGGCCCATCAAAGCTGGTTGAGAGATTGGTGTTAGATGGGCTTTTATTGGAGCCCGTTGCAGGAAAATTGCACTTAATTTTTAAACAAACATCCTGTGTATATTCAAATGCAAACACTTCTGTAAACCTGTTGCGGGCTTAAACTTGGCATCTGCTCCAGTGGGAGTTAACACAAGTAAAAGAAGACCTAACCATGAGACTTGCTTAATGTTACCTTAGAGACTGGGCTTGTTCCTTTGAAAAATGTATGCTAATGAGTAAGCTATTCAAGAAACTTCTACTTTTCTTCTGCAGAAAATGTGTGGCTATTGGAGCATGTAGTTGTTGACCTTCCAAATTAATACCTTGCAGAATATTAATATTGTACATCCCTTTGGGGAGATTTAGGCAGGGAGAGAGCCTTTGGAATTGGTCTCTGGATAGAACTGTTCAAACTTCCAAGGCTCCTACTCTGGGAGTGTTCAGAAGCCCAGGTCTGTCTTTGAGCCTGTCCTTGTGCTTACTGAGCATTAGGAACTATGTAGAAATGCTTATTAATTGTTATTACTGTCATAAAACTTATGACAGCACCTGAACTATATAAAGGTGCTTCCCAATTCAGGAAGGTGATATATAGGCCACAGTAGAGATCATGTTTGTTGAAATTAATACTCTTTAAGTGTGTTCTTTGTGTATCTTATTAGATGTATTTGCAGCCAATGACCAATAAAACCAGCATTGAATTTTGCTGTTTTTTCCCAAATGTGATATATTCAGTTTCTGAAGAGGAGGGGTTTGTTTATATTGTATTGCTCTGCTGCGAGAACTAATATATTAAACATTTTCCCAAAGGATATCTGTGGTCTTTAATTAACTTTATTCCCATAGGCCTATAATATAGTATTATACAATATTTGGTCAGTACCCTGCTCCTCTACTCTTGTGTAGGACTTATTGGCTCTCATTTCCTGGGGGACCATTATGAGTGCAGACAGGAAGAATGCATCAAATGAAAAGTTAATTGTGTTTAAGCCATGGGTGAGAGGGAAACAGGATTGAGACTTCCATTCTGTTGTTCCTCTATAGTAAGAAAAGCTAAATATACAGTTTCTTAGGCCACTAGCCCAGGAAAGCAGGGGAAAATAATTAACTCAGTCACAGAAAGGACAAAATATAAGAGATGCTTTAGTTTGGAAGCTGGTTACAGGCTGATGGAGGTAAGAACATGCCAGTATTCGTAGTGATTACTTCCTGAGGAAGGATAAAATCCTGTCCACTTCCCAAAGGCTGCTCTTTGCCCTGTTATCCAGACTCCACTGTGCAGCTGTGGTGAGGGACGGAATAGAAGAACGTAGCCCTTTACAGGTTCATCATAAATCATTACAACATATTTGATGTCAGGTTGTGGATAGCTTCGTGCCAAAGCCTTGGCTGGTGCAGGCTCTTTTAGGGGGAAGCCAAATGGGGCACATCTGAGCCTAGATTGTGAGCCACTTCCAGCAGTTTTGAGTGCTCCATACCCAGCAACATGGCTTACTCCTGCAAAATCTGTTTTGTGCAAGGACATGAGTTCCCAAGTGGGTGATAACATGAGAAATAGCAGCTGTTTCGGAGCAGGATTTCCAATATCCTTCTCATTTGAGGTGTCCCTATTGCTTATAAGACATTTTCATTGGAAAAGCTCCAACTGTCAGCAGCAATTTACCCAGCAAGGGTCTGTTATTTTCTACCCTAATATGGTTAATGGGGCTTTGTGGAAGGAGGTCTTCAGATGTCTGCTTGATTTGTGGAAAGGTATTTCCCCCATGGTTTCAGTGACATAGTTCTAGACTTTCATTTTTGGGTAAGGTTTTATATGAACTAAAATCTGGTGAAAATTGCTGGATCAAAAAGGTGTACAGCTTTTGATTTTGTTCTGTGCTTTCTACCCAAAACACTTGAAGTCTTACCTAGCACTGCATTTTCAGGACAGCTTTAATCCAGGTTTCTTTGATACTTGACCATAGTTTACTCAAAAATTCATAAAACAGAGAAATTATGGCTTGAGTGTGAGAATGGCTTATGTTTGTCTAGAATTTATCATAAATTTTGCCTGGTTATATTTCAAGTTTGAACAGTAAAGGTCAGCTCCAGAGACAGAGCTTCATTAACTTCTAGTAAATGGAGAATGGAATGTGGGGAAGGTGGGAGTGGGGAAAGATGGACCAAAATGCTACTTTGTGATAATTCAGCCGAAATTTGATTTGAATATTGTCACAGTCAGTAGAGTGCACGCACTGGCATTCATTGAGTAAGAGCAGCTCAAGACCTTTCCCAGCAGCGAGCATGTGTGTTCTTGTAAATCAAAATTATTAACTGGTGTGCTGGGATCAATGTGCCAACTGCACGTGGCAAGCGACATCACCGCTGTGGCTTTCTTACTTGGATGGTTGTAACCTCTAGAGATCTTAATTGGCGTTTCATTGCACTGTTCGTACACTTAATTAAAAAAAATCAGCACCTATCCCATGAGTTTAGCCCACTGTCCAGATTTTGCAAATACCTATGTGTTCTTACCTTCATTAATGAGAGTAACTTTGCTGGAAATCAGTGAGATTGGCATAAGAGAAAATTTCAGCATAATCATGAACCAAGCAGATTGAGGAGTACGGTGTTGTTGCTGTAAGGCCAATACTGATGCTGCTGCTGTTTAAACAAGGCAGATTATTAGTAAACATGTGTTCAGTTGGTAGTGTATGACATACGTTGTCCCAGAAGAGTCTGAGAAGTTATGCCTTTTATTCCCTTAATACCTAAGTATACTAATCACTTTGAATTTTATTATCAATGTGATACAAGAGGGTGAGAGTGACACTTGGTAACAGTGCCCAGGAATCTTGATTGGCAGGCCAGATAAATAAAAGTAGTTTTCTGAAAGTAGCCTAGTAGAAGAAGGGGTCTTTAAAAAAAAAAAAAAAAAAAGTGTGGGGAGGGAGTATTTAGCTTTATTTAGCTTTTTAATATACAGGAATTCCCATGTGAATCAGCCTGCTTTTTTTTAAGAATGTGTAGATGAGGTACAAAAATGCATTAAAGCTTCTGTCTCCTCTAAGACAATGGTTTTATTAAGGATACAGGCACACAGATGCTGCTGTGCCCGACTTTAACTGTGATGTCTTTAATCCCAAACCAAGGTGACTGGACTGAGACACCCAGGCGGTTTGTACAGAACACATTTACGCTAATTTAGAAATGGCATTTTCCACTGAGGTGAACAAAGTTACTAATTCTCTTGGATATTTGTTGTGTGAGAGGTTTTCTCTGAAGTTGGGCATTATGCAGACTGCCATTTTAAACAATTTATTTGCATATTGTGTTTCTTTATTGCCTAAAAAGAATATAAAATTGCTGCTACATTTCTAATCTTGGTGACAGCACGGTATTAAAAAAAAAATAATCTCCTGATCTCAGACACCATTAACTGTGATTAAAATAACTGGCAATGGTTTGAGGAGGAGCTATAATGGGGTGTTTTTAACTACCTTCTCAACCTTTAGTTCTTTTAACAGGACACTTAGATCAAATTCAGTATCTGTATAACTTAAGTATGCAGTTTAAGATAGAATTAAATAAAGATTATCACAGCTTATGTTTGTTCATGGAGAGTTCTTGGGAGACATCGTAGGAATCTTTACATGTGATAGCTGTATCTATGGAGTAAAGATTATATGTAAGAAAGAAAAGTTGTGCATATCTACTTAAAAAGGAGTGAAAGAAGTTGTTTCTGTTTCATTGCTACTGGGGAGGTATTTTTGAGTGTTACCACTGCAGAACTCATCCAAGCCTGAAGTATATTTCTTTGTTAAAATCTTATGCTGAGTTACACAAGCATCTCTGCTCGAGCTATCACTACAGCAAATCCCCCTGTCAACAAGGCGGTTTTGTTGATCAATCTTTAACACTTTGCAGAGTTTGCTAGTGGCCAACGTTAAAATCTCAGGAGAGATTAATTATTAAGTATGTTCTTTCCCTTACTGGAGATTTATAGCGCTTTGTGTGAGAGAACACCTAGGTCTTTGGAGAACGGTATGATGCCAAGTGTCAGGTCTGTTAAGATCCATTACAAGACGAAGATTCATGCTGTGGTGCAAATGGTACTTGGAGTCTCCTGCTACATCTGTGCCTGTCTGTAGCTAAATACCCCTCTGGAGACTGGCAGTTCAGTCCCTACTCTCTTGATGCAGCTTGTTCCATCTGTCACTGATGCTTCAGCACTTAAGTGACACATCTGAAATAATAAGGGCTGGATCTATTCTGACCAGTTTAGAACTTGTCACAACTCTTCTGGCTTCTGAAGTTAGGACCTACCTGAAAATAATAGGCATTGGGGAGAAAGGGTCTGTCCTCTCCTAGAAGCCTTTGAGTACTAAATTGAACTCAGTAAAACAGTGCTCTGAAGGCAGCAGGGCTGTTATCAGAACATAAAGGAGTTTTGTATGTGGGTCTATATATGGATTTCCCAAGATTTTGAATCTTGAGGAGAATTTAAAGCATCTGAATCTTTCATTATCTCAGCTCTGATAAAATATGAAGGCTTTTATGCTGTGGCAGAGTGCTATTTTATTATAATTTATTTTTCAGTAGACCTCAGGAAGCAGAGGAATTACTTTCAAACAGTCTAATTTATGGCCTAATATTTTTATAGGACTGATTCACAAGTAATTAGGTATCTGTGCTTGTATTGAATTTCCTTTTAAAGAGCAATAACTTAAGTCTAAAGAAAATGCTGTGGAGTTTCACCCATTCCAAAGTCTAAGAGTGTTGGTTTTTCAGAGTAAACAATGGATGACACTTATTTCCCTGTGTGTAAAATAATGAATAAACTATGTCTTTTTGGATATAGAAGAACATAGGTTCACTTTCAGTGTCCACCAGCTCCCGTGTCCCACTGCAATGTTGATGTTCTCAACACTAACTACATTATTTGGTGCCTTGCAAATTATCCTTCATGATTCCTTTGCCTTGGCTCCCTCTCCGCTTTGTGTCAGAGGAATGGAATACAGCCAAATGAGGGCATTTTCTGAATTATATTATATTGTGCCATCAGTGAGTACCACTTTCCTCTGTTATTGCTATATGCTATTGGACTTTTACCCTTTGAATAGATGAAAATCAGCTGGATTATTTCTACTGGGTGCCAAAATGTACTGGCAATATTGTGTTTAATGAGTGTAGGGTGTGTTCTTTATTTCAGTTTTGATGTTACCTGAAAGACAGAAAATATTCTGTGTTCAGTAGTGTTTATCTTGGAAGTTTGTTTGTGGTCTATAAGCACTGGAAACTTTTTATGGTTTTTAATTATTTTTGCAGTTAAAACATACATATTTGGGGTTCACCTCAGTTACAGGTTTTATTTTTCATTTTGTCTTTTCTAAGAAAGCTTCCAGCGAACTGGCCCTTGCCCTGAATTTCTTATTGCTATTTCAAGTTGACAGGCTTTAAGTCCTTTTGGAAGGAGGATGTCTAGTCACTCACGTGATGGGTGCTTCTCCAGCACCACCCACAGAGTTCTCTTTAGAAGCAGGAATAACACCATCAACGTGCAAGAAAGAGTAGGGAGAAATCTATGTAGTACCCATTAAACTTGAACTGGGGAAGTCTCTAAATGGACAAAAACTTTGTTTCAGACTTCTTAGTAGCATCACTCTGTTTTCTCTACAGACTCATAAGACTTTTCCAGCTAAATCAAACACTAACTGAAATGGCTGAATCTGGGGTTAGAAATGTGGTTCTTAAAAGTGAAGAGTTTAAGGGTCAGTCAGGCATGATGAGGAGGCATAATACGAGTGCTGGGTAAAATCAACCAAAAAAAAGAGTAAATACATTGATTTTTAGAGGGACACAGACTGTCATATTTAGCAGGTTTATGAAGTCTGGTAGTAATAATTCTACACTTTGGGTGGCACTTGCAGGCACTTTGAGGGTCTGCTTTGTGTTACCTGCAGCACTGATGAATGTGTAATTACACCTAAAGGCATCCTGTAGGCATCTGAGGTAACAGTTCTTGCTGCTGTTAATGCCGGGCAGAGCTTTACTCTGCAAGAGACTTCTTATTACCATGTTTTACTTTGTTATCAATTTACTGTCCTGCAATTACTCCTGCAAATTGTAGCCTGAAATTTGCTGAAAGCATCTATTGCTATAAGCATTTGTTACACTGAGAGCAAGGACAATTAGCAACACACAAGGTCATGGGAACACTGAAATTTTATCTCAGGATAGTGTCTGTTGGATTGCATAATTTCCTTTCTGATCAAGTTATCTAAATCCATGTTTCTTAATACATTTTTTGTTAATTTCAGTAATATATTGAGTGAAGTGTATTGACTAAATATCTTGAGTCTTCGAGTATGAAGTCAAAGGTCATTCTACTCCAAATCCAATCTTGGATGTTACTGGTCTACGGATGAACTACTCAACAGTGCTTATGTTATACTGACTTTTATATTTAGGCTTTTAACTGCCAAATGAAAAAAAAAGAGTTTAAACTCCCAAGATACTGAAATGATTTTGTATACTATTTTTTTTAAGAATGGCAACTCAAAATTCTTCATTAAATGCTGCTGAACACTTGAAATCTGGACAGCATTATTAGTGAATACCTCTTCCCTCCTATGATCATATTAAGAATACAGGCAAAATGAAGGCACATATTCTCAAAAGTGCTTAAGATAATAAAATCCCCAACTCATATTGAATTTCAGGGGTACTCTAAGCAGTGAGGTATTGGGAAAATGTGATCTAGAGCTAATTACCGTGGTGCTATTGGTAACTCGGTTGCTATTTAACAAATTTAGCCACCTTAGAATAAACACTGTTGTTGAAGAAACTGCCTCAGAGTCACATTGTAGCTGTCTGTGGGAATGTCATTGATGATGAGGTAAGATAGAAAAAGGTCTGGGTTTCAGTCATGGAGTGGTGGTTCTGTGTCTTAATAGCGTTTTTGTACCTTTGAGGTGATTTACTCCCCTCTTGGCTGAGTAGGCTGTAGGAATGGAGCCAATGCAGTTAAGCATCTCCAATGTCCGATTTCTTACATAATCATCTTACTTTATGGTGACTTCAGCTCCTATAGCCTTCAAGCTTTATTTCATCATTGGCTTTTTTGAAATTAATAATACTGTTGTGCTCTCAGGAAAAAGCTAATCAGTAAAGTTCAGGAAGTATCTCACAAACGCATCAAATCTTTGTCTGTGGCTTTGGATGTGATCACTGTAGCAGGATTGTCATGGATGATTTTCCTGTTGGCAACCACTCAAAAGGCACAAAGGTCCAAAATGCACGAATCTCTAACTTTGTACCTTCACATCAAGCTCAGCAAAGATTTTTTGCTTGTGTAGAGAAAGAAATGAATTGTAGATGATTAAATTGTTGTTTGTCTGTTTTCACTGGGAATGACAGCATGAACTGCGTTACCCAGCTATCCTTTTCCTAGTTTTACTTTTTCAAGTTATAGAGAATAAATAAACACTATTCTTCTTGTCCCCTTTCTAGATTCTAGCTACAGCCTGCTCTGAGGCCATGCATTCATTCAGGCAAATCGCTCAACAAGCCAGTTTTCCATCATTTGTCCCATTAGTTACACTCTGTACAACTACAATGACATTTGAAGCCATTTCCTCCATCAAAAAAGAGTTTTGGAGGTGTGAAATAAGAAAACAATGTAATCTCTGGCAACTTTAAAGGGAAATGGAGAAAAACAGAAGAGCAAGCAAAGATTTTGCTTGCTTGAATTGACATTGGCAGACATGCTCTCCTTCTCCTTTAAAGGCACATGCGTTGACTAAAAAGTACTGAAGTAGGCTCCGCATAATTTGGATAAAGTTATAGTGTGAACCCTTCTAGTAGTATATATTAAACTAAAGGGTGACATTTGTCAGGAATTAGGGTTGTTGCAGCACACATGAGGCTGGAAATGCTGGCTTCTCTAAACAGCTCTGGAACTGGGATTTCATGCTAGGTGCCTGTTCCACTTCTGGCACTGCTGAAGGTGCAAGGTGAACTGCTGATCTGTTATCTCAACAGGAAAATGGAGGTTTTGTGTTCCTTACAGAATTGTTTTGTCCCGAGAATCAAATTCAGTGGGATTGTGGTTTGCACAATGCAGTTATTCAATTTGTGGCCAAATGTTCCAGAAATATTCATGTGGAGTCCTGGAGAAGGACGACAACTAGAAGAAAATGGACATTAGTTCCAGAATAAACCAAAACTGCACCAGACACTTGAGCTCCTGCAAAAGAACAGCTTTTCTCTGTCAGGGTTTTCCATTAGGGAGACGGAAACATTCAAACCATGCGTGTGCAGGAGGTCAACATGGCAGCTGGGAGAATGAGATGAATGGTTTCATCACTCTGTTTTTCGGTTATGTTAACATTTTTTCCCAGTTCTATTCTACTTTTTGCTGGGCTGCTTGCCAAAGGTGCTGCCAAACAGAATAGAGTTATTTATCTGAGATGGCCAGTACAGCATTTTGTAAAGAGGATGTGCAGAGTGAGATGTGTCCACCTGGCCATCAGCAGGTACTTAGCTGTAGTGTGTGTTTTACTTTGTACAGAACTCCTCAGGATCTTGGATAGAAGTCAGACTTCTTTTGAACAATCAATGTCCTGTGAGACATAACATCACAGTACTTATATCCTTCATTAGCTGTGGATTTCTCTTGTGCTAAGGTATTTGGTGACCTCTCATTTAATTTTCTTGATAGTTCAATTGATTTTTTTTTTTTTTTTAAAGAACTTGTATAGTTCTTTGTGTCAGCTCAGAGATCTGAGTATTTACCTGTTTGTCTTTGTCGCTGTCTTTGAATGTCTTGCTTCTTACCCTTTTGCTCTTTTGCAGCCTTTACAGGACCTTCATTTTGGCAGAGGCAAACACACGTGTGTGACCTGCTGTTAGGTTTTCTTCCCTGATTGATATGGGAAAGTTTTGTGGGTTTTTTTGGTGGGTTGTTTTGTTTGTTTTCAAAAAACCCCAGCATTTAACTGCATTATTCTTAGCATAGATAACATGTGCTACCCACAGCCTCTCTGCTTCATGGGGTATGGTGATGAGGACTTAATGGTATACCTCATCAGAGTCTTTATGAATAACTGTTGGTTGCGTAGTCTGACTTGTGCAATACAGCCAATGGACCCTTGTCCATCAATCTCTGCATTAAGCCAATAACTTCTGTTTGGACTCTGACATACCATTTTAGAAAAGCATCCAGCCTCGAATTGAAGACTGCCAAGGAAAAAGAGATTACTCCATTCATAGGTACATTATTTTTACTATTATAAGCTTTAGATTCTTACAGCTCAGCTGGAAAGACATAATCTGATGCCACCTCTGAAGGCACAGAGATCAAAGGGACTCAGGTAGGCCATGAAGTAACATGGGTGCTGTTAATGCATTTGTGGAATTAGTAGGTGACCTCATTCAAGGTGAGTGGCAGAGCAAATTGGCTGAACTAAAGCAAAATATGAGTCATTCTTCTTTTTCATAGGTACGGTCTAGTCTGTATTCCTGTTGTAAGAAGTAGTACCCCAAGGTAGTTCGCCTCATGTTTGAAGTGCAAGCTATTAAGATTCATGGTGGCATCTGATTTTGCAAGTGTCTGTTCCACAGAAAATGATGTGGACCAAATGATATGATGATTGCTGGCCTAAGAAAGGCAGTGTTTTGGCAATGCAATGTGCAGAGCTGCAAACGTGTATGGCAGGAGTTACAGCCTTCTGAAAGCATGAAAATACACTTGCAGCTCATACAAAAGAGTGCATTTATGCTGGAAAAAAATAAAATGTGGTATCTTCTTTTCAGTCTGGACTGGTATGCTTCGAAAATGGTTGGTCATGTGGGGAAACAGATTCATGCAGATTATTTATTATGCAGATAATTAACCACTGAAACAATCAGGTGATGTGGTCACTTGAAGGTTTTACAAGACTGAAGTTTTTCCAGCTGTAGATCAGCTGGAAGTTCTTTGGAATGGACTAGCACAAGACAACAGCAGCCCTATTAGTTTTTGGCTGAGTAAATGCAATACCTTAGTGTAGCTACAGAGGTATAAAATGTCTATGTATAATATCTTATGTTTAAATAAAAGCTATTCACATTTGATTTCAGCACACATATACCATATAAGCAGTGATATATTTTTCATGCCTGGTGCATTATCTTTGTGACTCTGCCATATAAGATGTACATGAATAATATATCTAAAGACTGCAGAAGACATAGCACTTCTTGATGGAGAATTATATAAGAATTTTCCTTTGTCTGTCTTGGATAATATATAACTTAACCATTCAATTGATGGATGAACTTAGGGTGAGCAGAGTTTGTTGAATAGGTTGAAAATCAAAGAGCGATGATTTCTACACACATACACACACACACACACATCCCCACACACCAGCTTCCAGACAACGATCCATGAATATTAAATCTTTCAGTTTAATTATGCTGTTTCAGGGGGAAAATGCACATGAAGAAATCAAATGAGGTCTGTGAGACATTATCTTTGCTGTAGTAGTTGGGGAAGCAGGCTCTGTGGTGTCTTTGTCAAAGATGTGCAGAGGTACACGTGCTTGCAGATGGATGTAGATGTTTAGCAGCCTGTCCAAAAGCTAACTTCATGTTTCATATGATGTGTGGAAATACAGAATAAAAGTCCACGATAGGCTGTGGGATACGAAGAGTCTGGATTGTGGCAAACAGAAATATCACTACACGCACATTGTACGCTTTTCATTTTCCTCCATGTCTATTAATGGCAACTGATGGAGAGGGTGTTGGTCTCAATGGATTCCTGTCTGACCCACTGTAGTCATTCTTATGCAAAACTGAGACCCTTCCGTTCTCTCTAAATCAAGCTTTTGGAAGGTCCTCAGTCAGTCACGAGATTAGTCCTTAGACAACATTAGGGGAAGGCTTAGATCCAGAGGTGGCTTCAGAACTCGGGTTATGTGAAGCTGAGTGTTTCAGCAGACCTCTGTGATGGGGAGCCAACAGAGAACGTGATGGTGATGCTCATGAGCCACACCTCTATAAGGGTCTATGCCGAAATCACTGCAGCTCGTAGCCTGATGCCAGTTATACAGAGGA
>JAOXNO010000003.1:11901403-11912335 GCA_028565335.1 Limnodromus scolopaceus
TGCACAGCTGTCTGTCTGCAGGACTTTGTGTGCCAGCTCCTTGACTAGACTGGGAGGAATGGTCATCATTCCCCTATTCCCCCAACCCCTATTCCGAAGTGGGTTCTCTGGCTTCAGAACTTCAGACCTGGCTGCAGGTTTTTGTTGGTGGTGTTTCAAGTGTTGGTGATCATTTGTTCACCAAATAATCACTTTTTTTTTTTTTTATGCTGAAAGAGTTTGCAACCATAAAGTAAAGCAGGTGTCTTATTTGTAAGTGTCTCCAGTGGATAAACTTAACATTTTAACGATAAGCAAATGTTGCAAAGCGTGCTGGAAGTGGGAAGGGATGCACAGAAAATAGTGTTTTCAAAGTTCTGAATTAAATATGAAGTTGAAAACTAAAGTATGCAAGCAATGCATGATGCAGAAGCAAAGAACGGCTGAACTAAATGCTTTTTTTAAAATTTCTGTCCTCATTGAAATCTGTGGAACTGCTCATGTGCTTCAAGTTGCACGTGCAACGTGTAGGTCTGTGTCACCAGAGCTGTATGTAACGGGATGAGGCTCCTTTGTAAGATAATTATGTATTTTTCTTTTATTTTTTATTTTCCTGTGAAAAAGCCAGTGTAAAGGAATAGCGCAACAGAAGCTGGTTGAACTTTTAGCAAGTTTTTCCTGGCAGCCATCATGATGTTGTCTGATATCCGTGTTTCTTGGCTGCTAGGTCTGGTCCTGATTCTATATTTCTTGAACCATTAAGTAAAACTTAGTGGTCCCCATGTATACGAAATGTATAAATACAGTGTCTCTTTCACTTAAGTTATCTGTAATACATTTAAACAAAACTAAGTGCTTCCAACTATATATCTAGGTCATATTAAATGGCTTTATGTCCTTTTAGTTATGCTGCTTACTGCACAATTTAAATGAGAAGCAAAGTTTAGGCTATTTCACCTTTGTTTTTACTACTTTATTTGTACCTTTATGCCTTGGAAACTGATGAAAGTGAATGTTGTGGAGAGCAATGTTTAATTCAACAAAAATTTTTGTGTCTGTCTCTGTGAAAGCTGCTTGAAAACACTTCTGTCAGGATTAGGTCTTGGAGTTTGTGGCTTGTTTACTTTTTACAGCACTTTATGGCAAGTTGCAATCATACTTTCATCTAGAATTTAATGTATTTTTGGTTCTCCTCACTCAAAAATAAACCCTAACAAAACTCTAAAAAGTTATTCTTGTAACCTAAAATATTCATTTTAGGTAACCAGACGTCTTACATAAGGTTGTTTTTTTGGGGGGGAGTGGGGAAGGAGTGATGATTTTTTTTTTTTTTTTTAAAAGGCCTGCTAACTTTTTTTGAGTAAATAATATGATTTTGCAAAATTGTCATGATTCCAAAGAGATGCCTCTTGCTGAATGTACAGCAGCCAGTGACTGATCAGCAAAATCCAGCAGGGCTGTGTAATGAGGGGTGAAGACAATACGAATGCAAATCCAGTGAACAGTTGCTTTCTCACAGTTGGTAGGCTGCGTTGCAGGTGCATTTTCTTAATGAGGGTTAATTTATCTCATATTTTAGCCTGACAATACTTGGCATTGTTAGTGTATAGGCTTACCTAAAGAGGTAAAATGAAGGTTTTAGTGTAATCCCGGGTATTTGAGTTCAAGTAATCTGCTAGAGCTGAATATTAACTAAAGTTATTCAGAACAGCTCTATTACTTAGATTTTTATGAGAGAAAAGCCATTTTGATTATTTTGACAAATTGGAGCAAGGCCACTTATATTCCTTGCATATAAGTCCTGAGAGACTGAGATAGAAATTGAAAAGATTGCTGATGATCAGGATTTACTGAGAGAACCAGAAACGGAAGCGGGCTTGAATACCACAGAAAGTAATAAAATGATCTTGTGGTAATTTTCTTCTTTAGTGTGTATTCTTTAATACTAAACCACGTTGTTCGGTTCAAGAAAACAATTCAGTGCAGAGAGTCCCAACAACTTCTGAGCGAGGGAAAAGCTGCCTGTTCATTAAATAGGTATGTTTTAAACGAAGGAGGTCCATCCCTCCCAGATGAAGAAGCTCTCAGGCTGCCCCATACTGCAGCGATGGGCAAAAGCAAGCTTTATGGATTTTTTTCACTTGGGTACCCCTTAGTTGCTCCGGATTCTGGCTAATGAGATGCACTGGCCAGAAGAAATACACTGTCCTGCTGGGGAGCCTACTGTCATGTTAAAACCAGAAGGGTTTGCTCGAGTATGAGCTAGTGGCCTGGCTTAGGCTTAACAAGAGCACCCTGTAAAGTTTACTTTGTAAATTTAAAGGAAAAGAAAAATTACACTGAGTGTAGGCAAAAAAAAAAAAAGCTAGCTTTTCTGCAGTTGCTTATTAAGCATCATGTGTAAATTATCCATTGTTATCCTACTGTACTTCATAGCCTTTTAAATCTCATATGCCTCTTGTATCGACTTGTTTTCATCCGATATGAGCTCATGAATGCAGGATGCTGAAGTACTGGGTCAGAAATCAATTCCATCCTTCTGAAATATTACCTCTATGCCAGTGACTTCTGCTTCAGGGAATCTAGTTCAATATCCTATCTTACGCTCATATAGATTACTACTTTAGCTTTTTTATATCTGGAACATGCAAAGGGATATTCCTACTATTGTAAAGTAAATAACATCAAAAAAATCAATGTATGAAAAGGGTCCTTGATACATCTGGCAATTGGCAAAGGAATTTAGAGCTTTTTCCCTCACTTGAGGTCTGATCCTGGTGAATAATAACCAAAATGCACCATTGCCATGGTATTTATCCAATAAGCCAAGGACTTCAGTTTGGTCCTTAATAGATACTCATGGAAGAAAAAGCAGCATAACCTCTGGCATCTGAGTTGAGAGTCTCAGTGAGGAGGCCAAAAAAATCAATGAAGATATATTAAGCTGTTTCTCATGCTTTAGACACAGCCCTTCTGGTTCTGTAGTGAGGTGGCACAGGATGGTGTGTGTCCACTGGCATTTTCCATGTTATTACAATTGCCCGGATACTGAATTGCTATAAGAATTTCCGTATTAAAAATGTGCTTATCTCATTCAATCACTAAGTTCTCTTTAGAAGTAGGTTTTAATAAGAAAGTGGCTGTGTAATAGAACAAAGCTAGAGTCAAATAATGGGGTGCTATTGAGGGATAGTTTGCTACATGTTGCTTGTAGTGAGGTACAGTGTTACAGTAGGATAATGTTGTGGAAAACTGTAAAATCATGTGGATGTTTGCCAAGGGTTGTAGTTAATTCACATGATAGATTTTATTGAAAATCATCCTTCGGTTGTATCAAGAGACTGGTTTGAGTAGTACCTTTAGCATTTCTGTCTGCATCTATACGTATGTATGTGTTTTCCATCAATGAGTTAGCCTTACCTGAGGAATGGTACAGAGAAGCTGATGTGAGTGCTCCAGTCTAAATTAACAACCTAAGTCCTCAGTTATGCAATAAAAACCCCAAGCAGGTTCCTTGCCAGAATCAGAGCTTGTATGAAAACTGAGGAGAAAGGGAGTTTTGATCAGTTGCAGGGATCAAGACAGAGGAAGCAGTTTAATAAGCGGGAATTTTGAAAACATGGGTCTTCAGGGCCGTGGGTCGGAGGGGGCTGCAGGGACTGGCAGTGACAATGTGAGCAAAGAGCAGACCCCGAGTGGTGCAGGGCTGACGGCAGCATGGCTGTGATTTGTGTCCTGCCCTCCAGCTCCAGCGCTTTCCGATGGGATTGCACTGCCTCTAGTTGCAGAGCTACCTGACTCGGGTGTTCCCACAACACACTTTCCCTTAAGATAGACATACCCAATATTTGGGGAATCAGCAGTTTTACAGAAGTTCATTTTGTTGACTCCCAAGTGCTGCGACAGGTTAACTTTCTTCTGTCTAGTCAGGGAAATGATGTACACAAATCTCACTTCTGACTGAAACCAAATAAAAGTCATTACTCCCCTACAGTGTTTGGGGTGCTGACAATAATTTCAAGAAACATATCCATCAAAAAACCCCTCTAAAATCAAATTATGATGAGGTCCTGCTCGGAATGGTATTGGACTTCCCTACAAATGCTATGCTTCTGATTTTAAATAATTGGGTAATAAGTGGGGTGACTCTTGAGGTACTCTCAATTTCACCTGGCTTTGAGAAAGAGGTTTTTTTTCATAGCTGTGAGATACTTCTCTTACCTTTACTTTGCAGATGTAAAATCTCACTTTGATGTATCATATCTATGTTCTTGAAATATGTGCTCTTAATGTATCGTATCTTATGTGCATATATAATAGTTGATGCTTCAGCTACTATACTTAACCTTAATGTTTTATGTAACGCGTTTTTAAGCTACATACTTGCTCTTTATTTTGATTAAATTCTGGTGAACTTGCTGGTGAATAGTGATTTGTAGTAGAAAGTTCCCAGAGTTTATCTGATGTGTGATTAATAACACATATTCCACACTTGACTGCGCTACTGCTCATAACCTAGCTTATTTTGATTAAATGTGGAGTCAAGATTTCTCATTAAGCAAAGTTCTGTCATTCTAAATTACAACCTGCTTGGCTGTTCTCTTTACCTCTCCATTTCTGGGAAGCTGAGATGTGGCTTAGTAAACAATGAGGATATTATCTGTAATCAGACACCTGTCCATCCCATTACAACTGGCTGCTGTCATGATTTCCATCCCTTATACAGAAAATGTTGGCACTGCAATGCCAAAAAAAAAAAAAAGCATGCTCTAATGCTTTCATTAACCCTTTTGGGGAAGATGAGGCAGCTGCTGATCAAATACTGAGCTTTGGGAATTTTTGACAGACGCAAGGCCACAGAGGAAATAATGCACTTGCAGAGGCAAGTTATCTTCAGAAATGAAGGTTGATATAGTTTGTGCATTAGTGTTTATTAAAGTCATTGTTGTGGTCACTATATATGCAAATGCATTGTCTGTGTTAGGCAGCTGTTGTTTTTTTTCCTATAGTATCTACTTAAGGAGGTACAGTATGTAACTTTAACCCAAGCATTTTTATTGTTGGTAGAAGATATTTTTATACACAAATCTTGGGGTTTTGTTCCTGCAAGTAGAATGTTCCTGCAGCACTTTATTTCCAGTGCTGTTGAAGACCAAACCGTGTGAGGTACCCACCAGCTATTGCTCCTGTTTGAGTTGAAGCACTGAGTGCTATGATTGGATTTTATAGAAACAATATCTAACATCTAAATGACTGGTATTTTCTTACTGAAAGGTGTTTGTTTTGAATCATGCCAGCCTGAAATGCAAAAATTACTTTTAATAAGGCAATTTGTTCCAAATGAGCACCATGACTAAAGCTAATATATCAAGGCATCCTCAGATGCATCCTCTTTATCTGTCCAGAAATTTTCTCTGCCTGGAATTGGAATATATATATTTTTTTTTCCATGGACTAGGATTTGTGGATATCTATAAACCCTGTGAGTATTTTTGCAGATGTCCACAGGTCCCGTGCAGCGCATTTGAAATGTGCTGTGTGTACTGTATAGCTCATGCGTGTATATGGGTAGGTAAATGCAAAGAGGAATATAGTAGCTCTACTGGGCAATTCCAGAGTGGCAAAAGTGATTATCTGTGTGTATAAAACCAGCTTCAGAAAGAGTGACTGGTAAAAAAGCGATATGGCTCATTAAAGCAGTTATCTGATATAGGAGACAGGCAGGTTCAAGCCTTTGCCTCAAACTTGTAGTAATAGATTTTGGTGCTATGAGATTTTTATTATTAAAAAAACCAAACAACAGCAACAAACCACCCAAACCAAACCCCACTTCACCTTCATTCTTGCCTGAACTGCAGGAACTGTCACATGCAAAGAACATAATTTATTTTTCTAGTTCTAGGCAACCCTACATTGCAGTTTCCCACATCTCAGTTTCCTGATACCTGAACTGTGTTCTGCTTGGTGCATCCTCAGGTACTCAATGCTTTTCAGAAGTGTAACGCTCTACAGTTTCATGCGTTGCAAGAGGACAACTATTACCCAGCTTTGCCTCATTGAATGCAGTAGGTGCAACTAAAATCGTAAATCTCCTAGATGACAAAACATAAAATCTACATGGAAGATCTAATCTATCCTGTTCTGACTGATAAAAAAAGAAGGGTCGCTAGTGGGTAGTAAATTAAGATGCAGTATAAAAGTTTTACCTGGAGGTGCTAAATCATTTAACCGTATCAGGCCTGTAGGGTTGTCTTTGTTAATAACTACAGCGTGGATTATCTGCCATTGGGCTAGGGAAGAACACAGGGGAAGGTCAGCATCTGCTGAGCCTTTCCTGTGTAAATAATGGCTTTTGCAGATCCTCTTGGATTACTTTTGTCACTTTTGTGATTACACAGTTTTTCATCAGGATATTTTCAAGGTGTTGGGCGGCACAGTGGTGTTGCGTACATTTAATAGCAAGGTGGTGTAGGAGATGAGTGGGCAAAGAAAGGTTGTCTTCACTTTGGGGGGGGGGGGAGATGGCAGGGTGATTTTGTTTAGTTTTCCTAAAGACACAAAGAAAATCACTGAGCTGCTTAAGTGGATAGTTTACCCGTGTATCTGAGCCTTTGGGATAAAAGCTATTCCAAATTCTCTGATGAGCGCTTTGTGATTAATATATATATGCACAGGTGCATGTACACACTACGCGCTGTTAATACTTGCAAGATTTTGTTTATAATTTTCCCTCTTCACTTTAAAATTGAGTTGTAGCACTTGCCCTTGCTGTTGTATTGAAATCCTCGCTGCAGCAGACTGTTCCCTACTGAGCCCCGGCTGCGTGTGTAAAAGTAAAGCAGGTGGTGAGCATGCTGTGACTTGGAGGGTTTAAGCAAAGATGGATTACGTATTTCATTGAAATTTTAAGCTTTTGCTCCCTTCTCATCTTTCAGAAGCTGGAAAGATGAATCCTAAAACTAAAATCTTGAAGTATATGGTTGAAAATCTCTACGTCAGCTCAGCAGTGTGCTCTTTTTCCCAGGCATTTTACAAAGGACTTTGTTAAAACCAGAAATTCAACTTTACGATCACTGATGAGGAAATCTGTTCTTTGTAAAACAAGTAAGTGTGTACAGGGGATTGTTGCATAAAGACCCAGGGCTTTGGGATGCAATTACACTGTAACAATTGAGGAGGGAAATTTAAGCATTTTCCAAAATCTGATACAGGATGACCCATGCAGAACAGAAGAGCTCTTCTGCACGCTGTTACTTTGGGACTAAAAGAAACTGCACAGGTTAATGGGAGTCAGGACCCTTCTGAGTTTGCCACTTCTTGCTGCGTTAATTCAGGCCTTGATTATCAAAGTAGCTCCCAGCACTGACTTAACTCTGCTCCTGCTGAAATCAAAAGGGGTTGGAGGTTGGTCAAAGCAAAGCACCTTTTGAAAACCTCACTGCTGGACTCTTGGTGCCTCTGCCTAACCTGTGCAAAGAGCAGCATTGTGCTACGAGAGAGGCAGCTTACTCGGAAATGTGTGGGTGGATAGCGTTACTGAGGAGAGAGGATAGGTTCTATTCAGTCATCACAGCAGAAAAATTAATCCAGTTTTGGTGTGCGTTGAAGTTTTCAAGGTAATTTTTGCAAGCTCTTTTAATTGAATCTGGAAGTGGTGGAGCAAATATGCCATCAGGCCCTTTGGCCAATTTACCTGCTGAAGGAAAGACCAGAAATTGAAGAAAAAAATGGGTTTCGCCCCATGTTGTGACTCTTCCAAGCCCCAAAATGACGTGAATAACCAGTGCCAGCTTGGGAGTACAGAATGAAACTCTGAATATTACAATGGGGGAAACCATTGCAGCAGCGCACGGTGTCACAGTTCTCTGGGAGGTTGTGCGTGGTGTGGTTCATGGGGAGGAATCAGGCAGTCAACTGCTTTATGAGCTCTTTTGTTGCTGCAAACGTGGAGAAAAAGTGAGCTGCTTTCCCTGCTGCCAAGTGAGGTGAGAGGCGTTTGGAGCTGTGCCTGGGAGGCGTCGGGGTGGAGCAGAAGGGTTATCCTCCTGGGGCTGCAGCTTGGGCCACATCCAGGCAGGCTGAAGTGAGACATAAACACTGTTTGTCAAAAGTACGGCCAGGGTTCTTGTGCACAAATCTTACCTTGGGGTTGGCAAGAGAGTGTACCAGCAGGACGGCTTCACTTGGGATCAGTACGGACGGTTCAGATTCCTTTGGGGGCATTTTGCTGGAGAGGAAGTAAAAACTATGTCTGTAACTTCAACAAAGTTGTCTGCTTGAAATGTCCTGTGGGGAAAAAAACCCCCAGGCATTTCTGCTATCAAATTTTTAAAAAAGAAATGTTATAAAATTTTGAAATTAGAAATAGTAACTATTTCTTTGCAAGTGTGCTTGTCTAGAAAGGGAAAGTGAGAAGTATAAGGAGAATGAAATCGCTTCAGCATCCAATCCCATCTCTTCCCCCTTCATTCTTCCATTTGTTTTGGGATGGGGGATGCCTCGTGTTGGCTGCTTTTGTGGAACGAGATGAACCCCTACAAAATAATCAGTCAGTGCCAGGTCAGGAAGATCATGTCACTTCATGCTGATATCTGTCCTGAAAAGCAAAAGCTGTCAAAGTGAGATTGTCCTTGGCAGATTGGTTCCTCTGTGGCCTCCAGTTGAATCCTGGCCTTCTCCTCACCCTTCTTCTCCTGCAGCATTGATGTTTCAGATCTGGGTACCAGTGCCGAGCAACGGCAGGTATTTCTCAAACGAGGGCTCTTCACCCTCCTTTGGCGGCTGAGCTGATCCCCCAGGGTGGAGTTTTAGGGCTGTAAAGGTAGGATGGGCTGCCCTAGGGCTGGATGCCTAATGTTAACTCCCAGAGCTCCATTTTGCTTTGCTTTCTGGTTTAAATAGACTGGTATTAGTGTCATAGCTGTGTTCTGTGCCTTGTAGCACTACTACAATGTGTGCTCTGCCAGCGTTTTCAGGAAAAGGTGTTAATTTCAGGCAGTTACAACTCAGCAATAAAAACTTGCTTCAAGCAGGAGTATGAAATAAAAGTGCTTAGCAGTGGTGTTAATATTTATGTACAATCTTTCATAACGATGGCACAGCACTTTAAAAGTGATTTCAGCTTAAATCTCTTCACAGTCTGCACTTAGAAGGTTGCTTTTCTTACTGGCTGTACAGGCAGCAGGTATGTTTTGTGCTAAGGATGACAATTAGTCTACAGGGGACAGTCACTTCTGAGCCAGCTGAAAATCCAAAATTACAGATACCAGCCATCAGAGTAATAACTAACAATTCAGTGTTAAAACTTCTCACAGCTTTCATCACCACAGTATCTCCCCATTGTGGCTGAGTGAGGATCCTTTGGGGGAAAAAAAGCAAAAAACACACCAACACTTGCTATATGGAATTAATCCCTTGCTATTCCCTTTTTTACTTGAGTGAGAAGTTTGTTTGGCTGAGATTTCCAGTACATTTGCTTTCTTTGGGAGTTTGCCAAAAGTTTCTATACTTATTCTTCAGTTTGCATCACATTCTCCAAGTGGTAATGCTGATTCGGTGTCTTTTCATGTCAAAACTGTACTATTTTTCCAGCATTTTTAAAAAAACACAACTAGTTTTTTTAATCCCTTGCCATTTTGAAGAAAATGGCAGCAGTCAATCTTTAAGAGTCTTGCATTGTCAAGGACTATTAACTGCATCAAGATTTCTGGGCAGAACCTCAGCTGTTCTCCAGTATGGCTGTCTCAGTTTAAGCCAGCAAAGGAGCTCCAGGGAAGGCGCTTTCTCCAGCTGAGAGTGTCTTATGTTCATAAGGAATTTTTCTAACTCTGACCATTATTTCATATATTATTAGTAGTAGTACCTGAATTTCAATTACAGTAAGATTTTGGTGAGGTGATGTTTATTTATTTCTTATAGTGGGGCTATGGTCAAAACTGAGACCTACGATGCAGGGTAATATAGATTTAGTGAGAGAGCTTAGTTCCTAAATCGTGTTACTGACCAATTGCAGTCAATGGATTTTATTTTATTTTTTTTTTTTTAAGATTGTCAGGCTGTGAAGTGGCAGTCTCTGGAGGGTTAATACCATTTACTGAGAGGCCAGGTGTGTCTTGGCAAGATTTCCCATCGTAGCTTCCAGTTTTGCAGATGACTAGTTGGGATAACCTCATAACCGTATGGGAATCTGGTTTTGTGGTCCCATGTGTTCTGTTTGAGAAGAGCACACCCCACGGGTAGCTGTTCTGGTTTTAATGGGGTCACCTGTACAGATAAAGACTTGAGGTGTTTGGGGTTTTGGAGGTCACTCTGCAGCTACCTCTACCAAATTTGGGGTTGGCAAAATATCTCGCGACTCTGTGTCTTTCATTTTTTTTTCTGAGCTGCTTGGCACGTTGCTTTCTCTTTACCCTTTCCATGTAGTAAATCTTGCCCTTGCTGACAGCCCTGGTAATTGCCTTATCTACAATGAAAGTCTTTCATTCTCTTTATTTTTATAGTATGCAACCTTCCACAGCTGAGTTTAAAAGGACAGAAAAATTCATGGTGTTTGCAGTAAGAGCATGTTTTATGCTTGCCTGCTGCTAAAGCAGAGAGAATACTGCCCTGATATGGAAATGTCAGGTGCACAGGCCTGTATCCAAGGCAGTAAATGTTTCTTTTATTTCTTATTCCAATTTATGCTGGTTGCTATTAATTTTAAACTTTTCTTGGCATTTGCAGCAATAAAAAGGGTCAAATCCTGAGGCTTTGTCCTGCTCGTGAACCAAGCTTTCAAACTTCAAATGGGACTTAGGCGTATCCTGCTTTCAGAGACAGCTGGGAGCTCTTACAAATATACGTAAGCGTCAGGGCACCACTGTCTTCAGACTGAAGGCTTTACCTGTCTCTGATGAACTCATGCAGAGCATGCCCAAAGTAAGTGAATAGAGGCAAATGTCTAAAATCATGATA
>JAOXNO010000003.1:11917889-11953320 GCA_028565335.1 Limnodromus scolopaceus
GTGTCTTGTTGCACACAGAGCTGTGCCACTTCAGTTTTTTTCTTATGAGTAAAATGTGAATCAAGAAATAGATATACTCTAAAACCCGTGATGTGTTTAATGTGTGGGAAGCCCCATCCAGCCTGGCCTTGAACCCCTCCAGGGATGGGGCAGCCACAGCTTCTCTGGGAAACCTATGCCAGTGTCTCACCGCCCTCAGAGTGAAGAATTTCTTCCTGAGATCTAATATAAATATCCCCTCTTTCAGTTTCAAACCATCACCCCCCATCCTATCGCTCTGCTCCCTGGTAGAGTACCTCCCCATCTCACCTGTAGCCCGCTTTAGGTACTGGAAGGGGGCTCTAAGGTCTCCCCAGAGCCTTCTCTTCTCCAGGCTGAACAACCTCAACTCTCTCAGCCTTCATGAGGTTCGCACGGGCCTGCCTCTCAAGCCTGTCCAGGTCCCTCTGGGTGGTGTTCCTTTCCTCCAGCATGTCGATGTTCATAGTGTAGGTGTTGATTTCTTGTTTTGATTTTAACTGCTGTAGGAACAAAGGACTAGACAGAGCCTCCTGGGTCAGTGAGACCAGCCCTCTGCACTGCAGCTAACACATCACACATACGTCAGGCTTTATTTGCTGGTGTTTCCTCTAAATTTCATTGCTGGTAGCAGAGCAATATCTCTCCAAATGCTTTATTTTCAAGAAAAGAAAGGCTAACTCCATCTTTCCTAAATTTGCAAACACTTAAAGAAAATCCATTTATCTCCAGACACCAGCTTTCTATAGTCCCTTAATTTATAGGATTGTCTATTAAATGGCTGATTAGCTCTGTATCCTTTGTATGTGCTTCAAGAGTAGCAATCTCTTTAAAGTTTGTAGAGATTTGTGTTTGCCTGCTATTATCCTTAGTGCTTCACTTGATTGTTTTTATGTACTCTCTTGTTCACTTCATTTATTGCCAGGCTAACCATATCACATGCTCAGGGATTTGCTAGAGTGTTCAAAGTATTTAAAAATTACCGCATGCTTGATTTCTTGGTGTAAAGAAGGAAACCGCTTAATTTCCTCTCCCCTGCCCCAATCTGTTATTTCCTCCCTCTCAGACAGGACATGGAGCATGGCACGTCGGGATGGAATAGGGGGTTGTGTTTATCCATGTAGTTCCTTTAAAATGATCAATAAAGTCCTAGAGATCCAGAGATGGCCAGTTTTGGAGGTAGTTGTGTGTAGACCTTCTATGACAGTGAGCTCTCCAGAGAAGACTGCAAGGCTTTTGTACTTGAAGTCAGGTACCTATAGGACTGTGACCCAGGACAGTTTCTCACGAGAGGGAACTCTCTGTAATCTGTCCATCTGTTGTCTGGTGAGCACCCGCAGTTGTTCACAGAGGAAGCAAAAAACCTTCCCTTCCTTCCAGAAGTATCCATTGGACCTGCTCAGCTCCACTGAATGGAGAGTAACACCAAATTAGTGACTGGTGTCCTTGAACACCATCAGTGCTGTCCTTGTACTCTGGCACGTTGAACTCAGGGAACAGATGTTTTAGCCCATGGCTGGTAGATGGTACAGCAACACAGTTGTTATATACACAGTGTTTAATTAAAATCAAGGAATTTTGCATGGAAATCACTGTGATTGTAAGGACCCAGAGCTTTGTCTCTGCTATTGTCCCTACTGCCTGCAGAACTATGAGGCGTTGGACAAAAATGTATTTCACAAGCTTGAGTGTAACACTGAGGTTTGTCACCCAAAAGCCACAGAGGAATCCCACTGCCTGTTAGTCTCTTTTTTTTTTTTTTTTTTCCCACCAGAAAAGCAATTTTGAAGACTTTGGCCATGTGCTGCTGGTGTAGTTCCGATACTGGAATAAGGCAGTGGTGTTCATGGGAAGCTTTCACTGCAGGGATTCTGGAGTCGTTTAACCTTTGCAAAGACAAAATTCAGTGATATGCCATTCTCTGGTGCAAACAGTCTAGATAGAGAACTGCATAATCAAGTAGGGTTCTCTTCAGCTGGGGACTCTCCACATTTCTAATATCCCAAAGAGGCTGGGATATAAATGCCCATGGTGATCTTGGCTGGCCTGAGTCACTGTAACGGAGTCCTGAACCCTGTCTGTCTTTCACCACTAGGATAAATTGCCCTGCCATTCTCAGGGAGGTGGAATCTGGTGTTGGTGCAGCAATTGTTTTTGTTTGTTTTTAATAACAAGCTTTAAGGCAATAACAGGCAGGCAGTGTCAGCCTGATGTATTCTGGTTTGATTTCAGGCATTACACAAGGGAACAGACTATTTCCGCATCTCCCCCTAGAGCTCTTTAGCAACAACAGCAGCAATAATAATAACAATCCAGGTTATTAAAAAAACGAAAAGAAAGAAGAAAATATCAGACCAGTTCCCTTAAGGAGTAGCACAAAGCCATGGCGAAGGTCCATAGGACTGGGCATCTTTGCTCCCCGTGTAAGAATAGCGCACGTAAATAATATACAATGGTGTTGCACAATAAACATTTCTGACATTCAGGAGAAACAGCTTTTCTTTCAGTTGAGGAAAAATATTAGGCTTTTCACAAAAAAAGGTTGTCTTCTCAAGCCTTGCCTATGTAGGAAAACTCATTTTTACCTAAGCTTGTTAGAACAAGCATTGAGAGAACCTGTGGAATTGCAGCAAGTCAGGCTAATGCCCGGGGTGACTACCTGGAGAAAAGCAGTGAGTTATGCCATGGGGGGGCTTAGTCTAACCCAAAGCCATGGGCTTGGAGGCTTGAGAAAGAAGAACGGTGAATGTCAGTAGAGGGAACAGCTGATGCCTTTTTAATGAGAGGAGGGTCAGTGGGCTGGCAGGAGAACTGATGAACTGCCAGTATAATACACTGCGTGTAACACCGAGGTAAGGCTGTGTACTGGATTTTAAGAGCAGAATGTCTGTCCCCAGGAAATGGCGCAGACTTACCATCTTATATAGCCTTAGTTAGATCTTTTCCTTCCTTTCTATATTTCTTTTTTAATCTAAAATGATTAAAAAGAGAACCTCTAGGCTCTTTTGTGCTGGAAATCTCAAGAGGACAGAGTTTTGGATTTTCTGGGTGGTTACCAGGTGTTGTGTTCGTATGGTGCAGAAGACAGGAGGTTAAGAGAGGAGTTGAGGAGAGGGGAGCAGTCCTGGAGGGAAGAATTGTGCAAATCTTTTGTGCTCTCTCAGCAAAGGTTTGTATCCACATTTCATCAGAGTAGGAACAGTAGAAATGAAACCTATCTCTTATCAGATTGGAGGAAGGTGGTAGCATTATAGAAATGTTGAGTGTGTGACCTTAGTTTTTCCATTCAGAACCAGGTATGGGGAGAAAGCTTGTACTGGAAAAACTTAATCCTCTGAATGTGTAGCCAGGTGGGAAAAGAGGGTAAAAATGTTATTACAGTCAATGGAGCCAGGTGCAGAACCATTATATTCTAGGTTGTGGCAGACATAGAAGGTTCTTCTGACTAACTTTTAAGCCATCATTTGCATCCCTGGTGCCATCATAGGCAGAAGATATTTTTTCATCACTAGTTATCCTGATGAATTGCGTTAATTGCAAAGTTTTTGCATTGATTTGTCTGGGCTGACTTTTTTTCCTCAAGCTCTTTGAGGCAATAGTTAACTAAGAGTTAAAAGAAGCCCTGTTTTTTAGGGAATACATGATGGGTATGGCTGCAGTGTCAGCTGAGAGTTATGCTAATAGAAAGGACCTAAAAAACAACTTTGAAGTGTACACATTAGTGAGCACGGTCGTTGGTTAATTAGTGTTTTAACATGTGCGTTGTGGTAGAATTCAAAGGCCCTAAACGATCTCTCTAACTGCATTTCCACCACGAGGTGTTTTGCCTTATATTAAAATGTTCCAGAAACACAGGTTCCATCTAAAATAGCCAAAGTAATTTTTTGGACTGAGAGAAGCAAAAAAATCTCTTTTGTTTCTTTCTTGTTTTAACCTTCTCTGTGTTCTTCAAAACAAAGCATTAATCAATGACAATAGAAACTGCTACTCTTAGAGCTGTCAATGTTTATAGCT
The DNA here is from genome assembly GCA_028565335.1 of Limnodromus scolopaceus. NCBI lineage: Eukaryota > Metazoa > Chordata > Aves > Charadriiformes > Scolopacidae > Limnodromus > Limnodromus scolopaceus. The sequence continues at coordinate 11,921,922 of JAOXNO010000003.1, forward strand.
TTGGGTTTAATAGCGAGGACATAAATATATACTTTTCATTACATTTTTGCTGTTATTTGCTCATCATCCACAGCATCTGATATTATCATAACTCTTTGGTTGAAGCTATTAAAGTTATGGTTTGTAGCTCACACTGGCATGAAGCAGACAGAGAGCCATAAAAGTAAAAAAAGCCTCATAGATTGAGATTCAACTATTAGGCAGTATTGGTCGTTTTCTCACTATTCACATAACAGCAGCTCTAATCTTGGTAGATGGTACTTTTAACCTTCATTCCTTATTCCCCCTTCTTCCCCCCAGTGAAATTTCTTCTCTTCAACTTAAGCTACAGTCACATTTACCATTGGAAGCACAGGATGGTGTTTGGCTTGTTATGGACAAACACTACAAAGCAAAGAAAGTCTGTTGATCTATTGAACAAAAGAAACAATTTGATTAGGGCTTAATGAAGAGATGACTTGAAGCTGTTTTTGCAATTGATTGTTGTGGTGCTTACCCCAGTTCTGGGCTGGGAAAGTAAAGCTCCCCAGGGTCACTTAGGAGGGCATTTTCCAATGGAAAAATCTTTGCAGAGACACTTTTCATCTCTGTGTTCAGCTCTGCCTGGGAAACTTCTCCAGTGGGGCCTGGAGGTTTTTATCTTCATTAGGAGGACTCCTCGCTGTCAATACTTTGGCCTGTTTACAAGTGCGTAGGTAGAAAGACAATGAACTAATAGAACTAGTTTATCAATTAAAGGTGGCCAATGAGAAAATAAAGCCTCAGTTGAGACTTGTCAGGGTAGGAATGATCTGAGACGGTGACTTCATGGGTATAAATTATTCATCTTCTGGCAGAAGATGCCTGGCTTCCTTCAGCCGTGGCTTGACAATGCTAGCAAGAAATTATAGATCAAATTCTGATCTCATTTTAAATTCCTGTGGATTTGCTAGTGTCTGATAGGATACGTCCTAATCTTTCTACCAGAACTGGAGGAAGAATCCGTATTCAGATGGGCCTGATCAAAAATCCACTACCTGTAGTGACTTTTGAACTAACTTCTAAGAACTACTAGCTGTTTCATACTCTGAGTCAGTTTAAATTTCTGTTTACCCACTGTATTTCAGAATATAAATTTACAAAGAGTATCAATGCTCTTTCATCTGTCCTCCTTCAGAACTAGTCAGCTGTTGCCAGAGACTTATTTTTGCTGTGTTTTCCCAGCTTTCTGCAAACAATCCAGGCTTGTCCTTAAATAGCACAATTCTGTGTTAAAGCATACAGCCACCTTCAGCTTTCTCTGAACATTTTAAGATTCAGGAAGGGAGATAGTGGGACCTACCTGGGAATAGTCTGGGAAGGCTGAGATTTGGAGCTCCTCTGGGTGGTGGTGTGATACACAGCTGCTGGAGGGAGGCTCTTCCTGCTGCTGTGCTTTGGCGTCCAGTTCTTCTTTTCCTGTCCTTACCCACGGTGTTGCTGCAGAATTTGTACTACAGTTTTGGGGTATTTTTTTCAGTACCACAGTAAAATTTCAGTCACATGCAGAGGACGACATTTGCTTTGAAAGAGACTAGAAAGGTCTCAGAGGAGAGATGAAACACCTCATTGTGTGTCCTGGCATGTGCGTGGAGGTCTGATGTGTCAACAGTTCCCTTCTCCTTGCTCCTCTCTTAATTCCTAAGAATCCCATGAAATGGTGGAACCTGTTGAGAATAACCCGCTGTAGAGTTTCCATGTGCCTGGTGGTCTGTATGAGGAAGGTTCCCTTGTGTCAATGTTTAAACAAAAATACTTTTGTGGCTGTGTGTGTGCGGAGAAGTTGGTTGTGCAGGAGGAGCAAACAGACAGCGACTGGAGCTCTGCGCTCGTTGGCTGAACGAGAGGACTACAGATGCTTTATTCACTCCCAATGTTTTTTTAGCTGGTCACCTCCTGTCCTGGCTGAATTCCTCTTGACATCTGACCACTAGTTGACAGCCCTGAAAATTAGCCCTTTTGCAGCGTGACCTTCCACAAGACAGCCAGTCTTGAGAGGGGACAAACTTCAGATTGGCCCAAGATGAGGAAGAATCAGGAGCTAAAATACAGAACCTGTGGAAGGCCTGCAGTTGCTGCCTTTTGTAATATTCTCTTTTCACCATGGGCGCTCATTCCTCATCCCTTTTAGCCCTATTGCATGGTGCATCTTCATTGGGGATAAATTGCTTAGGAGCAGGGAAGAACAGGGTCCTCTCTGCCTGGGAACAGGTCATTGGCTTCCCACAGCCGTTTACGTATCTGAGGACCACAAGCACGTGAGATCTACCTGATGTATCAGTTTTTCAAAGACTATTGACTTACCTTACACAGGAAAGTGCTGGCTGCGCTTGTGAACATACTTGAAGATTCTTAATTTGGTCCAAATGTATTTAAAAATCTTTTAAAATACTTTTTCAGGTGCGTGATACACTCAGTCGCTGGCTGTAACTTGTGTTCCTGTTTGGTTTTAACGAAAGCTTGTTGTTACCTGAACTGATCAGCCTGGAACATGAGAGAGGGGTGAGAGATGTTTGAGGGCTTGGTGGAATAATTAAGGTAGAATATTGTGAGGTACGTTGCTGGGGTCCATTGCTACTGTTGGTGGGTAACTTGAGTCTAAAGTGGGTCTCCTCCTCCTCCAGTGGAGAAGACAAAAATCTGAATGATGTGTTTAAGGCAGCCTCGTTGCCTCAGATGTTGGTCATGACTTGAGGTTTAAAGCTGTGCTGGGAATATACAAGCCCTTTGGCAGGCACTTGTTATTTAGCAGAATTACTGCATTTTGGGCTTGTGTGCCCCTGCTGACGGCACTAATCTCCGTGTTAGGAAACAAAGTACCAGCTGTGCCTGGCCCTATTTGTACTACTTTAGCCACATGGATGTTCATCCATTTAATTTGGAAATATTTCTCTGCACTCATCAGCAGCCACATGCAGGCAACTGAAATTGCCACATTTATTCTGACTTTGTTTTGAAAACGACAGATGCTACATTACTGTAAAACATGGGGAAAGGGTTTTCTAGCTTTGGGTTTGTTTCTCGATTGTGTGTGAGTGTTTGATATATAACCTATTAATGCTGCTGAAGCTACTTTTCTCCAGCAAGGTCTGCTCCTTCTCCCATATAGTCAAGCAAAGCTTCCACTGGGGGAACTGGTGCCATTTATGCTTAGGCAAAGGATGTAGAAACTGTACTGGGACTCTGGAAGGAGAAGAGCTGGCACGTGTGTGACTCACAAATACAAGCAGATGTGTTATGTGGTGGTTATTACTTTTTCTTAATAATGTGACTTTTTTCTCCAGCCTGAATAATTCAAAGGAACAATACTGTTGTTCGCACGCCTGAAGGCGTGTAACCTTCTCTGTCCTCTGGGTGGGTGGTGTGTGTGTGTGTGTGCTGCTTCCAGAGCAGATATTTTAAGGGGAGAAATACAAAAACATCTGCCAAGTTTTGTGTGTCAAATGCAAGCCTTGCACAGCGGCTCCTCTTCTCCTTCCTGCCCACGTTTAGGGCCGTGGTACACTGTTTTACAGCAGGATGCTTGAGTCTTGTTCCTATTCCTTGAGCTCACGAACCAGCTGTGCTTGGGGTCACTGATGGGGACAGGGACTGTGCCACTGTGCTGCTTACCAGGCCCCTAGAGGACCCCGCTAATACAGGCACTGCCCTGTCCCACACCTCAAGGGCCACTCATGTCACCTTTCTAAAAGCCGAGACCTTGCTATTGTTTGCATTAGGAAAGCTTAGTACTTAGGGTGCTTAATTAAAAGCCTTGCAGGACTGGGACGTGAAGGAAAGAACAAATGAAGCAAAAACTTTGAACCTCATTGAAAAACACTGACACAGGAGAAAGCTGTGTGATTGTATACCTAACAAGGGGCAGTCTTTCCTTACCAGAGACAGTTTTTGATGACTTTAGAATGAAAATACTGAAACAGGCTCATTGGTTTGTTACCAAAGGATCGTGTAGTGCTCGCCTCTGCCTCCAGCTCAGTTTGTGGAGAGAGGCCCGTGGAGTTCCTCTGAAAGAGAGTTCAAATGCGGCAGAGCAGAGAAGCGTTTTCTGGAATAGCTTTGTAAAATTGGCTTTGTTTTTTGTTACATTTGGCATCTGCGTTTGCTGGGCCTTATGGCATAACTGAATCATGTTTCTCGTGGAAATTATTTGGATGTGACCTTACTGCTTTTATTTTGGCTGCTGCCTCGAGCCCTAGGGACCACTAAATGTTGGATGCCTACATTTAACTGGAGCTAAGCAGAAATTGGACAAACCTTAGGTACCTTCAATTTGCAGCCTTTTGAATTACTTTTATTAAGCTATTATAGCTGGATTTGCCTTTTGGGGAGTCTTTGTTTGTAGCATTCAAAGCTAACAAAGCCCAGCTAAGCCGAAGGATGGATTATCGAAAATCAAAGCTAGCTCTCCTAATAGGGACAATGGAATCCCGCCTGGTCCGAGCCTCGCCGTGACACCTGGGAGGCCTGCACTCCAATATGATAAAGTATTTTCTTTGAGAGAAGGTCAACAAAAGTTCACTTTTACAGAGAAGTTCTTATTCTCAGTTAATGGGGCTCCCTGTTGCATGGTCCTGCAGTTGCTTAACATAAAAAGGATGGATTGTCAAAGAAATTACCTTTAAAGTTCCTCCTTGGCAAATTTATCTGAAAGGACAGACCAAATGTTCTCTGCTGGGCAGACTGAGCGGTCCATGACTCAGCCACCCAAGCTGGGTGCCCTTTTGCAATTCTGCAGTTTAGGATTTGTCAGCATTTTGATTTCAACCCCTTGTTTCTGGGCAAGTGCTGTACTTTAGGGTTGGTTTTTTTTTTTTTTTAATAATAGAATCTCCTACCTGGGTTTCAGAACAAGCCATTTAATCTTTTTGTGCCATGGAAATGCAGACATTTCCAGTCCTTAGGGGATTTTCCTAGTCCCAACACAGCAGATTTATAATTTAACATGAAATACTATGTGCTTAAATCATGTGAGATGGACTAGGTCCATTTTTGGTCCTTAATAACTAAATGCAAAAACAAAACACAGAAGCAGAGCCAGAGTTGGCTTTTTTTTTTTTTTTTTTTTTTTTTGGTTTGTGTGCATTACGTATGTAATTTCCAGCAAATTTAATTGATCCCTAGTCATAGCTGGGCCCAGACCCAACTGACAGACTGTGGGGATTATTCCTTCTGGTCCCTTTCTGACTTAGCTGACTCATTTTTCCCAGAAAGGGAAGAGATGGAATAGGGTGCGAGGAGCTCATGACCTAAAGCCAACATCATCTGCTGGGAGAAATAGGTATGGGCTGTTTGGGCTTGCTTTAACTTGATTTTCATGTCTGCATAAAGGTGCTTGAAGAAGGTATTGGAGAAATTGAGTTATGTTTTAAAAGTTACTTTGTTTTTGCATAGAGGGAAATAGTAAGAATATCAGCCCAGATTTTTATTTGGGCTTCGACTCCAGTGGAGCTACACTGATTTTTATAATTCTGGCATTATATTGTGAAGTGAAATACTAATTGGAGCATTATTACCAGGTCATTATTTTCATTAATAATTGCTTTGGTTAAATCTCCTCTAAGAAACATTCTGTCTCTCAGAAGATGACACAGTTTTTCATAGGAAACTGGTAGAACTCTGTCCTACTTTGGACTTGATGAGCAAAGAGCTTTGCAATTATGCTCTTAAATCCATGATGTTCATGTCTAATTCAGGTAACAGAACTCAGATGAAGCTTTAATTCCCAATATTCAAAACTGGCAGATTGAATCCAGTAGCTTCTCATTAATTTTGATTTTGTGTTTTCTACCAAGTTTTTGGAGTAGGCAATTGCATCTTTTTATGCTGCAGAATGAGGATGTTTCCAGTGTTTTGGGCATTTTAGGATTCCAGCAAGGTGGTTTAGGACCCAACTGAGAGGAGGAGTTGATACAAGAACTCTCCTGAGTGGTGCATGCCAAATTGTGAACCTGCCTGTTATGGTCAGTCCTGCAACAGAAATAGTTGCATAATTAATTTTGCAGTATGAGCTCTGACACAGATCTCCTGGAGCTTCGGGAGGAATCCAGCTTGGGCTGGCAGTATGTTTGCAGGGCTGGGTTGATTAATACTTTTTAAAGCGGTGACCATTGGCAGGCATGTAGGACGTATGGTTAGCAGCAGAAAATCAAGTCCTGTTCCGATATGCAAAGTTCTGGTGGCCCTTTTCATATCCTTCACTAGTACAGTTTAGGGTGATTAACTATGTAAGTTAATAGTCTGTTTTCTAATCATCTGAGATTGCTTGGAGTCTCAGATAACATAAGTGGTCTTTGTGTCAGGCCCGTGTACTGAAAACCTCATGCTTGAGCATGAAATCAGCCCAGCCAATCTTTATATGTGACCCTCCCTTTATTTTCTTGGGATGTATAATATATACCACTGTCTTGACTACTATCAGTCTTTCCAGTGGCCAATCTTATGTTTCCAATGACATGAACTGGGAGTGAGCAGCTTTCTCCAGAGAAGCCCCTGAATCTCGTACTACTTTGTGTCATGACAGACACTTGGAGAAAAGGGGCATTAATTCTGCATGTTTGTGTTTGAACAGTGAACACCTCCTCACCAACCCTGTGTAGCTGAGAAGCTGTACTCGTTGAAGAAACCCACCACCCTTCCAGATTAACTCTGGCTGGAGCTCACAGAAGCTGTTCTGTTGGAGAAATGAAGCTGCTGGGATGAAAACCCAAGCAGAATCTTTGCTAGTTTGTCACATTCAAGAATTTACATTTAATAAAACCGGGAGCATTGGGATGGAGGTACAGCATCTGCTGTGACAGTTTCTGTCTTACTTTTGTTCCTTGAGTTTTCTCTCTAATTAGGTTATGTTCCAATAAATCCTTAATACAACAACTGCCTGAAAAAACAATTGAAAATAAAACAAGAAGAGGAGTTTAAATTGCTTATGGCTTGTTTTGTATGGCTTCCAGGCATTTGAGCAATTTTGCTAACAAGTATCCTGTAACCTATTTCCAAAGGCCACTAGCAGATAATTATATTTGGTTAATTTACATACTTTCGGTTTATAATCCTAATTAGTTCTCCAACCAGTAGTCCCTAGGCAATATGTAGTCTTACCTCATTTTATTTGCCATCCCTAATGTGCAAGTTCTCTTCTTTTAATTTACAAAAAAATGCTGTTAGGTTTGGTTCAGGGCTTTCCCATTTTAGTGCGCATCTAAACCGGGTGATTCCACACTGATTTAAACCCTATTTGCAAATAAGTATTTTACATTTTTATAGATCTTATGTCTGGGAGACATTCTGCAATTTAGGGAAACTGACCCCAGTTTGACACGGAGCCTATTTTTATTGCAAAGAATCAGGTCAAACTCTGCACCAACCTGTATCCGGGGTGTCCCGTTTACATCTCTGGTTTGCTGTAGAGGAAAAAGGCAAGGGATGGGGACTGAGGTGTTGGTCTGTAATCTCTTGTACTGGTGCTACAGCAAAAGTGGAGATGGGGTGTGGGACAACTGGAATTAATAACAGCTGGGATGGAGCCTTTGTGGAGCTGCACTCACCAGCTCCATGAGAGGCTCTGGCAAAACCTCTCGGGCTGCTCGGCAATTGCTTGGTCCCCCTCTGTGTATTTAGGATTCCTCCCTGTGTACGTATTATTCTGGGCTCAGTTATCACCTGAGCTTCAGATTACACTCAGTAAAGTGGCCGAGGAAGAAGGGAAAAGGAGGAGGATGGAAGTAAAGATTTAGTCTTCCAGGTGAGCAACACCCCCTTTAGTTCCTTCCAGGTTCAAATGAACTTCCAAAAACCCTTGGAATGAGCTTTCTCAATGGAAGGAGCACACCTCCCAGTGCTGACTGGCGTTGACGTTGATTGTCCAGCCAGGGTCAACCCACCACATTGAGTCAGCACCTTGCTGTGGGGCAGGACCCCATGCCCAGGCTGGGGATGGCCCTTGTTGCTCTGCAGGGTTGTGGAGGAGTTAGTGGAGAGCGCTGGGTTTCGGGTAAAGCCTGTAGCGAGACAGGAGACCCAATCTCCATTGCTGCATGGAGATTTCTTGCATGAGATGTCCTGTAGGCAACTAGAACAACACTTTCAGTTGTTATCTTTTAAGCACGGGGGTATGTTCTATAATGCAATTTTTAGAAAAGCTGTTGGATGAAATATTTCCTCTTAGGCACCAAAGGCTGCTTTCTGGTCCGATTCAGTTCACTGTAATGAAGTTAGGTTTGGACTAACATCATGGTAATTTCTAATGTTTCCTTGCAAGCATTAAAAAGACCCCAAATCTCCCTTTTAACAACACACCAAGTACTTTGATAAAGCAATGAAAAAAGGTGTGTGATAACTGAGAAAGGCAAAGGAAAGCCTGTAGTTTGCAAAGCTTTTCCCTGGATTTCCAGGATAACCGATAGATTCTGTGAACTTATGCTCATTAATAAATCATAATATTAAAGGGGAGAGGTGATTTTTAACTGAGCAAAATAACAACTGTTTAGTGAGGAAAAAACTCAAAGGTGTGAGAATAGTTCTTGGCCAATAATTTTATTTCAACATCTTAAAGACTGTAAATTTTATACTGTTGATGCTTTGGTGTAACTTCTACACATCACACTGTAATTCCCAAATACGTTTCTGCTGTTACACACACGCATACAATGCTCAGCATTTATATACTGATGCCTAAAGGAACTGTTACCTGTGAAGTTATTCCAAAGGAGCCTGTTTTTATGAAGAACACATTGATGGTGATAATTACAGAATCACAGAATCTTCATGGTTGGAAGGGACCTTCGAGATCATCGAGTCCAACCAAATGTGGGTCTAATTCCTGGTTTTGCCATTGGTGTTCAGAAAGGCTCGACTGAAGTCAGACATTTCCCCCCATCTCATAGGTGTGCTGGGAAGTAAAACCTATTAAAAATGTGATAGGATCTTTGAGAGTTCTGAAAACTCCTGTGCAGAAAAGACAGAAAATCAAAATTTAAAAAATGAAAAAAAAAAAAAAGATTGGTTAGACCCAGCAATGAACAGGAAGATTAGCACTGTGATCTGAGGAACATCTTACTCTAATATTTCCAGGTAGACTAAAGATGGCTTAAATCTCTTTTCATGCCTGGGTTAAGGCTTGTGATTCCACACTAACCATAGCTCTACCTGTGCATCTGAATCTCTAAACTTTAGGAGCAGCAGTGTTTTGCTATGGCTCTCACACCTGCAGGTGGGATGAACAGAACATGAACTCGGAGTAAAGCAGATTTGAGCAGAGGCAGCGAGTGTCTTCTGTTGAAGGCAGTGTGTTGTGAAAATCCTGTATTTTTCCTGCTGTACCACTCGTGATGATAATGCTGGCAGTGTGTCAGGTGAAATCCTAGCTCTAACAAAGTCGATAGAAAATCTTTCATAGACTGGAGTAGGACTTGTACTTTATCCCAAAGGAAAACATTGTTTGAAGATAGATTCACAGAGGGTTATTGACATCGGCGCCAGCTTTCGAGGGACAGTGACAATTTATGTGGGCTGAAGATGCATTTTCGGGTCTGTAAAAGAGTTTACTGTGCAATACGGTGGATGCACATTCAATGCTAATTCAGTGCTAGTCCACAAAGGGAGTGGGAAAACTCTCAAATCTGTTATTTACTTCTTTATAATAGACAAAATAGGCACTGATAAGCTGTAATCTCTTCCCTTCTATCACTAAGATTATAATTTTTGCTCTGTACAGTTAAGACAGAAGAGTCCAGAACAAAAACTGGAGCACATTTTCTGTGGGGGCAAGAGAAAAGGGATGGAAAATCTGCGAGCTATTCATAATGAGTCTACATTACTTAATGCGGTACAATATTCCAATTTATATCTGACTTCTTAATTAGAAATAGAAAACAAGAAAAGGAGAGTGATACCTCTTTGTCATTTAGTTTTTGTCTTTTTTACCATCTCTTTTAATTAATATAAGCTTTAATTTATGTATTGTCTGTTTTTAATGCAAACTGTCACTGAAGCTTTCAAGTAGGTTTTATATACTATTAAGATACCATGAAACAAAGCAGAACAGGAGAGTAGAAGTCCTATTTCTCATTTACAGATCATCTTAAATGCCTTGTGAGTTGGATACGCATTGCTTGATGCTACCCTCATGTATTTCTTGTTCTTCTCTCTTGTCTCTTCCCTACATCTCTCCTTCCCTTAAGAAAACCTCCATCCAAATTCCCCCCAAAGTCAGGATGCAGATAATTCCGTTATGTGTGACTCCAGAAGGCTGCTCAGGCATTCCCACAGCGCAGGAGCTACCCTCCAGGAAAGAATACTCTACGTGGTGAAACCAGAAGGCAGTGCAAAGAATTTAAAATAGTTTGAAATATAAAACAATAATTTATTTTACCTCATTTTACTTGTTAACATTTGTAGCTAATGATGATTTCATGAAACTGCTTTTATAATTCAATACATTCAAATCTAGAAAGCAAACAGTTACTACCATGGGCCTTTCAAATTCCACAAACTGTCTTATATAAACAAATTAGCTGTACATGCACATTTTTTCAATAGGTTGCAACATTTGCAAACATGCTTTAAAATCCTTTAAAGCTGCAGTATAGCATACTTTGCTTCAGGCTTTTCAGATGAAACCTATATACTTTCTTCAGAAACCTTAAAAAGAAAAATGTTTAAATGTTGAGCATAACTCTAAAAACTGCTGTTTGATAAATGTTCAATATTACAAGAGAATGACTCTAATTCTGAGTTTAAACCTTGAGCTAAATATTGATAAACAGCACTCTGTGTAGAAGTGAACAACAGCAAAATAATATCACAAAATATGGTTTCACAAAAAATATGTATGTGCAATTGCTCTCGTGGGCTTTTTGCATTTTTTTTAGGTAAAGAAAAGCATGGGTACCTTTTAATATGAATATAGTTTAAGCAAATTACCTGTGTAAGTATGGTTAATACATTTCTGATATTTAAACACTTCATGTAAAAGGTAACGAGTAAAAAAGTACAATCAGTATTCCAAAAAGCACTGCTAATATTGCCGTTGAAGGAGATGGGCGAGCTTCCTCTCCGCTTCCGAACGGAGAGCCCGGCACCCACAGTTGTAGAGTTCAGTATTTGAACTATAAACTCGATGAACCGTATCTTATATACAAAAATCTTGCCACATTGAACGAGGCATTGATTTCTACCCCAATGGTAGTGGTTTATGTACATAATTTAGCAATGGTGATTATACAGTAGTCACTGACAGGAAGGAATTGTACACCCGTGTGCCATCTGGTGACTTTGTTCCATGGGTTAGCAGTTCTTGGATTGTCATCCAATTGTCAAATATCTTTTTATTTCTCTTCTTCATCATTTTTTTGTGGCTCAGTTCAATGATGTTCATCTCTTTCTTTTCTTCTGCACCTTGCTGTTCCTTTAAGCAATCTAACCTGCTCTGCATCATGAACTCGCGCCGCCTCCTCTGCTCCTTCGCTTTCACTAGATGCTGCTTCCTCTCTTCCTTGCTCCAGTAACGGCCCATCTTCATTTCACTTATGGCATCGTCGTCGGTGGTCATACCACTGCGCTCCTCCTTAATCTTTATGGCACGTTCTCTCAGCAGCCTGTCCCTCACCGGCCTCTTCGTAATGTAGCGGGTCCCATCGCTTCGGACCTTGACTTTCCACTCCATCCTCGGCTCGCTCTGGCTGGAGTTAAAGTCTTTGCACATACTCACCAGGCTCATCTGGCTCTGTGCGTACTCCACTGCTGACTTCTGCTGGATCAGCTGCATGTAGCTCTGATAGTGCTGGGCGTGGGCAGGAATATGAGCGTGCTTGTATGGAGAGTGATGGTACGGGGAGACGTAGGATCCGGAAGGTTTTTGACCGTGAGTAGGGCTTTTACTTCCATCGCTGGCTTTTCTCTCCTTGCTTTCCAGCTGCTTGCCAAGGTCGGGATCTTTAGCAGAGGCGTGGCATTTACCAGTGCTGGATTCATGGCTTTCTGAGCTAGCAAATAAATTCTTTTGGGAGACGTTATATGCCACTGCCCCCTCATTACCTTGGCAGTTAATGCCTTCTGCAGTTCTGCGCAGGGAATTGTCAGGGGAGATCTCCAGCGTGAGCGGTGTGCTTCGGCAGCTCTCCCCCGTGTTATACGCGCTCGAGCTATCCTTGTCAGACTTCTCGGGGAGCTCCGTGATGTCCGAGAGCTCGTGCCTGCGAACATCGATGCTCGTGTTATAGTTGCGGAACCCGCTGTTGTGTAGCATCCAGGGCTCCCGGTACTGATCCTTCAGCTGCTGCATTTTATGAGCTCTCACGATGTTCAGGCACTCCAGCTCGATATTGCGCAGCTCCTCGTTCAGCATCTCCAGCTCTCTGTCGACGCTTTCTTGGTCGCTTTTGCTCATATCCAGCGTGCTGTTATGATAATACAGACTGTAAGGGTTGGCAGACTTCACCTGGCACTTCAGTTCCAGCAGTTCCCGGAATCGCTCGCATTCGTCTACGGGGATGCCAAGGAAGTCGACGTCTGTGCAGTCGGCCGAGATAAACGACTCGTTGCTGAACTGCATATCGCCGCTGCCCAGGGTGTCATGGCTGTACGTCAGCTTCTTCTGGCTCCCTAAAGTGTTGGAGGAGGTGGTGTGATCATCCGCATTGTTCTCCTGCTCGGAGCTCTCATCGTTGCGAGTGCTGTCGTCGGTGCGCCCCACGCCGCTGTCCTTCTCGTGCTGGTTAGATAAAATAGTGGCTGTATCTGTGGTACCTCCATCCTCCTCGTGCTTCTTCTAACAGCAAAAATCAAAAGACAGAAAGAGAAAATTAGGGCAAGGACATAAAATATTTCAGCGTGCTTAGTTTAATAGTTTTCTTAATCTGTCACTTGTTACACTTTCTGCATCTTTGTCTTTTACTTGTATGGGAAGAATATTATCAATAACTCATAGAAATGGTGACCAAAAGCACAGCCTCCTGTGGATGGCTTTTCCAGAAGAACTTGAGGTCTGCTTTTCAGTTATAGAGCAACAACGGTAGAAGTCACATTTTCCAAATGTTTCTTCTCCCACTTAAGAGCACAAAAGTATCCAGTTCTACTGCGGTGCCAAAGTGAGAATATGTCTCTTCAAAAATTGCGGATGCCACAGAGGATGTAGAGTTTTAGAAAATGTATGATTGTATTAATCACGGCAGCGTGATGGGGAATACAGGCCCAAATCTGTGGCCCTGCATAAACTTTGCTATGAAAAGCCTTTTTCTTTGCTTTTCTCCCCATAGATAGACCTTATTTCACTCGTTTGCCTGAATTCTCCTTTTGGATTATAAGGAAGCAGGCAATTTTCAGTATGTGCTGGCATATCAAATAGGGAATTCTATGAGTTAGCTCTCTGCCTGCTATATCTTCCACACACCTACCTTGGACGTCTCTCAGTGGGCACAGCCAGGACAGTGGATTTCTAAGAACTGTAATCATGTTGTTGTATGGGGCAAAAGAAAAACAAGTAACATTTTAAAACATTTTGGTCCCTGAGATGAAGTTTGTGGATAGTCATGCAATATCCTGATTTTACAGAAAGTCCTTTAGCCTCGATCATCATTCGGGACACTAAGTGTATTCAGTCAAACTCAATATTGGAATATTGAGTGGAAGGTGAAGTTTTGACACCATGGCACAGTAGAAGGGCAGTACCTGCTGAAGCATGCTGGCGGTAAATTGCATTGCCTGGTGGTGCTGTTCCTCTAACATGTCCATGTGCAAGTCATCCAGAAAATCATTTCTGTCATCATCCATCCATCCTTCATCCAGCTATGTCGAAAGGGAGGAAAAAAACCAAACCAAATGTTGTCAAAGGAATGAAGACTGATATAAATTATGTTCTTTCTTTGTGAAAAGTGATTGGGAAATCTTAGGAGAGTCTCTCCCATGTCCTGGGAAGGAGCACACGTCTCCTTGTGCTAAGTGTGGGTATGTACTGTCCTGCCTCCACCTCCAGCAGCAAGCTTTTATTTTCAGGAGCCTTTATACATAAAAAAAAACCCCAGCCTTTTCATCCATGGAAATACTTGTAAGAGTTGGGGCTGTTCTGCTTTGTGCGCAACTTGATTAGGATGTATAAAAACACCCAAAAGCCCAAAGCTTGAATGCACCACTTGTGAGGCAGCATCGAGGGCTGGAGGGAAAAATGCTGATGAGGTGTCTGTAAGACTTTTTTTAATTCCCAGCCTCAATTATCCCCAAGGCAAAGCTCAGAAACACGTAGGAGAACAGGCTGGTAGTGAACTTGACCAGGTGTCTGCAGGTGCATGGGCAAGGGATGCTCTCCCAGCACCAGGAGCAGAGAGAGATCAAACAACAGCGCTCTTGGCTGTGTGTTCAGCATCTTTGTTGTGCTAATCCCTGCTCTACAAAGGGATGTGGTTCAACCTTCCCTTACAGCAGAGAATGCTTCTTGACAGTATTTATCTACCTTAAGAGGTGGTGTATAAAGGGCTAAATAATAGTTTTTTTTAATGAATGAATAATCAATAGCTATAGGAATGAGAGTTCAGTGTAGTCTTAAAAGCTATGGCTTCAAACCATCCATAATACCTCACACTGATGCTTGTCATAGCATTGCAGCATATATAAATCCCTGAATGTCTTATAAATTAAACTTTAATATAAAATATTTATAATGTGGTTGCTGAATTCCATTATTTTAGACCATATATATGTCCAGTCAAACTATATAATATGGTTTTAGGTAGATTTGGGTAGGTTAAAATTCTTCAAAAAGATACTAACTGCTTTCTACAAAACAGCAACTCTTTTAACTGAGACTCAAGGGTGGATTTTTTTTTGCTACAGTACCTGAATTTCTGGTCTTGCAACAAGTAAGGAGATATTCTTGCTCTCTTCACTGCTGAGAAGCGCCACGGCTTCTTCTCGGTTCTGCACCTCTATGCCATTGATCTTTAAAGAAAAGAGCAACAGAATGAAGTTGTTTCGTAGGGATACTTAAATGCTGCTGAGATGAGCTCTACAGAACGGTATGGCTGGAGAAACACAGGCCAGGCACGGTCCCTGTCCAAAGAAGTGTTGGGCAAGTGTTGGTTTGGAAAGGTGAAGCTGTGCGTGATGTGCAGAGCCTTGTTACAAGGAGAGAAGCTGGAGAAGGAGAGTTGGGCAAGAGCAGAATCACAACATCAGGTCTGGTGGGTGGAGAGGAACAGGAACATCCCTGTGTGGGACAGGTGAGGCTGTGGATGCTGCACCCGGAGACCAGATGGGATGTGGACCTCTCTTCCCTTTAGTGCCTGCAGAAGGGAGACCCCTTCTGAGAAAGCCTCTGTGGTTGGAGGATCATTGTGTTTGGGAGACAACTCATTCTGTCACACAGCACTGGGTGTTCAGCCTTGCTAAATGACTACTGTGAATAAATCCCTGTGAATAAGTAGGGCTGCCCAGAGAGATTCTGCAAAGAGGAGTAATTACTTGGGCCAAAATAGAGGATTTCTGCGATAGAAGGAATATTTAAGAGTGGAAGTGGATCGGAATATGTGCTGGGAACAGATGACATCTGCTGACAAAACGCTTAGCCTGCAGAGTTGGGCCAACATGGGGGGGTTACCTGGCCAGGACTGAGACATGGCAGAGGAAAGGGAAATATCCTCAGAAAGTTAAAAGGAATCCTATGAATACCAGTCTGAAGGGAATTATTTGTAAAAATTATACTGAAATAAAGACATCACAGTAGATTATAGTGTGTTAGCAGACTTACAGCCATTTGCACGCCTACCTGAATAATGCGATCCCCTTCTCGGAGTCGACCGTCCTTTGCAGCGATGCTGTTGGGATCAATCTACAGAAGAAGAGAACTGTGAGTGCTTTGGAGGTTTGAGAGCTCGGAATTTACTTCCCCTTGTAAACCCAGAGCTGGTAATAGGGCTGATGCTGGAGGCCAATGCGTCCGTCATCGCTGCTATATCTCTGGTCGTTACCTCCTGCTTAGTGATTGTAGGACTTTTCCTTCTTATGTCAAAGTGAAATGCAAATTCAAACGATCAAGTCAAAACCAAAACGTTTCTTCTTGAGATGCCTCATCAGAGAACGTAGGTTTATCTTTTTGCATGATATCGAGTTACCTCATAATTTAACATTTTGCTTTACAAAACAATGCTCTGATTAGAACCAGTTTTTGCAAACAGAAACTTATTTCCTAAGTGATGCATTTTAATGGAAGATTTTAGATGTAGTTATGAGTTTCTTTCCCCAAACTGCTGCTACTAATTTGAAATAGATTTGCATGATGAAAAAATTATGTATTAAATGCTACTTATTTCATGAAAGGGAGCAAAGAGAGACAAACACGCCCCAAATCTTTGCAACTAATGATATGTTTGTTTTTTTTTTTTAATTTATTTATATTTTTTCTGGAATAACAGAAAAAAAATTAAAGAGAGAGTATACTAAAAATACTTTGAAAACATCATCTGAAATCGAACGCTGAGACTGTGTTAGGGGAAAAATGAACACTAAATATTAATATAAAGAAGTTTGACTTCACTGGATGTAGGATTTCACTCAGTCTGGAGAAAAGGAAAAGTAATTAGATTTCTTCCAATTACTGCTTTCTGGCTGTTTTTTGAACGTGGTACAAACAGAAGACAAATGTCTTAAATGCCCAACACTGCCGTTTAAAAGACAAATTGCATCTTATGGAAATCAGCTCCATCTTACCTCACTCACATAAATACCCATGTCATCTTCATCATCCGTTCTGTAACACACAGTAAGGCCAAGCTTGTCCTGGCTGTTCACTCTATGTAAGTCTACTTCCTGAGGTTTAAAAAAAGAAAAAGGAAAACAGAATGCAGTCTCAGTGAGACACTGGTGACTGATGGAAGCAATTTTTCAAATACAATGAAAATATTTTGCTTAAGTGATAGAGTGGATCTCTTTTCATTTCACTTGTAGACGAGGTTAACTTACTGAGCAAAACGTGATTATATGCAGAGAATCAATACCTGGGGCATTTTTGACCCTTCAATCAATATGAAGTCATTTTGAAAACAGACCTTTTATTGATCTTAAAGAAGAAAAATTACCTATATTTCATGTAGTAGTAAGTCTTCAAATGCTGAAATACTTATAAAGTATGATTTCAATATTTGCCACAGCTGACATATATTTCCTTATAAGCAGGGAAATTTTCTGGCTTTTCAGAGAAAAATATAATACTCTATTATATTAACTTGTGTAATTCTCCTGAAATGATCTAATAAATTTCTCAAAAGTGAGACTGAAAATCAATATATTGTCAGCAAAGCATTCAGTATTGGTAATAGAAATGTAATAAGCGCTTCAGTATCTTGCAAGGGTTTGGTTTCAGCAGGTCACGGTTTATCATTCTAGTGCTCTTTGGTGGTCTTGTTAGTCTTGGAGACGTTGAAGCCATCTTAAAAATCTCTGTTCTTCCTCTATGCTTTTTTACCATGAGGATTTCATGTGGGTTGTTTTTTTTTTTCCCTACATTTGCTGCTGCTTTGTGGTACTGGTTGGTATAAAGGGGTTGTAAAAATCTGTGGAGATGCCCGTGAGCTGTGGGATGCTCCTGGCTGGGGCACAGTCTGTGTAACCATCCGTGTGGTATCTCTCAGCTCTGCCTTCTCGCTTCCAAGGGACATCCCAGGAGCCGAAGGATGGGGTTAACCAGTTTGTTGCCACTGCTGTGTCTGTCCTGAGGATGCTGCTGCAGGGAGGAAGGACGTTTCTTCGTAGGTAGAGGTGCAATAGCAATGGAAGGTCTAACACCAGGCAGGACGGAGGTGGGGGCTGTGGGACTTGAGCCCCGTTGCTGCGAAGGGAAAGAGTTGGGGCCAGGTAGAGGGGACAAAGGGACATGGGGTGGGAAAGAGGGCACAGCCCGCATGGGACCCGAGGGCTGTCCCAGCCCAAGGGCAGAGCCTGAACCATGTGCTTGTGCTTGGATCCTTCCGTTCCAGGGAAAAGTCCTGAGAACACAACTCATTATTCCTGAACGTCTCTCCGTTTTGACCTGCGCTGTGCCATTTGTAAGGGGCAAGACAATAAAACAAGCTGATATGAATAATTTATTGGCATGTCTAGATGACAGCTGCCAAGATCAGCAATCTCATGTTATTTACTTGTCAACATGTGTAATTTCTTTTTTTTTTTTTTTTTAAAAAGAAGCATAGCTGTAAATGTCCGTGACATTTCAGATGGTATTTAAATGGTTTCAATCAATAGTATCCATGGTAAACCGCTGCTCTTTTTCTCCCTCTTTTGTAGCTTACAGGGTTGAACACAATGCTCTAATAGTGGGTTTTTTTCAGATTTCTAAGGCTTTTGGGGCTTTCTAGAGAGGAGACGGAAGTTCTTCAGAAGAAAAGATGAGACAAAGTGGATTCAATTCTGGTTTCATTTGATCCGCGGGAATGGTGCTGCAGTCAATGCATTTATCCTGCATTTAATCATGGTGCGAACCGGGGGCGAGGTGGGAATTTGTGCACTGGGCCTAATTCAGGCCTCGGATGATTCCCATATTTCCTGCGCACTTTAACAACAAGATTTCATGTCTTGAGGAAAGTTTTTATATAGTTCACTTATTTGAAAACATGGCAATGAAATAGTGGCAAGAAACTAGTGCTGTAGCTCATTATACTGAGTCATGCTGGTAGTGAAAATTTATATATAATGTTCAAAAAAACCCATGAAAATAACAACAAAAAAAGCACATTGACTTTGGCCATTATTTAAATACATCCTATGTAACCATAAACACTTGCCGGCATATTTTGGAGCAGGAGAACAGGAGGCAACAAGCTATTAGTTTCATTCTTACCTGCTGCGTGTTTTGAATAACAATAGGTGGTTTTCCAACAGTATACAACTATGAAGTATATTATTATAATTAAAAAATAAGGATGGATTTACATTTAAAATGTACCTGTGATATACTACAAGCTAATAAATCATCTGGTAAATTCAACATTATATATTTTAAAAGGAAACCAGACATATATTGTTCAAAAACACGCTCACAAATAAAGCAGGAAAAAGCTAAAGCAAACAAAAAAATTCTTAAGGCAGGTGTTTAGAACCTGAATTTTTATGAGTAATTAGTTGACAGACTTACCCTTGGGTACAATCCCTCTAGTCCTTGGTAGGAAAAGAGTAAGTGGGTTTGATGCTACCCAGAAATGATAATTTTGTGTACTTAAAGGTAGGAACAGCTGCTTTCTGTGGTTCTTTGCATCAATGAAGTTTTAATATAATCATAAAGGTTTGAAATATTTGAGAGATAAAAGTGTGCAATTCCAGTTGGAGTTGAAGAACCAACTCCAGAGTCTTCAAAGCAAAGATTATTTCCCGTGTTCAGAGTAGAGTCTGTGTAATGCCCAGATACATGAAAGGGAAAATTACAACAGAAAATTGGCACCGGCAAGGACGGATGCACCGTATCTTCAGTAATTGTACCAGGAATTAATTAAACTCTAGGAATTAATATGGGCCTAGAGAACTTTGAAGGTGTGAGTTCATGTGTTTGCAGCACTGCGGGGCTTGCTGTTTCTTACTCCTCTGCCTTCAGCGTGGCAGCTCTGGCAAGCCCAAGGGCCTGATCCTGGGAGCACAGTGGCCACCTGAGCCCTTCCAGGGACCCTGCCAGACACTGGCTTGTCCCGAGAAGTCCAGTGACGTGTATGGTCTTGGGATGAGAGAATATTCAGTGCTCAGGTGGGGCTCAGATAGGATTGCTGTGAACTCTGTGTAAAACAATATGAAGCGAATCAGCCCCCTCCGTTGCGGAAGGGAGGCACTGAGGCCATTCAGCTCCTGGGCTACATCTGCAGAACTAAGGCAGCAGAGAACGGTGGTATCTCCAGAGTGTGGTAATACTGGGGCTGTGTTAACATGATAAAAGTAAAAAATTCATGTATGTCGTGGTTTGGGCCTGATTGGCCAATCAGAATGACGGGTGCTCCCCCCCTCACCTCTCTCTCCAAAGAGATAAATGATACAACTTTTACACACACAGATAACTAAAATCTGTTTCTTTAGATCAGGTAGAAGTGACATTTGGAGAGATGTTCCAGAGAAGTTGTTGTATGCCATTTCAAAACAGCGTCTGCAGAAGAGAACTGTCTGAAAGATTACTGGCTCCACATCAAATGTAGAGCCAAGAAGGGCTCCAAGAGCCAGTTACTGAAATCCATATGGCATTTATAGCAAGACAAGAAGAAATGAATATGCTCTATGACATTATACCTGCAACCGCTCATAATAATGAATTAGGAGTAAGTGATAATAGTAAATTAACCTCTCTAAGCTCAGAAGATCCTTCATTTGCAACAGATTATTGAATTATTGTACTGCTGATTTAAAACTACGGCCTGCCTGCAAATTTATAAAAATTGAAGCCCTTTCTCTAAGAAGACAGAAATGAGCAGTAGAAATCTGAAATGAGAGGACAACGGTGGGTAAAAAAAATTTCAAATCTTTAGAAAGCATTATCCAAAGCTTGCTTAAGAAGTACTCTGTCCTTTTCTGTCTCTGTAAAAAGTGATTGGGTTTTTTCTGTGCTGACTTCTGAGGTATCTGATGAGCAGGGCCCACTTTTTTGCTACTAAATTAATAGTTTTCACCCAGAAAAGAATGTCAGGGAAATAAATATAAATAACTATTCCCTTTTATGCTGTGTGAGGCCTTCTTAGTACCTTTTGGCAACTGACCCCGGTACAACAGGAGGAAAAAAATCTTGTTCTTGCTGTCTTGAAGCTAAAGAAAGCAATCTTTACATTTGTCTTCTCACATAAATGTGGTTTTTAACAGAGGCAAAAAGCCCCACCCCTCCACTTTTCAGGGAAGAAAATTTTATACAACAGGTTTTCTTTCCAATTCTTTTGACCTAGAGAGTAAGTAAAAAATCTACATGGGGATTTCTGTGCCAACCGAGCCCGTGATGGAATTCTCTGATGGACCACAGAGGCTGCACTGGCTTAACTCCTCAGTGGTGCTGGTGAATGTTGGAGAAAAGTGCATCTCACCGTGATGAAAAGGGGCTCAGGGTGCCTAAGGAAGATAATCTGAAGGATGCCCAGGCTCTTTGCCAAGCAGAATTGGCCAATGGTCCATGATCAAGACCTTTCTCATGCAGCAAGAGGTGGTAAGGCCAGGTTGAAGTCCTCCAGGACACTAAGGGAGGACAGACTTTCAGGATTTGCTGGTCAGCAAGTTGAAATGTTTTACCTCTTTTGGATTTATTCCAAACAAAGAATATACAAATACTTGTCTTAGTACAGTCATGAAGCTGAAAGAAGATGCTGCTTCTTAAACCTTTACGTATTCAGTCGCTGCCTGAGCAGGGCTGCTGGGGCTGAAGTCTTCTGTATTCAGAGACATAGTAATGCCTTGAGAAGCTCCTGATCAGTGCAACTCCCTGCAGAGCGGGACTTTTCATGGAGAAGAAATACATTCACATAAAAGATGCTTTCAAATGCTTTACACCCAGGATGAAATAAAAATTGCAGAGTGCCTGTGATGGAGCCTACTGATCCCCACGTTCAGGCAGTTGCCTCTCGCCTCCTACCCTCCCTTATAAACACATTTTTTGAGAAGTAAAAGAAAACTTTCGACCAAAGTAAGGGGGAGAGCTCAAAACCCTGGCACTCAGCTTTTATTTGTGGTTTCCTCAAAGCAGTGAATTATTAATTTCAAATTTTGAAGCATGGCTTTTGGTGTTGAGCGTGTTCATTTTTTGCTGATCAGCTGTTGTGGTTTCATGGCAGGAACACTGTGTGAGCTGGGGGCTGGGAGGGCAGAAAGCTGCTTGAATGAATCTGTTGTCCTTTGGTCTTTGGACGTGAAGACACTACTTCTGTCCAAGACTGAGTGAGAGTATCGGAAGGGAGATTTCTTAGCAATTAGCAAAGATTTCATGTAGTTTTTCATCTGCAAGCTGTACTTAGTCTCAATTAGCCACTCAGCTGAGTTCAGTTCTCAGAAAGAAAGAAAGTTGCAAATAGGAAAGGGTAAAGACAGAAAGTCAGATGTGAGAGAACAAGCCCCCTTTTTGATGTAGAATGTTCTCCTTTGTAAACTGAGAAAATTAACACTGGGAAAGCCCTCGCTCGGGCTGTGCGTCTGACAGCTGGACAGACTTGTTTGAATAAACATATTAAGGCATAACGCTGCTGGGGAATCCTGGAGTGACATTATTCTTCCTTTATGAACCTGAAATGACTTCTGGCGGGGCCTCTGTGAAGAATGAATGTACTTTTAATTTATTATAAAATAGTAGTTCAGGATTTAGTCCCTCTTTCCTTGTGGCATGTAAACTTCAAAAGAAAAGAAATGGCATTTATTTATTTTTGTAGGAGGGAATATACGGCAGTTACCTCTGAGTCATCAATTTTAAGATAAACGTTGAGAGATAAAACTGAGAACACAATTTTGGCATCTTGGCAATACTGCCAGCATAAATTCCTTCCTACGGATATTTACATTAGAAGCTTGTTGTGAACTTAGGTATTTCACTCTTTTTGTCTTGTTTACTTGTTACAAATCACTAACCAGTCAGTTACAGACCATAAAAGTTTAGATGAGGAGCTTCTGATTTAAATTCAAAGCACATTTTATGGACATAGAAGCCCAGAAGGCTGACTTGATGGCTTTCTTACTTTAGACATTCCCGCTGCAGTCAATGAAACAGTGCCTTTGTGGTCTTTTAAAACATATCTATCAAAAGGCAAACAAAAAAGCAAGTAGCCAGTTGAGTCCCTGTTAGCACTTTGACCTTACCATTGATCATAGTCTCTACAATTTGAACAAGAATCTTTAGTGGTTTTTAAGAAATACTATTAGGCTACAGAGACTTTTCTAATGTTCAGCTCCCCGCGTTACTGAGCTGATCACCTTTTGCCATTAAGTACTATATCAATGTCAAAATTATTAATGCTGTGGTTTAAGGCATATTAACGTCTGGCTACTGAAGTGCATGTGCTTAAACTGTTTTCAGCTCAACTGGTTGACCTTCTAATGGAAGCAATATAATCTGTTCACAATATTAGATTTCCTAAAAGATAGATTTTGAAAAGACACGGGGAGAAAATACTAATTTGTTCTACAACTTTCCCTTAAGACTGAAATCTATCTGGTATTTGGTTTTATTTAAGGAAGAAAAAAAAAAAAGCACTTGTTTGAAAAGTAAGGCCTTGAAGTCTGCTAAACAGCATTTGTTTTACTGGCACTTTGATTTTATCCTGACTTTGATTTGCGTTTGTATACAGAGATGAATTACTCCCAGATCTGCAGAATTTGAGAACGGCTTGCAAACTTTTTATGGGGTTTTAGTCCTTGATCCTGCAAACACTTTTATAGAAGGGAACAACTTTGTGCTCAGGGAAGGACTGAACTCTGCTCCCATTGAAGCTGTTGATAAATCTACCACTGATGTGGGCAGAGCTACAGACGGGTCAGCATCGCTCGCTTTGACAAATAAGCATTAGCAGGACCAGGATCTAAGGAATCAGAAGTGCAAGGAAGCTAAGAGTAAACTATTCGCTTCCTGATAATCTTGAATGGATTAGCTGGGTCAGACATGTCTGGAGGTATTTAGAAGTACTGAGATACTTTACTCCTATTTATTACAAACGATTAAATGCACTTCAGTGGGTCAGTACTGCTTAATTATCTTGCAGAACTAAGGCCCACAATTGATACGCTGCACTCTGAATGGTTGGGAGCAGGTTATAAAAATTAAGAATGAGAAAACTGAGGATGAACTTCTGATAGGATATACAAGTACTAAAACCACAAGTGATTTTTCAAGATTTGGCAGGAAAATGGACTTGCATACCTTCATGACTGGTCTAACTTTTACTATCTATTATTTTATATGTATACATAAGTAACTTTTCATAAATGAAAAAGGGAGGAACAGCTTAGTATGGTGGCATATCTACTCTGGTCTTGTCTTGTAAACTCAAAATACTTCTAAATTATATGACCAAGAACATCTGTTTCTCTGCTGGGGAATATTTAAGGGAAACTCACACATTTTTATTGTGAGTACGTGGAACAGGTCCTGCCTCTCAGCAAACTTGCTAAATCAGCATAGTTATACAGCATTTAATCAATGGAATCAATGACTTCATTATTTATGTTAATTTGCTAGCTGAAGATCTGGCTCATCAGTCCATGGCACATAGTTAAATACACCACTAATATCAGTAAGGATTGTAACCTGCAGAGTAACTAATTAGCGATGTTATTAGAAATACCTGCTTTGAAATGTCTTCTCACTTCATATACAATATAAAGCCCATGACACGCACATGTTAAACTTTCAGTAAATGAAATAGTTACTAAAGACTAAGTACCTCTAATTCCAGCTCATCTCGGTCCATTTCTTGATTAATTCCTCCCATGTAGTCATTTGGGTCATAGTATTCATGCACTGATGGATGGCTGGGGAAAAAAAGGTGTATTTTAGGACAGAATTTATCATATGGATCTACTCCAAGCTTAAAGCAACTCATTGTGAACATGATGGACTAACGACCAAGGGAAGAAGTTGCATACACTACGCAACTGTATACACTATACCATTTACACCAATAAGTGTATTTTAGACAAAAATTACATGTATTATAAGAAGATCCTAAAACATTTGGCATCTGATGATCAATGAGAGACTTGTAAAGAGTCTTAGCATTTATTAATGATTTTTCTCCAAATGTAAACCTGACTTGGGGAAAAAACAGATAGAGAGAAGAGTGGCAAAGCAGGGTAAGGGGTGACAGCTAAGCGGGCAGGTATTTGCCAGGGTTCAAGATGAGAGGGAATATTAGATTATTTACTTGTGAGCTCAGGTTATTTGCAGACATGCAAGTAAAATCCTCCCTGCCTACTTGTTTGGTATTTTTACTTTGCCTTTAGGACACAAAAATAATTTGAACCCAACTGTTTAGATCAACAGCATTCTATCGAGGGATTTGAATGCAACAGGCTGTGCATAATGATTTTAATGTTATTTAAATATGCACCACTCTTCGTATTGCCATTCACTATTGGCATCCTGCTTTTTACAATTTGAGTTTTTTGACAGTTTCACTATTTACACTTTGGAAGTTGTAAGCAGCATAATGCTCTTATGATCCTTTTTTTCTATGCTGGAATTTTATTTCTGCAATGAAAGTAAACTCCCTTTAATTCTCTGTTAACTAGATGTATGTTTCTTTGTAAGTGTGAGGCTATTTACGTAACAGCATCTGCTAATTGGCTAAGATACCCAAGTTGTTGCATGCAGCTAGATTAATTTGAATGGAATTTGGAGAAGTTACAGGAAGCAGTAGGAAAAAAAGACTGGTTGCTGGGTGACAGGACACTTGACTAGTGACCTGACCATCCTTGTACCCAGGAATTACTGTGAGGCCACCTGTGTGGTTCAGCCTAACATCTACAGCTCCAAGGAAGGCCACTGATGATACCAGCAGTTGGAATCTAACGATTAAGGGGCAATATGAAGCTACTTGATAGGACTGAGCTGGTATTATGGAGGGTCGGTGCAACCTAAATGTTTCATCATTAATTAATCTTTGCCATTTTCCTAATGTAATTGGTTTTGCAGTTGGAAATTTGAAGGTACTGAAAGCCCCTTCTTGCAAATGTGTGTGGGGGTTTGCAGCATAGGTGCTCTAGGAATTTCACTGAATTTCACTGAATTTTTAGAGTTGGAAGGGACCATAGAGATCATCTAGTCCAACTCCCCTGCTGAAGCAGGATTGCCTAGAGCTAGAGCATGAGAATAACTATAGAGAGAATAACTATGTCCTCTCCACAGGGCTCTGTGCCTTGTTGCTTTTTCACTGCAAACAAGCTCAAATCTGCAGTCTTTTGTCAAGCATTTCCACTAAAACATGCAGCTGTGCTTGGATTTGCAATGGGCTGGGAATAGGTGACCATCAAGTAATATCTGATGGAACCTCCTTTCAAGTAACCAGCCCTGAGAGTCAGGAGAGGAGCAGCAGTTGCAGACAGGAGCCCAGTTCCTGCCTGAATGGGAACGTTAACGTGCTGTGAAAGTCCCTCGGGAGCAGTTCAGGACCAGAGCCTGTTTGTAGTCACACTCTATTTCCTCGGAGCTCCGGCGGGGATGTTCGGAGAGCGGCGCTGGGTGTTCGTGTGCCCATGGATGTCCACAGCTCTGGTGGGCGGTGGGGTTCCCCTTCCAGAGCTGTGCAGACAAGTGCGCACCAGCACGGCCTCTCACCATGCGCAGGACCATCTCAAACCCAGGTATTGCTGCGGATTGACCAGACCACGCTCTCCTACCCAGCAACCGAGACGTTCAGAATCCTTTCTATTCCTTTTTCCCCCTGTGGAGGTGTGTGGCAAGATGACAGGCAATTTGCATGGCTTCCTGGGGGAGCCGTTTTCCTCTTGAACAGCGTGTGAGGGCGTGGGGTGTGTGTGCCAGGAGATAATTGTCATTTTTATTTGTAAGTACAAAAGCATCAAACTACCATTAACAATAATTAAAATTTGATTCTAAAACATCCATGACAGCACTGGTAAGTAATTTTAGTCCTAGAAAATAATTTATTTGAGTAACATCGCTGCAGGGTTATAATAAAGTAATTAATACACTGGAACAGAATGTAGCAGCTCTTAGCATCACACAATTTATGGCAGCCATAAAAAATAAAGTTAAAACATAAGCAACCCAAAGAGGCAGTGAGAGGAATTACAAGAAGCAATAACTTTATCTATCAAATGCCAGCAAAAAATGAGCTTTATGAGGCCATGTTGTGACTCAGTGGCATTACTCATGTGAATAATGGCTTGCTGGTGGGTAGGAAAAATGAAAATGTTTTGAGTTATGGTCAGTGGTGATGAATCCTGGTTGCATCTGGGATGTAACCTGGTTCACCAGCAAGTAAAGGTGAGTTTGGGAGCTACTTCTAACATGCTCAGGGAAGTGGTTGAGGCACCATCCCTGGAGGTATTTAAAAGACCCATTGACATAGTGCTTAGTGACATGGTTTAGTGATGGTTTTTTTATCAGAGTTAGGTTGATGGTTGGACTAGATGATCTTAAAGGTCCCTTCCAACCTAGACAATTCTGTGATTCTATGCCACATTAAGGAATGCAAGGATTTTTCAAGGGTTTCCCAAACTGTTACTTACTCTTCAGGTAGGAGGTAGGGGTCCAGCACAGAGACGGGAGGAGTAGGAGAGCCCATCTTACTCAGAGCCATGATGTGTTCAAAAGTGATATCCGTCTGTGTGCCCACATCCACCAGCTGAGACTCGTGAGGGTGAGCGAAGGCCTTGGTGCGGGGAGTTCTTCTCAGGACCTGCACCACGATGGGCTCCTTGGCTGTTTTGAACGCTTCCACTGCCTGCTCGTGCGTTGCTTTGGATAAATCCTTCCCATTGACCTACGGGGAAAAAGTAAGCGAAGCGTTGAGAGGAACAGCCAGAGGGTGGAGGATATCTCTGTTGGGTTTGGCTGTTAATTTGAAAGTTTCAGCTTCCATCTAAAGGTACAGACAGCAAGTACTAGGAATGTTACGCATCTCGTTTTCCCCTTTCACTACAGTAACTTTACAAATCCTGTGCTCAGCTTTTTATTTTGATAGGTAGATTTTACTGGGCTCACTCTTTGAGCTAAAGTACAAACCAACATCCCATTTATTTCTTGCAGATTAGAAACCCCTCAGCTCTTGTTCAAACAAAACAAGTTCTTGATTCTTTTGTCATTTTTCTAGGTTTTTGTTAATTTTAAAAAAAAAATAATCTTTCAAGCCTATTGCTGACCAGAACTACTGGGGCACGAGCTGAAATGACAATATTATGTATCTTTGTCTGATAAACACTTTTTCACATTAAACATTGTGGTGTTACCCGTTCACTGCAATAAAAACCTTGCATTATAGGGCTGGGATCCCTATAATGAGATAAGGAATAGAGCAGTGAAGCTCCTCTTTACAGCAGCGAAACCCAGATGAAGCCTTCAGTTTTAGTAGAAGGTTCACAGTTTCAAACCCTTAGTGAGCAGAAGTGTCCTTCCCAATTCAGAGAGGGCTCCTGAGCACTTCCAGCCCACTCTGGCTTTGTGTTCAACTACTGCTCAACTTCCCTCCTCTCCTGGCTTCTAATGAATTCCTCCGTAAGTATCTAAGTCTACCCAGCAGCTGTGAAAAAGATGAGGTCATATTTGTCATGAACTGAAAAATGGCAACTGTGGTGAAAAGCCTGAGTGTTTGCCCACTTCCTGCTGTTTCCAGCCCAAGATGGAGATTTCTTTTGAAATTCAGCCTGAGACCTCTGCAAATCCAAAAGTCTCTGGGCTCACATACAAAAAACTATGTTACACAGGAAAAGTGGGAACCACTAGTAACGCCAGTAAGTTTTTATCCTATTTTAACCTGCAAACTGTTGTCATTTTAATACAGATGAAAAGAAACATTTAGAAACAAGCTGCCCAGAGCGATGTGCTAGTGAAAGCTGTTCAGTGAAATTAGGATCCTAAAGCAACATGCTATCATATAATTGTTACCGTGTTCTTTGGGCTGGGGCAAGCGGTGGCTGTGATGTAGAGATAAACTCCAATTTGAGATTTGACAATGCCACTGGCATTGACAGTGAGGGCCCCTATCATAACAGTCCTTCTCATCAAGCAGCACGCTTTGTTTATCTATTTTCTTTATGAATGATGTCTTAAATCGTTCTCTTTCCAGTCACACAGCTATTTCCAGTCACACACTATTCACCTGGTAAATCACATTATAGTTATCGGAGGTATGAGTTGCACAGTGGAAGCTGTTGCCTTCTGCGTGGACGTGCAGCATATTTTTTCCAAGGCGTAAAAATAATTGCCTTGATTGGACATAGATGCAAGAGTGTCTAACCTCAGGTCTTAGTGGTGACTACTAAGTTATTTAATCATTTTTGTAGACGTCTGAAACGTATGCTAACATGGTGACTCTGCCACATTAACTTCAATATAATTGAAAACTCTAAAATACATGTCCAGATTCTGCTATCTTCACTTCTGTTGGATCGCACTTAGTTCAGACTGTGCTCTGCCATGTTTAATCCCATTAAAGCAGGTGGGGCAACTGAAGGAGTAACATAACTCAGCGCAGTAACTGAATTTAGCCCGTACTTAACGTATTGCCCCCGGCAAAAAGCTGGGTGATAATCAAGAGGGTTAACTCCAGCGCAGAATCGATTGAAAAGGCTAAATTCCTGCTGAATTACCTTGTGCACATAACACTTATTACGCTGTCATCTTTGGTTTATCTTACAGAGGCGATGACACCAGGTTTTTTGTTAAGCCAGGGGAGGCTGGAAGGTGTTAGCGTCACATTTTCATTACACAAACACTCGTATTGACCTCAACTGCTCACAGTAATGCACAGCATGTAAAGTTTGGCCTGGTCAAATTAAATATCATTAACTCGCCCAATTAAGCAGATTACTTTAAAACAATTTGTACAGCTGTAAAATTAAGTTCAGCGTAATGTTTTCTCTGGAAAAAGGAAATGCTGATTATGGTTAAAGTTTTATTATTTGCTGCAAATTAAATGTTGCACATTTTACTGTGTGCATCCTAATTTTTTGTTGTACAACTAAATTCAACAAACAATCAAAAGAATCTAAATTGCAGCATGCGTAGTGTTTTTCAGAAATGTGCTCAGAATAACTCTTGAGCATGAAACTTTTCATGTGAGCTGCTTTCTACATCTTTATGCTCAAGTCTTACATATAACAGAGCCAATTTGCCTTGTTTGTTTGTTTGTTTTTTGTCTGGAAAAAGTAGCAGGTATTGGTATGCTATTTTTAGTAGCACAAAAATCATGCAGAAGAAAAATACATTGGGATGATCCCAATGGCCTGATTTCTGTTATCTGTGTTGAATTACACTCATAGAAAATCTTGAGTCCTCCTGAAACTTTAGCAAATAAATTATATTAATTAAGATGTTTAGTTTCTCTCTGGAAGTTTGTCACAATTAACAATCAATTTCCAGTGTTTAAAAGCCAATAAATATATCTGCGCAGTTCCACTTTGGGTAAAAAAGAAAAAGTGGCTCTATAATCATAGACTCTATTCCTAATGCTGCTGAATTGTACTCAGCAAAATTCTCCCTTAGAAATAGTTACATCTGAAATAACTAAAAAAAAATAAAAAATCCATGCATATGAATGCTTCAGAAGACTGCCAAAACCTACAATGTGCATAATTTCTTAAGAACCTTACACGCCATGTGACAGAGACAATGGGATCTTTCATGGCACAAAAGATGGATAAATTAACTTGTCTGAAATGTTGAAATGCTTAGCTTTTGGACCTTCTTTGCATTGGAAATATAGGGAATATGGAGGAGAAAGCTGTAGTTAAACTGAACTGAATGGGCCTTGATGAAATTTGTGGTGGAGCCAGATAAGCTTAGGAAAACTGCATGACACGCACAGATAACTACTCTGAATTGAAACCACAGAGTAAATAAGGAAGGGACACTTGATTTTTTTTTTAAAATAGAAATTATGTAATGATCATAGAATAGTATTTATAGCATTTTAATTTATAGTATATATTTATATATACTATATATATATAATAATAATATATATATAATATATATATATATAAATATACTAATAATATATTTATAATACACACTGTACATTATATTCATTTCACAGAAGTATATATATATATACGTGGCATAGTCCTGTTTGGGAGGGCAGTGTCTCCTACAAGTTTTCTTTTAATACTTGGAATGAAAATAAAACAGTCACTTGAGCTTGATTTGATGCTCACTAAAGTCATAGGGAGTTTTGCCTTTGCAATGCCTCAGTTCAGGCTCTGACTGAGCAAGATCTTATGAAGATGTTATGAAGCCAAGAGTGCCATCAGCACTGAATTGGCCTGGCCAAACTCTGCCAAAGGAACGGAAAATACTGTCATGATCAATTTAAGATAAAATGTGATATATTTGGAATTGAGAAAAAGACAGATGATGCGACAGGGTGTAACAGGGGAGGCTGTGACATAGATCCAAATGGAGGGTCCCGCCAAACAAATACAGGGAAACGATGTCTTAAACTCTCATTTCAATCCTGGGGCTTTCATTAATTCCTATTTCCAAGAAGTAAACGGTGAGAAAAATAAACAGGAATTAATAAAAAGAAGAAATAAAAAGGCAATAGATGCTGTATCTGGTTGAAAGTGGCAGCGGCAGATGAACTTCACCGTTGAACCCTAAACATCAGGTGAAACTGCTGAAGAATGGCTCGTGACAGTTAGATGTGAAAGGAACAAATACAGTGTGACTATACTTTAAAACCAAACTTCTTAAAGCTGTGAAGAAGGCTGGAAAAGTTTGAGTGCTACC
>JAOXNO010000003.1:11953420-11997801 GCA_028565335.1 Limnodromus scolopaceus
ACAAATACAGTGTGACTATACTTTAAAACCAAACTTCTTAAAGCTGTGAAGAAGGCTGGAAAAGTTTGAGTGCTACCGAGGAGATTGAAAACAGGCAGTAAGATCTTCCTGGATGTGGTCTTGGTGAGACCCAAGTGCATTCCTGAGTCTGTTTTTAAATCTCTCTTTGCTTTGGTAGCTACTTATTGCAGCTGACAGGCTACTTATTATGTTATGAACATGCATCATCTAAGGTTGGATGTATATACATTATAGAATATAGGATGCTACAATAGACATGGCCACTAGAGAGGGAGAAGGAATGACTCAGTGATGGGCGAATCAATTCTGGATGTATGTCACAGTGAAATACCTTTTGTGAAGACAGATTATCTAACATTGTTTTATACCATATATTTGTGCTTCTACTTTAACAACTACTCTCCTGGGAGGTTTGGTATCTGAGCCAATTGCCGCTGTTTAGATGCTAATTTCAGGCCAGGTCTACCCAAGGTGGGGAGACTGGGAGCCCTGCAGCCTTCCCACTGGGAGGACAAGGCTGCGCCTCCTTTGCAAGTCAGTGGGAGTCTGCAGCTGTGGCTGAGACGACAGAATTGTACTCTCTTCTTAGAAAACATGTTCTTATTTTTGTTTGAGGTATGAGGAGGGTATTTTGATAAGATAGTACACAGTTGTGCTCTTACGTAAATGTCATTTTATCAATAGCTGCTGTTTAATTATTTAGCAAGGTAAGGAGTTTTATTAGAGAAGACTAATTGCCACTTTGTTGATGGCAGACATAAATTGGGGGCTTTCAGGTATATCAAAATGTGCCACTTGTTTACACAGACAAAATTTCCTCCTGGCTACCACCGATTCCTATTTTCTTTTCCTTCTGATACAGTGCTTTTGGAAAACCCAGCGTTTGTTCTTTCTCTTTTCCCGTGACAGCAGAATTTCCACACCTGGGGTATTTACACAGGAAAGATGGTCCTCAACCTGATTCCCAGTTTCCCACCTGAGCCCTGCAGAGCTGGAAAGGTGACACAGGGACAATGGGACAGGGCCCTGCTGGAGAGGGGTTTGCAGAAGGGGATGAGGCAGGACTCTCAGGGAATGCAGGAGTTTGGCATTCAAGCCCACACAAACATCATTGGCAATAGCAGAGATGAAGTAACTCTGGACATTGGCAGTAACTGAAAGGTTGAGAAAGCCAGAAAATCCCCGTGCATAAGAGTTTCCTGTGTGTAATTATAATTATTTTGTGCTTTATTTTTGTTGAAATAGTGTGTACCATTGGTTTTGGGTGTTGGTGGTACACAACAGCAACTAGGAGGGTTTCTGTAAAAGAAAATTATTTTTCCATCCATCAAGTTAGACTGATTTATATGGGTTTAACATCATGAATGGTAAACATTTGTATGCCTTGTATGGCTTGTTGGTTCTTCTCTGCTTCACACAAATGTCACAGAGAAAAAAACTTTTTTGCTTAAGAATGAGTAAGCAGCTTTTCTTTGTAGAAATTCATGCAAATCCTTGGGAAGTGCACTATAAAAATGCTAGTTCTGTTAGACTACAGATGTCTGTGCTCCATTTAAAACGCTCTTTATGGTCTGATTCACTTCTTTAGCAAGTTCTTAAGAAGCCTGCGTATTAAGAAAAAGCAGGAGAACTTTAAAGATTTTTTATAGAAACTAGAGCAGCAAAAAGCCCATTTTCTAAACCCCCTTTTCCTCAGGAATTGGAGAAAGAAGGTTGAAAATATAGGTTAATTCTTCTTGCAGCTCCATCTAATCCCTCTTTTATTTCCCTCATATGGACAGTCTCTCTCTTTTTCAAAAAACCAGAATTATATTGTTTAGTAATAGACTGTTTCCATGTGTGCGCCTTTCCCTTCTGCTTTGTGAGCCATCCATGACAAAACAGTTAAGACCAAATAAAAATTCTTTACTTAAGAGTACAGAATACATTTGTTCTCCAAACCGTTAACTTCCAAATGGAAAATCTTGGGAAAAGACCCTTGAAATAAAGGAATTTTTATTCTGTTAGTAATTAGCACATTTACGTCTGAACAATACAGCCCCAGTACTGGATATAGCATACTAAAATGTGCCTGCTTTTGGTGCATTCTCAGGCTCCGCTCTTGTGTATCATGACTCAAAACCACAGGGAATTTTACCATTTGCTTCAAAGAAAAGAGATTTAGGCTAATGCTGGGCATCCTGAGAGTCCTGCACTTTCTCTATAAGCAAAGTTTACTGGGAGCCCTGTTTTCTTAAATATGCATTCATCGTGTTAAATGACTTTATATCAGCGCAGAAACACTTCTTCATGTTTTGTCAGCATTAAACAGGTGATCTTTTTTGCGTATCTTTTGTTCATGGCTCGATAACCCTGGTCCATATAACACACAGACAGAAGTTCACAGGCCCTCCCTTTTTAATGGCTCTTTCTGCCATGTCAGTGGCATGACCCAGAGGGAGCCAATCAATTATGCTTCTGAGTGAAGTACAAATGACAGCCATAAATAATCATGAATTACTAATGAGCAGAATTCACCAAGTGCAATTACCCACTTTCTCTCCTTCTCTGGATTTGCCCTTGCGTGGCACCTCGGGCTGCTTCTGCTCTGGCCTTACCCCAAAACCCTCTCGCCCTTCTCAAGAGGCAAAAACTATGTCTATGTGCTCGTCTAATACAGCAAATGAAAGCTTTTTAATGAATGACAATTTCCTATTTTTAGAATCATAGAACCATTTAGGTTGGAGAAGACTTTTAAGATCATCGAGTCCAACTGTAAAAGCTGTGTATTTCTAGATTTACTTTTAAAATGCAGAATCCTGTAGCAAGGGGTCCCTACGCAGGCGGGTGGGTGACTGACTGGTGTCCTCAGTTGTCTCGCCTTTCGTCATTCCAGAAGAACGTAGTTGCCGCCAACAGAGGGGTTGCCATTCTGATAATGTCTCATTTACATTGTGTCATGACAAGTATATAATGATATACAATGATAGCAAATAGCATAAAAAGATTAATCTATTTAGTTGAGGGTGTAAAAGTTAAATGGATTTAAACTAAATTGGAGTAACTTAAAAAACCCAGTTCTTCTACTGAAGAAGCCAGAAGTCCCTGTAGAGCAGTCACCTTTCTCCAACAGTGGCAGGCAGAGGGTGCTTTGAGAAGGTGTAGAAGTAAGACTTATACAGTTTTCCCCTCCTGTGCCCTCCCAGCACCTACAGCTCAAATAGATGACAGTTTAGCAATATTTAACACCGTACCTCAATTAAAATCAGAGTAGTATAAGTTGGTGTGTAGATCAGGCCTTAATATGCTACAAATACTATTTTAGTAGCATATCAGGCTGTGCAAAAGCAGAACAAAAGATGGTGCCTCGTCTGGAGAGCCTGCTCCAACCAAAACGGCAGAAGGAGTGTGGTACAGATGAGAAGATGAAACACAAACCAAGTTAGTGATCCACCCGAGGTCACACAAGGGCACACCACAACTGAAACCTGAACACTCATCTCCAAGACACCGGGACTAAGACCACTCTAATTCAGGATATTCCCGTTCCTGCACTGCTGCCCACCATTTGTAGTTTTTGAGTCCATTCCCCTCCCTTCTCCCACAAACGTCTCCGTGATGTAAGACAGGGAAAGAGCAACTGTGGATGGCTCTGAAGATAATCTGTGTTGCAGAGATTATTGAAGTTGCTGCCAAGAAAAGATGGAAAGAACTCCCAGTGCTGCTATCTGGGAACCCAGCAGCGGTGACAGATCCAAGTGGGTTCATTAATAAGAGGCCCTGCTTCTTTAGGAGCTACCTGGTATCTCCAGAGCAGGCTCTGTCATCTCCAGCCATCTGTCTCAAGAACTGAGCAGTGTTCTCAGCTGAAGAACACAAACCGCAGAAGCTGTTGTGTAGGGAGAAGTCCAACCACAACACTTTACCCTTCCAGCCCACGCTGCTCCACAGCAGTCTAGAATTTTCATACTGTGCTATTGATAAAAATACCTTCATTTTTAGTCTGATTGTACAATTACTCTTTCTGTGAAGCATTTTATTTCTCAAGTGTTCCCAAGGAGGCTGAAGGTGGTGGTTGAGAAATGGAGTGCTGCTGAACACAGCTAAGGTGGTGTCTCCGTGTAAAGCCAGAAGCTGTTTCAGCAACTAGAAATGAAATGAAGAAGTGTCCAGTTCCTGTGCCAATCACCTACAACATGGCCATGTCCAGACCTGCCATGATGCTTACCATTTTTCTTTTAAGTGGTAGCCTCTAGATTTTTGCCTGAAGATGTGCTGCGTTAACAGGAAGGCTTCCTTCAATAGTCACTGTTTAAAGTAGTGACTATTGTAGTCTTGTTTAAAGTTTATGTATATTTTATATTATTTATTCTGCTACCATCCTGTCAAATCCTTGATGGCTCTGGAGTCCTGGAGGGCCAGCTGGATCTGCTTACATTTACCCACCGAGTGTCCATAAGGAACAATCCCAACCTACATATAAATGGAGAGTTGTCCTGTCCTACTGAAAGTGAAGCCTGACCTTTTGTTTCATTATTAATGAACACAACGAAACACATTTATTAAATCTGCACTTTTTCGTTACTCCATATGTTTCCTTTTTCCCAGCCCATGTCTGACATGTGACAGTAAAGCACAGAATGATTGTCCCTATTGCCGTCTCCCTTGTGACTTCTTGCCACCTGCTTTATAGCATTAAACAGATGTATAAGTGTAAAGCAGTACAAAACTCATCTTTTCAATCATTTATCACTTAAAAAAAATCCAAATAAAGCTCTGCTATGGATAAGCATTTTATCTGCTCAATGTAAAGAAGGAAGGCACCCTAGATTTTTGGAAGATTATGAAGCAGTGAGAAATTTCAGGTGCACAGGAGGTCAAATGATCCATTTGCATCACAGGTGACCATTAGGCATTTTGTTTATTTCATATCGCATCCTGTTTATGTTCCTTTAGCGGCCAAAATATTCCTCTAACATGCAACAAAGAATATCTTCCAGCGAAACCCTAACAGAAGCATTGCATTATTCATCATCAAGTGAAGAGGAAAATTTCAATTGCCAGTTTCTGGTAAATGTCTAATTAAGAAAGGGGACTTCTGAGCCACAGACAGGCGCCACAATCATTAAAGGGCAGTTTTCTGAAGATTATGAGTCTCCAGTCTGTCAAGGAGAGTTTTTCTACAGCTGAACTAATTCAGCAGTAGAAAACCCTGTCTAGAACAAAGCCTGTGGAATTAACATCTCGTTTAAGCAAACACATGCCTACTTTGAAGTAAGTGTGATTGGTTCACAACTGTTAGTGAGGTCAAGTTTAATGGTAGTGAAGTGACAGAATATAACTTCAACGCTATTCTTAATTTCAGCTGCAGCACAGCATACACACAGAGGAACTGAAGCCACACAGTAGATTTCAAGTAGACCAGTTTGCTATAATTGGCACAACCAGTTCAGTTTTAACATGGAAAACTACTGAAATGTAGACCAACTAATTCTCTGGCTGCCCAATTAAATGGGAGGGTGTGAAAAGCATAAGTACAGAGGCAATTATTTTTGTTTCCCAAATCTTACAGTTTTGATTTGAGATTTTTTTTTTTACATTAATACATATTATGGCAAGCTCCACTTTGGCCCTGATTTAGGGTAGCACCATAGCTCACTAGGTTTAAATCCAGTTAGGCTGTTTCCTTGAATCAGGCTTTCTTAATGACTGATTACTTTAGTCTAATTTTTGCAAGTCTAAACATGTGAATGGAATTCTAAGGGTGAAGGGAACTCTGTCGGTGATCAGCTCAGTGCCACTGGTCTTGTGTGTGAATTCTGCTGCAGGAATAGTCTCCTCGATAGTGATGCTGCTGGAAGTTGCCGATGAAATAGAGTGTGGGTTCTTTCCTCATCACTACCAGCTTTTCATTAGCACAGCAATTTGCATGCTGACCTTGGTGCTTACATAACCTTGGCCACATCCTATCTTAGTCTAGTTTAAAAGATAAATCCAGTTTGCCCACTATTGTCATTTTTACTTGTCTCAGAGACATACCAGGCCACGAAGCATGTGAATGGGGCTTTGAAGTTACTTAAAACACTAAAAGGTCATTACATCAACTGTTTATTTATATGTGAACTTTAGTATTTGTGAAAGGTGCCAGCTCAACAATCAGGGAGGCAGAAATATTCTGACCTCGGATCATCTGAAGCAAGGGCAGTGGCAACGTGAGCTTGTTTCCTGCCAGCGTTTCTATCCTTATTCTGGAGGGACAGCCTGGAGGAGGGGGGTTAGTCTCCATACTCGCTTATCGGATGATTTCTCAGCAGGAAGTGCCAGTTTTGATGGGTTGTTTTTATGATATCTTCTCACCATGAGAATTGGATGAACTCCATCATCTTGAATCCCAGGAAACAGCTTTGAGCATTGCCCATCCAGTTTAAGAGTAATCTGTGATTTAAAACACTATGTTCTTATCCTTGGAAACGCTAAGTGTCTATTTAGTGAATGGTTTCACCGAGTGCTCACCTCCCAAACTGTGCGTAAACGTGCTTAAAGTGAAATAGGTGCTCAGAAAGTTTCTAAATTGAGGTCCTAATCTTTTTTTATCTATTTTACAAACTCAAAAGCTCTATCTCAGATGATTCATTCTTCTGTAAGCTTCCTTCAGTGGCAATTACTTTTTGGTCCCCTAGGAATTTTCTTCAAAGAGAAATCCCTTATTTCTGTTATTGTTTGTAGAGGAGCTGATGATATTAAGAAAAGCAAACTGGAAAACTGGTGTAAAACACTCTCCCAATTTTCTGGGTTTCTTTCATCCCCCTTCTCCCTCTGATTTTACAGCCTTAAAAGTCTTCTTAAGAAAATTTCCATTTAACTAGAACCCCAAAATCTTAATAGCATACAATGACTTCATTTCATATGCTGCAGGCAACTGGGAAGTAAATCTCAGGACAGATCTAAGATACTAGATCCCATTGCTGCCACAAACACACTTATTGTTGGTGACACTGTTCTGCATCAGGATTTCAAGCTGCCCCAGTCTCCTTTGTATTTGGAATACAAAGCATTGATATGCACAGCTACAATAGACTTTAATGATGAGGTGTCTTAATTTGGTTTTTATTATGTGATTAAAGGTACAATAAGGTATGTGTTCAACAAGAGGGAAGACCATTGTTCTGCATCATTAAGCTCACAGCAGCCCAAAAAGAAATTGTAGGCAATGTGCCAAAGCCCTTAATGAAGAGGATCTCTTTGAATTATCTATGGATGAGGAAGGGATAAAGCCTGAGCCCTGGTATATTTGATCCTCTTTGTGCTCTCTGTTATGAGGACTTACGGAGCCAGACGTACTGGACCTTCTGGAATTGTAATTTATTGAAGCATTAATTTCCCAGCCACACTAAAGCTCTTGGCCTAATAGAGAAAGTGCAGTTATGTACTATTATTAATTCTTGCAAGTGTTTTTGGAATTCCTACATCTCAGAGTCATGAACTTTTAAAATATAAGCCTAAATAAGGGGATTTATTTGTAACTATACTCAATATTTCCTAAACCCAAATTATGCAAATTTTGTCAAACTCAGACTTTAAAAAAAGCTTCTTTTAGTTTTCTCAGAAATGGCAGTGTCATCTTGTCACATGATATTAGGGTTACATGGATGATGCAAGATAAAACCACTGTAAGAGGCATTTGTTACTGCTAGCGTATTCTGAAACTTGTCTTTTATGTCCAGTTATTTTAAATGAAAATGGTTCTTCATCTCCCTCACCATTAAATTTTAACTGATTGCTCTTATGTGTAGGTTACATGAGGATGCATTTTTATAGTTATGGTGACATTTAATTATCTGGATGTACTCCCTAAGCTATAGAATTCCCTTCCACCAGAGAAATCAAAGTAGTAGCCTGTTAAAAGAATTTTGCATGATAATTTATATTCTGGAATAATCAGGGATTATAGTTTTAAGTAATTCAGGTTTTACTATGTTAGAAATCCCAGTTTTATAGGATTACATGCACCTCTCACTTCTGTGGAAGCTGAGGATATTCCAACCATGTTTCCCAAAGGACTTCCAGGCTTAAAGTTCAGGCGGGGTGCTGAGCTCCGGGCTCCACACGTTGCTGGAATGAGATTGCAGCACTTTGCAGGTTGATTTTTAAATCCAAACCACTGCCAGGGATCTGCACCTGCAGCCAGCACCGGATCACTTAGTCATCTCGGGTATCAGGGGGACTGTCCCTGTGACGGGTTTTAAGGACATGTATTTAAAGAATGTTGTCCTGCATCTGTCAGATGTCAGTAACTTGCGAAGGCTCTCTGCTGCCTTCACTTCACAACAAAACAAGTGGAAGCTTCCTAAACAAC
Source organism: Limnodromus scolopaceus (assembly GCA_028565335.1). Taxonomy (NCBI): domain Eukaryota; kingdom Metazoa; phylum Chordata; class Aves; order Charadriiformes; family Scolopacidae; genus Limnodromus; species Limnodromus scolopaceus. Next base: position 11,961,777 of record JAOXNO010000003.1, read on the forward strand.
CAAAATATTCCTGATTTCTTCCTGTCTCAGTTTGTTCTGCTTGTTGCGCTTCTGAACATCATTCCCTGATAGTCCCCAAACCCCGGCTGCGTGAAAACTTGGTGACCTTGGGGCACAAGTAACTATTGTCACGGCCACTGCCTGATCCGAACAGAGGATTCGCAGAAATAAGACCCTGGCACCAGCTCCGCTGTTGCCGGCAGCATCTGAAACTAGTTCCTGGTACAGAATAACATCCAAGAAATCTGATTACCTTTCTCTAAAATTCTTCCCCCCCCATCGCATGCACAGCGGCTTAGCAAGTGGAAGTGAGTTAGTATAAATAGAAATGACAGTAAACATGTCTTCCTATTTGCTCTCACAAGTTTTTTTTTCTTCCACAAAGCATCAGTGTCCTTCGGGTGAGGGAGCGAGAATGAGATCAAAACTATGTGTTTAAAATTTAATCACTTCCCTGCCAGCGTAACACCCAACCCCCATATTTTATTCACTTTGTTGTCAGTGACATCGGTATCTGGGATGGGATGCAGGTGGTAACGCAGCGAGGACATGGGATTTCTTTCCCTCCCCGTGCTCATCTGAGCAATTCCCTCTGCCGGCGAGTGCAGGAGGTGGCAGCACTGGGAAACGTCCCTCCTGTGACTGGGGGTAACTGTCACTTACTCTAAACCGCCTTAGGAACGGGAGGGAGGTGAAGTACAGCTGGAATATCTGGGTAGTTTCTATTTATCTGCAGTGTTTGCACAGAGAAACCGCTTCACCTTTTCCAGGGTTTACCATAAGCTTTCTGCTATGCTTATTTCAAAAGAGACGAGCAGGAGCGTGTCCCTAAATGCCTGGCCATCGCTCTGCATGGACCCATCACGCTGGTTTGGTCCGAATCTTATCATGTGACAGATTGAGAAATGTCAGAGAAAGAAAGAAAAGTAAAAACATAGGAAATAACATTTTTGTAATAGAGGTTAGTATGTTACCTCATTTCTAGAAAACCTATCGGATGCTTAATACGAGTAATTTGATGTATAAAGATCTGTAGAGGAGTAGTGTTAATCTGCTGTCAGTTTTAACTATTTGTTAACTGGTATTTACACGTGCAGAGGTGCAAAAACTACAACAGCATCCAGCCATCAACTTCCCCTGGCAGGAACAGGCACTTGAAGACCAGACTGAGCACTGAGTGAATGCATGGCACAGAAAAAAGCACTCATAAACAGACACAACCCCCTCTTTCCTAACTTGTTCACAGAGTGTGTGACCAAGCCATGACCCTTGACAAGAAATTTTACGGAATACATCATGGAGAAATTAAGTACAGAGTCCTGTCTTGTGAGGCACAGTTTTGTAAGAAGTTTGATGTGTAATAGTATACATTTAAATATTTGATGTTCCACAAGTGTGAATGGGAAGGTACATCATAAAAACATTGATCATTATCATCCATATATCAAATAAGGCAAAACCCCCTTCCACTTGTACAAGCAGTTTTTGGTATTTCATGTCCCCTGTCGTTAACAGCGCTCACGAGCCTAAAAGGAACATTTGCTTTTAGAAAGGAAATCTAGTTCTTTACCTGACAAACTTCATACAGTAACTTGTACTGTTCTTCCTGCTTCTGTAGAGTGCACAAACTGCATCCCATGTTTAAGTAAGTGGCAGAAATAATCTTCCTTATTCACCGGAGCAGGCAGAGAAGTCTCTGAGAGCCAGCATGTGCGAGCAGGTATCCTCCAGAGCCTTGGGTGGGACCGGAGCGGTGGCAGAGGTAGGGCTTGGGGTGCTGGGGAGGATGGGGGCTCCGTCTGTCTGTCCGTCCGTCCGTCCGTCCGTCCGTCCCTGCTCTCCCTGCTTCCCCAGCAGCACACAGCACTCCCTCTGCCGCGCCGGCTGCAGAACTCGGCTCCAGCACACCCTATATACTGCTGCTCATGCATATTAATCAGCTCTCATTGACTATTCATAACAGACAGGGATACAGAAGCTATAATTGCCAGCTATGACAGCTGAAATTTCTCTAATTAACAGGCAAGTGCTTCAGTAGCAGGGATAATAAAAGACACTAACAATTTTGTAAACCATTTTGTAGCAATTACAAATAAACACGACTACATTTTACTACGGTCCCTCAGGATAATTCTGAACATATTTACGCAGGCTAGAAGTACAGTTTAAATGTGAGTCACACTGAAATGAGCGCGATGGTACAGAGCCCAGCAGTGGCTGTGGCAAAGTGGAATATGCTGAGCAGCATTTCTTTTCCACTCTTAGTGTGGTGCATCCGAGAGGCTCGGTTTTTACAGCAGGAGGTGACTGAACCAGGCATTTAACAACAGCAACACAGAAAAGCCACCTCTGTGCCTGAAAGCCTACGTGCAGCCTTAGCATCTGGCTAGGGAGCAGAAGAGATATATGTGAATATATGTGGATTTAGGGGGGAAAAAGAAAAGTCCCTTGGATTAATATTTATAGATTAGCTTTAGATTAATATTTATACCAAGTGAAAAATGACCATCTATGCTACTAATTCTCATTGTATTTGAAGAGTGTAAATGACAGGTTCACATATTATTTGTTATATTAAAATATGAACTTTACCAGAATTTTAAAAAGATATACAATAAAGTAAGTATGGCCATTTATGACTATTCATTTGTATTCATTTGTGCTCAAGTATTTGAGTGCCTTGATCCATGCTGAACCTGTGCCATCGATGTAAAGCATAAAACATCAGTGAACTGCCCAGCGAACTAGAAAAGCACTGATAGGTCATAAGCTTTATGGATATTTTCCAGTCTGCAGGAAACACTGCCTTGTGTTACGAGTTTGGATTGACCGTACTGTTTCCAATTGTTTAAGCATTCAGAAAGTGTGCATTTTTATACTCTTCATGCCAATTTGTTCTGTTGTAAAGAAATGAAGATCCCAGAGTAGGTAGGAATGGGACCAAGAGTCCAATTCCCATACCGGCGTTGTAGGGCAGAGGGGCTGGCTCTCGTCCTGCAGTTCTCTAACTGGTTTCTGACTATGGGCTTAGCAAATTTCTGTGGACGACAATGGAAATGTTGTGCAAGGATCATCTGCACAACAGCTTTTGTGTCCAAACTCTGTACACAAGTATCTTGTAGGAGACCTATTTTGCTACCATTGTACCCACTCACAATTTGCACTAAAATGATTAGCTGCTGAAATGCAGTTCATGCTGTCTGTATGGTTTAGTACTTTAGTAAATAGAGACTGGGACAAGAAGGGGGTCCCTTAACTCTGAGACAGTCTTTTGGTAGAAAAATCTACCCACCTACAGGAAAAGAAAGGAGAGAGACCTCTACAAATCCCAGCCCAACACCTGAAAGCAGGCAGGGGCTCCATCCCTGTGCTGTGCTGTGACATTTCCCTGACAAGATGACCACATCCATGGTAGTAGAACTTGCGAGGTTAGAGCAAGACAGAGGTAGCCTGGATCTTACTGCTGGCCCCTCGAAGCTGAAGAAAGATTCAGGCAATCCCTGGTGAGAGATGCTTCTATTCAGCCACACGCTACGGGATTTTCCAAAGCTGGTTGACAGCCAGTGGCTGTGCATCTTGAACAACTGGAAAGTTCTTGTGTGAGGGAACTAGTGTTCCCTAAAAGCAGAAAAGATGATGATAACTGAATTGAGTCAAAAAAAAAAAGCCCTAGTGAAACTGTAAAACAATTCATGGCTTTGATTAGATAATTTTTGGTGATGTAATTTGATTAAGCAACTTAAGGTAAAACTTTCAAAAATGTTGCCTATGGGTTTTTTTTTTTTAATGCAATTAAGTTTTGTCTTAAATACTTGTTGCTATTTAAATGTTCTTGTTCAGTTCAGGTGTATGAGTTGAGTCAGGAATTGTTTTCAGGAATAGATTGCAGCTGAATCTGATGAGAAATTAAACAGAAACAGGCAGGATATTTCATTTCCAGTTTCGACGGAAATGCACCTATTTCTTATTTTCCTGTAGTAACATGATAGACTACCTGAGATAATTTTTATTAAATCTAGAAAATACCACTGAGACCAGCAATAACCTGTTTACGAAAAGTTTCCTCTGATTCAAAAAAATAATCTGTAAATCAGGCCGGGAGAGCTGGTCCAGCAGAAGACAGTTGTTTTGAGGTAAGTGTGGCGGGATCCCATAAATGCGATGTTTGGAATTCTTCAGCGGACGGGGGCCGAGCAGGGAAGAGCGTGGCGTGACGCTGCAGTTGGCTTTGTTGCGGTGTTGCTGGGGTAAATAAGCGGGTCCGGCCATCAGGCCAGCGCTCCTCTCAGCGGAGATGTTTGCCATGATTGAAATCTAATTCATGTTTCTCTATTCATCTCACAGGCAGAAATGGTAACGCTGCCTCAGGTTAACACAGCCTAGTTTTTACAGTACCTTGCCAAACTTTAAACATTTGGGCTGTAAATTTGTATTCTGGGCATTGTCCAAGGCTGATTTTTGCTTTTATTGCTACACTTCAGCCCAAGTGTTTTAGATACTTCCAGGAGCAAGATTACAGAAAAAAAATTCATTGTTTGCCCATGTTAAGAAATTCCAGATATGTTTTCTTCAAGAAGGTTTTAGTATCAACATAATTTGAAACAGAAATTTGAAGTTTGGCACAGGGACAGTTTGTGTTGCCCCTGTGAAATCTGCTAAGTTTGGTCAGCTTTGAAGCTGTTACATTTTGCATGTTCTGAGGAAGAAGTTACTATGAGTTTCCAGTTTAATTTTTGTGAGATTCCTTCCATCATGAACGAGGTTGGTGGGGGACACCAGAAGGTGTGACGAGGCCAATTCTGTTTCCTAATTGCTCTTTGGAAGCATGAAGTTTGGAGACTGACAACAAGAACAAAGAGACCTCAGTGCTCCTCACTGCTGGACCTGGGCAGCCAGAAAGAGCCACCTGAGCTGTCGGGGATGGGCTGGGTGTTAATTGTGTAATTACTCTTGCTTTATAACATATGTACCAAGCCCAGTGCGTTACAGGAACCCTTGTCAATGAGTGTCCTACGTTCTGGGGGTAAACTGGCCTCCAGATAAGGCAGCTCGTTAGGAGATCTGTCATCTGCCATAACAACGTGTCATGTGTGGTCTCACAGTGTGCCACAGATAATGAGCTTACCAAAACGTACGCGGAGTGGCTGGCTTCTGTCACGAGTAATGTGAATATTACAGTGGTCCCAGCTGAATCTGAGCAATCCAGAATGAATGGGAAGTTAGGGAGCCAGCTGACTGGGAACAATAGTAAATAGCCTTTGGATGCACAAGGTGCCAGCAAGGGCTTTCATTAGCATTTATCTAGATTACTCGCTCCCTGACTGATTACATGTGACCAAGTCTGCAAAATCCCTTTTATGAAGATACCTGGCTCCCACTACCAGACATTGATTTTTGTGTCCAAATTCCCAAGGAAGAGGAGGTGGGAAGCAGCCAGGCTGTGTGGGCCACCACGTAGGGCAGGGTGCTGCTCCCGTCTCCGGGAAGCGGGGTGTCCTGGGCAGAGGGAGGGTGACGGCGAGGAGGGAATCCTGCCACAGACCACAGGCTGCTTCTGCTTTTTCATGGTTTCATAGGATAGTTTGGGTTGGAAGGGACCTCTAAAGGTCATCTAGGCCATGCCTTTTGTCTTAGTTACACCCTACAACCTCTCAGCTTGTAACTACAAGCCTCGTATAAATTTTGCTATTTAAATGTTTGATTTATTTTACGATTAAGCCCGTCAGGTGTTGGCAGGTAAGGGGAACCCCCTGGAGACCAAGGCACTTGAGGTGTCCTGCCCATCTGCACGGGACGGTGACTCGGAATAAAGAGGGAAATAAAGCACTCGCGAGGGACCTGCACCCTGGAGGGGAGCGTTATTAGGGAACTCAAAGGCTAAAAAAGTGCTCTCTGCCAGCTTTTCAAGAGTAAGGACTCGCGCTGCCAAGTGTTGGCTCTTAGACAGCAGTTCCCACCAGCGAGAATAGACTCATGTCCTTTGTGCGGGGAGCAGATGGCACAGAGCTACTTCACAGATCTGGGCAAACACCAAGCCGTTGCGCTCGGTTCTGGGAGTTCCTAATGTTTGAGGGGCTGGCTTCAATATTAGTAACGGTTTGGCATTGTTTATTTTGTTTCTTTAAATGCAAGTCGGCTTTCCTAGTACGTAGTAACTATTTAACATCGTATTTTTGTACATATACTTAGCAAGTTCTGTTTAAACAAACGATTCCTATTTCAGCAGTGCGCTGGGGAAATGTTTGCTTGACGTATCAATACTTTAATTACTTTTCTTCTTTTTACAAATATTTAAGACCTGCGAGAAACAAAGGCTAGGAAAGAGAACAGCTGTGACTTTATAAATAATTCTCGCATTCGCGTGTTATATAAACAGAAGTCAGGAAACGGTACAGATTATGATTACATAGAGTGGTGCGAAAGAAAACTGTTCGTGCTACACAACTGTACTTTAAAGCAAGTTATCTGGCATTTTTCAAAGTGTGGTAGGGTGCTTTTTAATTATAGCCCCTGGGTTCCCTCTATTAAAGCTGGAGTGCCTTGCTGTTGAGAATGTGTTCAGATTGAGTTCTGTTTCTCTGTGTTTATTTGCAAATTTTCAATACTACAATCAGCCGATAACTGTGAAGTGTTGGCTTCTTAATAATACATTTAATTAGTGTGGATCTACTTTAAAAATACCCTTCTAAAAAATCCTTTGTGAATATGTGAAACCAAACCAAGATTTTCTATGGCATTGTTCTGACACAACAATTAAATACATACTCTAAATATAACGGTGAAAAGATCTCAATTCTGTAATTTTTTTTGCATGTGGGCATAGCAATCTGCCTGTGCATTGGAAGCTTCACGACTGGAGCCAAAATATTTAAACTAAAACATACCACAAGAGAGGATGTGAAAGCAAATGTAAAACCTTGGCTTTATTCCCATCAGTTAATGTCGAAGTCTCGAGATCCTTATTTGCTCCACTTAGCATCTCTGAAAGAGTTCCAATCCTCAGAAGTAACTTAAATGAAATGATATCTATTGTTAAATCACTGAAGGAACTGTTCTGTCCTCTAAGCTCTTTAAGGAGTCTGATATCTCTTTAATTTACGCCACTTGAGAAAGACAGCGATATTATAGGGACATTAGAGCAACGTCCCTGTAAGCACTGCAAGGCCAGCGGGTACGGGAACGCTATTGTGTTAATTCAGTCTTTCATGAAGCAGAAATGATGAGGTCAGAACTGGGTAAATAACTGTTTAATATGCCACTGAGACCTTCTGATGGGGAGAATTGGGATGCTAAGAGCTGACCTGGGGACTATGAAACTCCTCCTACCGTGGGCTGCCTCTTTGGGTGTCTGTTACAGCTCGATCAAGGGGTCTCGGTTGAAGATTAAGACAAAGGGCAATCCCTGAACCACTGGGTTTACAGTGATGGCACTGGGGTGGAAATGGGTGAAAGAGGGTTTTAGCTACTGAAGACAGAGAATGAACTAATCAAAAAGGGAGAGCTCTTTCACCTAATCATAAACCAGCCCCAAAATCACCAGCTGTGATATGTCAAGCCTAGCAAAGCCCAAGTGAGGGACCTGGAGGCAGATCGTGCTTTAAAGAGTTGTTCTTCAGCTCAGATCCCTGACATGCCCTCCTCCTCCATATTCCCATTCCTGACACAATGGACTCAGCCACTAGCAACCACAAACCCAAAAAGTACGGAAGACTGGCAAGGAAATGAGAAAATTTAATTGTAGGCTGGATTTGTACTCTAAAAGCCTCTTTCATGTTAGCTGAAACCTCAGCTTCCTCGCAAAAAAGCATCCTTGATTTCCTGGGTTTGATACTGGAACAGCCAAGCTCATCTTTGTAATTTTTTAGAGGTTATTTAACTAGATGGTTTCTATTTAAGAAGAGCGACAAATTTAAGCCTGCACAAATTGTCAGTTTTTACATGGTAAAAGTGTTGTGGTTATTGTTAGCAGTTACAGGGATATAAAATAGAAAATTAAGAATATGTAAAGGAAGAAAGTGGTTAGTGAAAGCACAGGAGTGTGGAGTCAAATGTTAGCTATACACTTGTGTTTATAAGGTTCGCGTGCTCTCAAATCTAAAATTACTTGCAGAGCATCTGTCCCCATTTTGATTTTGCTGTGAAATATCACTTTAGAGGGATAGCTTTGGTAAGCACAGACTGCTGTGAGTGATGGTTCATTTTAAAATCAAAATGTTTTCTGTAAAAGCGATAATACACTTTTAATAATCTCAGAGCAAGCAAAATGATTCAGTGTACTTGAACGCTGCATAAAAACTATTGACATAATACTTAATCTTTAAAACTGATAGACACGTGCCCAAAAGCTAATAAAGTTCATTCTAATACAAACGAGCAAGTAAAATAGTATATCATAGTCCGTGATAGCTTCGGATCCTGATCATATAACTGTAGCCCAGGGACAAAGAAAATTGCAGTGATTTAGAAGGGTACCCGGTAGGATATATCTGATATTAGGCAGTTTGCTGAAGCAAAACAGTAATGTCAGAAAGATACAAAGGTGTAAAATCCATTTGACTGTGTCCAAATGCTTCTACTCTTTGACCTTAATGTCTCCAGATGAACTCCCCTTAGGGTCAGCTGAATAATGCTTAATAATATATGGCCAGAAACTGCCAAGACCTGCTAAGGATCATGGTCTTCTCTTACTTTTGCATGTTATCTACTGTATTCATATTAGGAATTTTAAGCCATTTCTATTTGAAAGGATATTAACTTTCATTTCTCAGTTTTTACTGCTCCACATTTAATTTGAAACAGAGCAAAACAGGAATGCTGTCTATGGTTCATTAGGTTTTATATTAACCATCTGATGAAAAGGATATGTGGGAATATTAAGTATTAATGGTAAATGGCAGCCAAAATGAAAAAAGTTGCTTATATGTTTGCCTTTGTGTTCATTTCTAGGTTCAGGTGGTCAATGAGGAATCTGATTGCTGATGCTCAGCTAGAGCTCCTATGCAGAAAAGACCCAGAAGATGAGCAGACCTCAAATGAAATGGGATTTAAGGCTTTTAGGAACAAAGGAAATGTAAGTGTTTATTTCTTTCTTTGAAGCTGGGAGAGATGCATTTCCACTGAGGGAGACTGGCGTTAGCTCCAGAAGTGGTCTGTGTGATTAATTCCTCTGTGGGCACGCAGAGGGACCAGCAGTGACCGCAGGATGCGAAGCAAAAGTGCAGTCAAGATAGCTGAGCCACATGGGATAAAAGAAAAGAGTAACAGGGGGAAAAGGGGACTGGTTTCTGACTGGTTTCCATCCCAGAGCCAGGCTGGTGTTGCTCTCCCAGCCCCAACCGAGCCATAATCTTGAGTCTGGGAAGAATACAGAAGAGGGCTAAGGTCCTACTGAGGGCTGAGTGCATGCGTTTGTGTTATTTAGCGTATGAAATACAGCAACAATATAGCGCGGTGTTTGCTTTCCATTTATCCTCTTTACAATATAATCTCACCAGCCTATGAAATTGCAGCGACGCTGGTTCATTTCTTGTTTCATTATGAAATCAATACTTTTGCAATAACATTGATTTGATAAAAGACACTCTACAGCGTTAATCCCTTCTCTGACACAAGAAGGACACTTTTCATGCCTAACTTGGTTCACCTTGAAGAAGGATTTCTAGTTCACTGAGTAAATTCTGTCATTGGAGAGCGCTCAGCTCCCAACTTTGCTCCTTCTACAGGTAGCATTACTTAGCTTTATCTTCAGTGGCAATAGAAGCATTTCCACCTGGTATTAGCAATGTATTTCTGTGAAGCCCCGTGAATCAATGGGAGGTTACATGTTTAACTTAATGAAGAAAATAAATTACCTGCATAGGTTATTGTATTGGCTAATGGCATGGAGTTATTATGTAGATATACAATTTCTTCCCTCAAAATACATATTCTGATAACCACTATTGATTAAGTTGTATTGAAACGAATACACAAATATAAACATTTGATAAAAGAAATGTGAGAGTACCCAGGCAATCAGACACAGTGATGAATACCAATAATAACCCAGAAATGATGGTTCCTATTGGAAGATACCTTCACCAACTAATCTTGTCATTGCCAGCGAAGCCTCAGGGCCGTGGGCTCTCCACAATGCAGAAACTCAAAATAAGTGGTTGTGGTTCTTCCGAAGTCTTATTATTACGGGTCTGAAATTTTTGTCCTAATGGCTATCTGCAGTATGACATGGGATGCAAAACGTAAAAGTTTTTATCATTTATAGTATGGCTGTAGCTTTGCAGGTTATTTTTTATTTTATTTTTATGTTTTGGATTGTGGCTTGTCTATTTTAGGGTATCGGGTGTAGTTGAGAAATAAGTTAATATTTCAATGAAATTTCTTATCCCCTGTCCATCTTTGTCATCCTTTGTGGTTCCCCCAAATGAGAGGGCTCCTGGATTGTGCTGTGCTTTCTGTTCACATTATTTTTGTCTGTTCTGGCTATGGTGCTGATAGAAAACTCATACTTTTTTTAGGATAGTATGATGCAATGAATGTACTGGGTTGCATGTACATGTCTAGAGGCACAACCAGTTCATGGCTGGAGGAAGAGACTAGATTTCTGAGAAATATGCCTATGAAAGCATTAAGTGACTCACTAATAAAGCACAGTCGATGGGGGTGCCTACTTAAAATACTACATTGGTTGCCAGTATGATGATCAACACAATTTTCTGTGCTACTTGAAATCTTTTTCTGTTTATTGGCTTTAGTTAGAAGGTTATAAACTACCAAGCACGTATTCCTAAGTCTTTGAAATTCAGGTTTCTGTGTGTTTTCTTTGAGTTTCACGTTCCTAGCAGAGGAAAGAAATCACAATAATTACAGCTTAAAATATTCTCATTTCATGGTGTGGCTAACAAGTGAAACTACAAGTAATGATGTAATCTAACATGTCAAAAAAGCAAATGAAAAGAGGAGACAGAAGGCAGGATGGAGCCAAGGGATGCGATGTGCCATGTCATCTTCTAATTAACTAACTGATCCCTTAAACTGTCAAAATCAGCAAGGAACTCCATGGCCCAGTGTCTTATTAATATTCATACCAGGCCACTAGAAGCTATGATTCCAGTCCCAGTGGTTATAGTTAAAGATTAAAATAAAAAAAAAAAAAGCCAGACTAGCCAGGGCTGCAAGAGCTTCCCGTTCAGGAGGAAATGAAGGAGGCCACCCTGCTTCCTCCAAACCTCTGCTGGGGGAAACTCCCCCAGGACGCATATTGATTTCTGAATTATTATGGGGGTTGTATATTGAAAAAACAATTATTTTTCTTCTCGCCACCTTGTTAATCACATTGTGCTCCGTGTTGTCAAACGAAAGAAAGATGCACGTAACGTTTTGTAACATGAGCCCGTTTTTAATTTTGCGCACACCAGATGAATGCGCAGTTAATAAAACCCTGTCGTTTAGAGGAATGGGTGAATTAATTTTGCCTTGTAGGATGCAATTCAGGATTGTTTTTGCAGAAATCTGGGGCCCGCAAGAAAAATAATCTCCCATAATCTTCTTATAATACAATTATTCTCTTACGTTTCAGCCTGCCAGTCTTTTCCCACTCCCACTAAGCAGAATTTCCTGAACCTTGAAGTCTGAGGGAGCAGCTGACATTTGGTTTCTCCATTCATTTTCTCTTTAATTCTTCATGGCAGGACAGTGCTTTATAAAAGAAATAGATCCTCTCTCCTCTATTATTACACGTACTGTTTTGGGTCCCTCTGTGTGTCGGCCACAGAGAGGGACGTGCCTTTGTGTGGCAGAGGATGGGGATGAGGAGATAATTCAGCACCTTCTGAAGTCAAAGGGAGTTTTGACACTGGCCTCATATGAGTAATTTCGAGCCCTGACTGTTTTGAGGGCAGTTAATCCCATTTTACAGTTGCCATTTCTATCTGTGCACGACGTAGTAGAAAGCAATATATTATGCAGCACTTTATAGCAGTAGGATCAGTAAAGCAGTAGCCGAGCCATCAGTCACGTGCTACACCTCTCAATGAAAAAATAATTAAATAGTTTGAATCCCATTAATTGATATCTTTTATTTAATTGATATACTAAAAGAAAAATACCTTGGGTTACCACCCTGCTCCTTCTGTTCTTTCCCCTGCCCTTTACCAGTTTCCTTTGACACAAGTTTTTAACAATTTCACACAGCACATAGAGGAAATAAAACTTATCACCCTCCCTGTGCTCCCAGCCCCTGTCCTTGGGGAAGGAAGGCAAAGATATCAACCCAAATATTCAACATCCCCTGTTTTATTCCGTTGTCTAAGCTCTATTATGGATAAAAGACCATCTCAATAAAAATAAATAAATAAATTAAATACTCTAAACTGTCTATCAGCTGGGTTAACATCAGGCACTGAACTGCCAGACCACAAATCTTGAATATGTTGACGCTAAATGTCTACTAGGAGCATATGTTATGGATCAAAGAACACACTGATTAATCCAGCAGAGACAAAAGTCTGTCACTTTGGTCATGGTGGCATGATACCACAGAAGACAGTACTAAGGAAGCAAATGAACAGAAAACAAATGCCAATGAAAAAAAAAAAGCTATAAAAGAAGGTTACAGTCTAAAATACAGTTTTATTAGCTCAAGCACTTCCACCCATGGGTGCAGGTTTTTAATGTGTTTCCCATTTTTTAAAAAATCATAAAATTCTCAATATTTTTTTTGGATCTTAATGTGTGTTTGTTTCCCTGCTATCATTTATATTAAACCTATTCAGGTGCTTTATAATTTGTATTGTGAAAGCTGTCTACCTGAAGCTGTCTGTGTAGATTGGTGTATCATTAGGAGACAAGGATTTGGAATTACAGCAACGCTGTATTCAGAGCCTGACTGGTTTTCTCCAGTAGCTTGTTGGCTTATTTTGCATCTCTGTCAAGCATTTTAGTAGAGTAAGTAGCACCTTGTTAACATGCAGTTTTACAGTGATTCTTCATTGGAGAGTGTTAAAGTAGAACACCCTCTACTTGAAATCTCCTTTAGAAGAGAGGAAGACAACTTTATCTTTTTTAGTATTTTCCAGTATTTTTCCGTACGGTATCACAGGTATCGTCATGAACACTTCCCCGTATCTCGTATGTCTCCCTTAATTAATGCTTCAGAAAACCTTTCCCACAACTTACATGGGAACATTTATGTTCCAAACACTTTCCATTTAGTTCCAGTTTTTACTTGAAAGTGTTTCAAACATTTTCTATCTCTGCACTCCTATTTTCTTCCTCACTGTAACATTAATTTAATTTTTTTTTTTAGTTGGAAAGGGGGAAAGAAAAAAACTTTGGATAATAAGACTTTCCTAAATTCAAGCTTTAATACTGAAAAAATTTCTTGTGCAGGAGGTAGTGGGGCCAATAGTCTGTGGGGATCCTCTGCTTGTAAACTGGGGGATTTGTGCACAGATTACATTCCGTGGCATCCGATTCTTTGGAGAGAATGGGATTCCCAGCACTCTTTTTGCTTCGGGAAGAGCCTCTGATTAAGCTCTTGCTGAAAATGCTCCCAGTTCTACTTGTCATTCAATAGTGTTTTAATGTGTCCCTTACATTTGGAAAAGATAGCCGCCTTCATCATAATAATATCCTGTCGATGCATGCATGTATAGTTGCTAACTTAATGTATAATTTATGAATTAGGTTTTTCAAAAGTCGTCCGTGAGTGGGTATATTAACTATACACGTTCTGTAAATGCTTCGTCTCATTTTGGCAAAGGATAAGTTATCAGTGATCTCAGAAGAGAGATATATGTGTGTGAGTGTGTGTGCATATTTTATGTTGGCAATATGTATTTATATCATTATATCTAGCAAGCAGCTCAGAAAATACATGCACCTACAGTTTTACCTGGTTTTATTGCAAAATGGTAGTGTGGGTTTTCTGAAGGAATAAACAGTGCCATATTCAGTCGATGCCTTTAACAAGCCACCGCTCGGTTGTGTTTGTCCTCAGCTTGTTCTTCTGCATAATTTAAAAGACAGCTGTCATAGCTACATGCTCTCCTGTCTAAAATGTGACATTTGTACAGTGTTAAATAAACCCCATACTGTGCTCGGTGCTCTGAACGCGAGCCCTCCCGGCCCCGCACCAGCAGCCGGGGCTGGGGATCCCCTTTACTTTGGGAAAGGAAGGGTTAGAAAGGAAGGGAGAGAAGATGAGACTGGGTGGTGGTGGCAGTGCTGGCTGTGACGGTGACGTTCTGCCAGGGGGTCCGGGCAGAGAATGGCCCTGCCATCACCCAGCTGCTCTGGTGGCACCCCCTTACCCAAAGGTCATCCCGGGGTGGGGTGTGTGGCTGATCCCCCCGCCTGAAAGTGGTTTAGAGGAACAGCGCTGAGGCAAGGGCTTGAACAGAGCAAAACGATGGAAAAACAACAGTGACAACTCATCAAATCACATGACACCGGCAGAATGGCCGGGAGTTTCTGCACAAAAAAAAAAAGAGTTAAAGTTAATTGCCTGGTAAAGACCATGAGATCAGAATCCACGGGGCTCAGGGGCTGATTTATGCCCTGCAAATGTGTATATCCTTTGGAGAAAAGGCCATTTCCTGTTTAAAAATTTCAAAATACTTGATTAAACTCTGTGGTTACCAAACCAAACACATTACACTATTTAGTCCATTAAAACTCCAAAAGCCTGGTACTTATCGTCGGGTGATGGATTGATTGTATTTAATCTTTCCTCCTTCTGAAGTTGTTTTCATTTCCTGCAGCACCGTGCACTCCCCGCAACTCCACGCCAGCGGAGAGCGGTCCCCGGCCACCGCCAGAGCCCATTATAAAAGCCTATTGTCACTTGGACAATATTTATATGAAAATAGCTACATTTTATGAACCCTTATTATTATTATTATTATTATTATTGTAACAAACTCATATGAAAGCTGGAGCCAGATGATAATAAGGATTCCTGAGCAAGCGCCACTGAGAAATCGTTATCTTTTACCATTAAATTAAGCCAGCGTCACAAGCTCTGATACAGTCAAATGTTTGCTGCACTACACTACTTTATGAAAAGCTCTTTTTGACTGAGGCTCAACACAGAATAAGTATATTTTGCAAAGGAGAAAAAAAAAAAAAAAGGTGTATCTTGACCTTTACTATAATTGTTCAATAATAGTTTGTTATTTACCAAGTAGCAAAGGTAAATACTATTATTAGACTAACTTTCCCCGCTGTGGCTATAAATACACAGGGGCAATGATGCAGTCAGACCCTTTCTTTCTCACACCTACTCATGGACGCTTTGTACAGCTGAGGCTCTCTCAGAAGGGGGGGTCAGACCAGTGAAAGGAATTTATGGGATAGAAACTCCCACTAATTTGCAGCACAGCACAAAGCCCCGGCATACAACATGAGTGACACAGATCAAGAATTTCAATAAAGATCGGAAAGGATGTTAAACTGCAGTATTCATGAGTTTATCTAAATTCAGAATAATAGAATATTTTTTTTTAAACAATGTGTGCCTAAAAAGGTGTAACACATACAGTACAAATCAGATCTGCTGTAGATGATTTTATACTGAGAAGTGAAACTGTTTGCTTGGGTTTGGTTTTCATTTAAAGAGTTCTTATTAAGAGGTGTCCACCCTAATTTTCCTCTTATCACCTGTTGGGCATAAATTCTGTTGGGAACTTTCTCTAACAAATTTGGGAGCACTGCTGATGGAGAGCTACTGACTTTATTTGCGGAACAGTAAGTTTGGTGCTTTTTCCTTTCTCTTAAGCACAGAGATCTAGCTAAAACTCAGGATTTGCATAAGGGCTTTTTCAATTTAATGTGGTGATTCAGTAGGCAGAATTAAAGAGATGGCTTTAGCAGAAGCTAAATTTGTTGGGTTTCAGTTCAGGCATCAGGAACTATAGTAAAGAAGAAAGGGAAGACTTTCTGTTCTTCCAACAAACACATCACCTGTGTATGGCGGGGGGGCAAGAATTGCTGTTATAAAATATAATGTAGCCAGAAACTTCCAAAGGGTGTCATGTTGGGATTTTTAAATGCCCAACATCAATTTAGTTCAAAATGATGCCCCAATGGAAATGGGATTCTTGTCACTGTTAAAATATCCTCAGGAATCCAAACAATCTTTGACTCATCAGTCAGGTATAGTTAATGTTACATTTTTCAGTTCTTCACTAATTCATTTTTAAGATAAGTCTGTTTGACTCTGTGGCTTTTAAAAAGGACCATTTGTTACAGAAAGTGTATCAGCAAGAAGAAATTGTGTGAATTTTTTTCCTGCTCCTGCGGATATAGCCTTTTGGTTGCTCTGGTAATTACTTGGATCAGACTACAGGACTCGTATAATTAGCCCCGCAAACTTTGCTCCTACCTGAAAGAGGCAGGATTAATCTTTTCAGCTGTCACAGCACACATTGTACTCCTGGTCAGGGTGGCAATTTCCTAAGTTGCATGCTTTAGGTTAAAATCTTGCTCTTGAGTTGCAATATGTGACTAGGATTTAAGTATCTGTTTTGTGTGATTAAGAGTAATTCTGGGCAATTAAAGAAAACAGTTCATTTGTGGCAGGTGGCAGAAAGCTAAAGAAGATAATTACTCTTTTTAGCCATCTGTGTTAACTGCTATTAGCAGAATTAAACTGAGATTCACCACTTTGAAACTTGAGGCAAAGTTCCTTTCCCTTAACTACATAATATAACATTGTCTGAAGTCTAATTACAAAAAAAAAGAAGGATTTCCACCCTGCTTGCCATGAGGTGCCTATTTGTTAATTTTATCAAAAATGCTGGCACTCCCAGATACGATAAATTGAACAACTGCTTGCACTAAATGTCTCTGAATGACATTTTGCCTCTGAAAATTTGTTCACCATTGAGTGAGAAGTTTATCCTGCAGAGCCCTGGTCTGTACCATCAGCAACCGCAGAAATGAACTTCTGTTGAAAAGAAGGAACGTTTCTACCCCTTCCGTCCAGTGTCACCGCTCCGAAATGACCCCCTAGCCCTGCCCGGCTCTGCTCACCATCTGAGCGCTTAAACTGCTGCTCGTTGCCTTGTTAAATGATCAGGAATCGTGTCACGGCTGAGGCCCCGATGCTGCAGAAGGGCTCTGAGCAGCTCTAGAAATATTTGTTGAGACACGGAAAATACACGTCATCAAAGCAGAAAAGCGGGTGTGGGAAATCTTTCCTCACATAGAGCAGCAGCTGGAGGAACGAACGCAGAGCGGAGACGTTCCTGTCTCTGGAAACCACTGCAAGGCTGCCAGGGACACAAACCAATTCCTTATCTCTCCAGCTGTATAGAATACATAGCACCAAGCAGTTACACGCTGGTGCAAATGAAAAATACGATTCTGGTAAAGCCATCATGTCTGAAATTCTAGCATGTTTTCTGATTTCTCTATTTTCTGGATACAGTAAGGAGGCTGGGTTTCATGAATATAGTACCAGGCTCGTGTTTTACCTTCTGGTATTTATCAGTTGTGGCTGCTCTGTACTTTCCCTTTGGGGATTAGGATTCTCATAAAATTAATATCTTGTCCTGTAACCACGCCAAGCCACAGACCCAGCCACTGTATTTGCTGGACAAAAGGTTACTCTGGAACAATTGCAGAATTTTCCAGATACTAATGATACGTTTGAGTACTGAAGTACTCAGGCTTGGGATTTTCTATGGAAAACATTACGCTTAATCACCAGTAGGAGTTTTCATGTTCACAGGATGATCCCAGCTAATTACTGCATCTTTCTTCCTGATTAATGCCAACTAGATTTCATTTGAAAATGGGTGGATTATGTTAAGGGAATTATACTGGGCTTTAATGACTGTAATGACCAATTATAAACTTGAGCATATATTATGATTCCTCTCTTGTGTGAAATAGTTTACCACTGTGTTTTGCAAAACCTGAATCTGTATTTAATGGTGGTAGTTGTGTAATTCCATGCTACAATTATCCTTTAGCAAGAAGAGAAACAGGACATTAGAAGAATACTGTGCAAGTCTGGTTTCGGAAGGGACTGTTTTGTAAAGGCAGAAGAGAATGGTGATCTGAGATGGTCCATAAATATGGCAAATGTTTCCAGTCTGATCTCCAGCTGATATAACAGATGTATTAGAAATGAGGATTGAGTGCAGGATCCCCAAAATCTAAGTTCTTACAAGTTTTAAGCAGTGTTAAGAGCACGGACTACTGGGATGCTGACTTGCCAGGGGTTTTGTTCTTTTCTTTCCTCAGCAGGTTCGGTGTGAAGAGAGAGTTCTGGGTGGTTTGTGAATATGTAGTCTGTGTTAGCAAACTTGGATTAACAAAAGCTGCTTTCTGTTACCAAGATATATAAAGTTTCTCTTAGCATTAAGTATTTGAACCAGGTGGTACCATATGAGGAAAACAACCCCGGTGAGTGCAAGGGCAAGAGCTCTCACCGTGCAGGGGCTTAGGGCATCTTTGGATGCACTTTCAGTAGAGAAAAACTGGGCCTTACTGGGTATTTTAGACTTCAGATTTATGTGGTCTGAGGTGGAGACACTATGGACCCTCTAATGGAAACTCTGCAGAGAATATTTCTCATTGTTTTTGCGATTGCTGGTGGGGAAGGAAACGCTTGGATAGCTGGTCTGCAGAAATAAAGGACTTAGAGCGTCAACTGAGCTATGTTTTCAAGATGGGTATCTGGGGGTTTTGTTCTCTTGCCTTCATTTCTGTGTGTTGTGAGTGACTTTCACAAGTAAATGGCATGTTCCGTGTCCTCCCAGATACTCCACAGTGCTTAAAAGCCAGTAAACATCCATGTTGAGGCAACAAAACCTCAGTTTAGGTCTTGTATGAATGCTATTGCCAAGCTGATCAGGCAGCTGGAAAAAGCTGAGCTGTAGCTACATCTAGATAAATTAAATGCACATTTACACTGGTTACATGTGATTCTGTATAAAGTTTCTTCCTGTGTTTATTGTGCTTTGGTCTATAGGTCACTGCAACGTTCCTTTAGCTGGTGGGATGTCTTTATGTGAAATAAAGGAAGTATTTGCTATGGAAGAAATACAAGCAAGCTGAATTCTAATGAGTAGTTCTATGTTAAATATACAGGACAGTTACTCAAATCTCCTCTATGAAGCAGAAATACTGGACGTGATGTTGCTAAGCTTGCTTTGCTGTGTAGCTGCGTGTCCTTCCCAGATACTTCTTACTTCATTATTGCCTTTCTGAGCCGTGTTCTGGGACTTCTCTACAAAAGGAAGAAGGGAGTGGGAGGCAGAAATTGTGCAGGAGAACAAAAGCCCTTCAAATAACTCTTTTAGACACATTTCACACTTTAATTGAATAAATTGTACAGAAAATCCTATGTCTGTAGTATACAACTCCCCAGGTGCCCTCAGCTACTATATCCACAGCTGTTTATATTCAAACTAGGTAATTTAACACGCTTATATCTGTATATATTGTACAGCGCATTTTAAAATCAAATGGCTGTGAATTTGGACTTGGAACAAAGCAAACACTCTGTGAAGAGACGCTGCCTCTCTCCTTGGACCTTATTGTTAATCTCTGAATATCTAAGCAACACTAAAAATAGCACATTATGCCGAGATATAAGCTCTGTTTTCAACGAGTGCGTAATGTCACTAACATGACATACATGCACAAAAAAATGTATGTATCATGTCAGTTGGCAAATCAGCTGCTGCTTGGTGTTCCCCACGGGGAGGGATTCATGCGTGAGGCTGCCAAAAGAAGGCTCATGATTCAGTTTGGCAGGGGCATAGCCTGGACACATTTCCCTTTAATTGCTCCTTGTCATGTGAGATGTGGTCCTGGGTGACACTGTGGCTAGAATAATACAGAAAATAAATACACACAATCTCATATATGCCAGAACCTCTAAATGCTCTGTTTATTTTGCCAGTGATCATTAAAGATCAAAATAATTAGGGTTTCATTTTCTCCCACTTTTTTCCCCATCATTTCTGCCTGAGTGATGCAGGAGTCAACATAAAGGAAGCACAGTATGTTAAAACAGAATCCTTGTTCCTGCCTGATTTCTAGTCTTATCATCAAACTGCTTGTGCCTCACTTTGTAACTTCATCAACAGAGGGAAGAAAGGCTAAAGATACTTCTTAAGTCTCCCTGTAAAGCCTGATGGCTGGGGATGTCCTACAGTTTATTCACAGCAGGACACAGTGTAATTGTCAGCTCTGTGTTTCTCCCCTAAAGAGCTGCTCTCGGCTGAAGGGAAGGAAAAAAAAAAAAAGAACAAGATTTTACAAATTTGGCATATGGTAAAGCAACTGCACAGGCTGAGAATGACTCAGTAGCTACAAACTACAGGACAGAGTATCATTCTGCAGGTAATGCTGCTGCTCCTTTTCAATCTGTGCCAGACACAAACCAGGTGGGATTTAGAGGAGGTACAGCTTCTCCAACAGGATGGATTGAGGAGGGAGAATCTGCACCTATGTGTATGCTTTGGGGTGGCTTTGCTGAGATGAGGAAAATTATAGGGACGGCTGGAGGGGATGGGGTTTTGTATTAAGGCATGACTGCTGTGAATTCACAGGTAATTCGTAATGCTGCCAGGAGGCAATCCTGGGCTCTGTATGTTATTGTAGTGACCCTGTGGTGCCTTTCCTGTGCTCACAGCTCATAAAATGATGTAAACTGGCCATGAATGACTGCAAAGGATTCCACTGTCATTAGGATACCACTGGGTGCAGATGTGTCCTGGCCTGTTTTATGTGTGTGTGTCCCCAAGCAAGAGTGCTGCTTGGCCATGGGAACACTCTCCTGGTCTCGGGTCACTTGGGAACTTTATGGCCTGGGGCAGAGGTTATGGCAGCAGCAGAGGTGGTGGCAGAGGGTGGCTGTACCCTTGGCAGAGCAGCAGGGCAGGCGAGCAGAGGCGATGCTTCAGACACGAGATGAGCAGTGACCCAAAAAAGTTGCGCAGGACCTGGGCACAGTGTCCTGTGTCCCCTGGGGAACCAGCCCGCAGAGCCCGGCCACCCTGGCTTCCAGCTGACCATCTACCGGCACCAAGAGAAAGGTCTTTGTCCATAATAAGGTCTCCAACTCCTTGTGCAATTATCATTAAGAGTGTGTGGAGTGCTTGAAGGAGTCTGCCATTTAATTGTATAAAAGCAAAGGTTTAACCACAAAAGCTGCCAGGCACTCCCACAATTTTCATTTATCAGCCAAACAGAATATCCTTGGGTTATGTATTCATCAAATGTTTATTGATTTAAGCTTTGGGCATTTTTCAGGATTAGAAATTATTACTTCTGATTTAAATAGTGTTTAGAGGACATAAATTGAATACAAAACATTGTATTTATAAACCAACAGGTTTTTAAAGAATTGCACACCAGAAGTATTAGAGAACATGCGCTTCTCTCCGAAGGAAGGAAAAAAATGATCTCTATATACAGCAACTAGCCAAGTATTAAAAATCAAGTGGGGCCATTTTTCATCTCAAGAGAGATTTTGCTCTTCCCAGTGACTCTATTCAGAGTAGAGGATACAGGTCCCCTGATCATCTTTGCTGGTCACTCAGGAGAGGGGATGTCTCTTTAGGAGGGGAACCTTCCCACCCAGTTTTTTCCCACCAGAGATGCACTCATCAGCACCCAGTCTAAAATAGAAATGATGCACCCTTTCAGGGGAACAAAACTCTCCCAAGCTTTATGTCCAGGGTATAGATATAAATATATTGTCTATGAACTGTGTCTCTGAAACAGCTTAATCATATCAAACTAATCATCCCCTGAATCCGGAGCCGATCTTTATGCAGGGCTCGGTGGAAATGAGTCCTATGCAGTAAGGATGAGCCACCGAGCTGGCCCAGGGTGTCCCCTGCCACCAAACACAGGTCTGTAGGATTTGGTGTGCCCTGAGCAGCCTGGGTGCATTTTCTGTGTCTCACTGGCATCCCTGACCTTCCTTTAAGGAAATTCATTTAACGGTATGTTTATATATACTAAAGGTATTATCATTTAGTGTTTTCCTTGGCCCTTATAGGCTTGTCCTATATGTAGCCATGAAAGGGTGAAATTTGTTTATGGCTGAAACCTGTTTTAAGGGAAGGGCGTCTTACACAGCAATTTGTCAGTGGCTAAAGAGCCTGGGGCTGGGAGTAGACATTTACTTACAGAATCTTTAGACTATTTTAAACAGGCCTTTGGGACCTCCCTGCTGACCAGCCCCTAACATGCCCTCCTGTAGCATCTCTCTGTGCTATTTCTTTTAATTGACTAACCTCAACACTGGCTGTTCAAAATCACTTTAACCCAAACATGCCCCCGGTCTGAAGCTCCTAATGACCTTCCCCTGGCCCTAAACACATATGGCTGAGACAATGCAAACATCATTTGGAAGATGAGTAAATTCAATAACTCAATTACCACTGCACCAAAATAACATTTATCAAACACTGGCCACAGCAGTTTGTGTCTTTAGCTCTCTCTGTTTCAATGGCACGGCATTTGGGTGAAAGTAACTAATCGATTTAGGAATGATTAAATAGAAATTTGTAACACTTGGCATTATTAAACCTTCAATCTTCATTACAACTGCTTAACGATTACATCATGGGCTGTGTAAAATAAATTAACGGTAGCTGGAAACAATCTCATCATAAATAAAGAAAGCAAAGGTATTAGACTAGTGTTCAATAGAAAGTCTAATAAAAATACATATATTGTGGCATTATTAGTAGGTTATATATACTGAGTTTTGGAGGATTTTCCAGACTGAAAAATTCAAAAAGCCCCCCCCAAAACCCAGCTAGTATCTGACATTGAACTCGTGTATTTTAAAAGGTCTAATTTAGTGGTAGAGCTGGCAGCATGAGGGCTAAGGATGAATAACAGGTCACCCCCTGCATCCTCCTCTAAAACAGAAGAACCACTCCTTTACAGCCAGCCTGAATCCTCATGGGCTCCACACTCATCCTTTGCCTGAATTTCAGTGAGTTTCTAGTTCCACTAGCTCCTGCAGACATCCAGGAGAGGTCCCCTCCTTTTCCTCTTTCCGAACCAAAACATTCAACAATTTATGTAAGTTAATTTTTAAATTAATTTTGAAAATCCTGTAAAATTCTTTCACCTGTTTTCCTCCCACCTTTGTTCAAAGCCTGATCCTCTGAGAAACATCTGGATTGGGTGAACCATTCCACGTATAAAATACCTGATTTGAAAGTGTCACTGTTACTGCTAAGTGAAATCACAGCATTTCTTTAAAAATTACCCTAGCTACCTGTCAAATAGACACATTTGGTCTGTGGATCACCACAGCTATCTACTTTTTATAAAGTGCTAAAATGGAAAATTATTTTGAGCTTATCTAGCCAGAAGGATGAATTCGAGGGGGGATTTGGGTGGTGTGAAAGCAGCTGGTGGGCACTGCCCCTTTGGACACTGTTGGCCAGGTCACTCTGAGAGGACTTTCCAGGTATCTGGAACCCATATCTGCTCTTCCCTCTTTGGATTTAGGCCAAATTCAGCTTCCCTGGTACTGGATAATGTGGGCCAGGAAGTTCCAAACCCAAAACTTTCATCTCCAGTGGTAAAATGTAAATAGCCTCCAGCTTTACATCTAGGTTCAAAAAATAAAGTAAGCCTTTCCTTTCATCTCCTACTACCACCTCTTCTAGGCATTGAAAGAGAAACAAGCAGTGAACCTGATCCTGAATGACTAATGAAGTAAAAACAAGAATAGAAATAAAGAGATTTAACAAATATTTATCAAATAGTATTCGGCTCTTCAGAAAGTGTTATACAACATGGGGAGGCTTTCCAACACATCAACCATTATTATTACAATGAAAAATACTTTATATCACAACTCTCCTGTTAAAACTGGAATGTAAATTTAAGTCACCACATACCATGACATATAATAAACAATAAATCAAATGTTATTGACAGGGGTAAATATAGTCCCTTGCTTTTCTTTTCAGAAATGTATCAAAAGAAAAGATGGCTATGTTAAAATGGCTCAGGCCTGTAATTTTCCTCTAGTCCCAAACATATTCCAAATGCCGTTATTATGTTCAAAGTTGTGGTTTTTTAAAGCTCAGAAAACAGGCCATTAAGCAAAAGCAATCAGCATGGGGTATAAGCAGTCAAGGCCCTTTTTTTTTTTATTTAAAGAAATTTTTCTGAAGTGAATGGAAAGGGCAAACCCCAACCCCCCCAAAGATGAATCTTCATGCATAAAGGCAGCAAGCTGTGAAATGAGCTGTAAGATAAACAAGCTGGTTCTTAATCCTCTAAAGTTCCAGCACACAAGCTGCCGCTGCGAGAGCGGAGATGAAGATACACACACAAGGCTTGACTTCAAAGTTTAGCATTATTAAACCAAAGGTTAAAATCAGTTATTAACTGATTAATTGATTTATACTTGTACACCACTTGATTATAGTTCTTGCTTGTTTACTTCCATCGAACCTTGCACACGTACATGCAAATATATGCAATTAAGAGTCCTCGCCATCAGGAGGGGGCTGCTTTATGTGAGCTGTTCATGCTTTGCCACAAAGGAAACGAGTAATTCCATGTTAAAGAGAAAGCATCCACTTCAAACTTTACTGCTACTTGTCACTATAAGGTTATTTTCTGTCCTCCTTAGCCCATCCCATAAAAATCATCTTTAGTATAAGGAGAGCTAATATGAATGACGGGAAGAAGGGAAAGCTGAAGAAGGCAGAGATAGGAACTTGCACCCTCAAAGAGGTTCCCAGGGAACACCATCCCACCAGCAGCCTTCTCCTTCTCCACCCCTTTGCTGGTCCCCAACAAACTGGTGTGCACTTAAAACCACAGCTGGAATAATGGCACCGTTACACAAAACACCAGTAATGCAAATCAAGGGACTGTAATTAATCAAGTGTAACGTGGCAGTTACCTCTAGCTCCCCACAATTAGAATTTTAACAGTTAACATTAAAATATTTTAACGTAAAAGTTTTAACTAGATTTAATCTAAAAATATATGTTATGTCCTAAAACTTGGATGCTACGACAGCAGACCTCAGAGTGAAATATTTGCCTCACTGAAATCAATTTAAGTATTTACATTAACTTTGTGTGTACTGAATTAGCCCTAAACCAGCTCCTTTCATAAACTGACAGATATATTATTAAAATCAAATGTTTGGACCCTAGAATATTTCCAAAGTATGTTTAAAATAAATATGGAACATTTAAAGTGAAATATTGTATAAATTGTTACTAACTTCATTGCAGCCATTAAGATGAAATACATAAAGCCCTTTTCCCATACAGAGGAGCGTGTGTACCACAGATCATTTAGTGCACAAGAGAGCTGTTATTAAACTCTCATAAATATGATTTTGGGAAGTTCTGCTCCTCTTACAAGCGAGTTCTGCTAATCAGCTGTGAAGTCTCACATGTTAAATATAACAGTATTAAGCCCGTGGATTGATTGTGGGCTGGGGGGTGGAAAAGGTGTTTTATCTCAAGGCTACTGGTTTGATTTATCCCAGGGCAGTGGCTGCTGAAATTCTTTCCATCTGAGCAAGCGTCACTGTCCTGGGGGAAGGGGCTGGGTGGGCCTGGAGCAGGATCTGGGGAATGTCATTAAAACCCTACAGCAATCAGTATCCTCAAAACATAGCCAAGATGCTAAAAAACAAAGTATTAACCTATTGTTCCAAAGCAACAGGTTTCCAAGTTGTATTGCAGGAATGGGGGAGGAAGTTTCTTCTGTTTCTGGCTGTTTCGTATCATACCGCCTTTCTCTAAAGGCAGGGAAAGCTGATGACATTGATCCCGAGAGATGAAGCACATTTCTGCTCCCCCAGCCTTAGAAGCCAAGTCCAAAGCTGTGTGAGGTCACCAAAAGGATTTCCGTAGACTTCAAACACCTTCACATCAGGCTCTGGGGAGCACACGTGTCCCTTGAGAACCTGAAGGAAGTATCAAAGACTCTAGAAACTCAGATGCTTCCACTTAGTTTATTTTATGACCATACCCCGCTCCATCAGAGATTATCTCTGTGACTGATATAAATGTAATTTGTGTGGGGCAGAGCTAACATCATCAGTGCCACAGCCTAAGCATACTGCTTCCCAGAGCTGGCATCTCACTTCATCAAACCCTGGTGAGATACATTCTGTTTTCATTATTTTTTCACGATAATACTATCTTGACCAGAAAATGTGAAATATGCCTTAATCTTTGATAGCCTAGTGAGGTGTATTTGCATTAACTCCCCAGGTTGGAATATAAACTTAGGATGTGGTTGGTGGTCTGAACTGATTCCCACTTCACTGGCTGTGGTCCTCAGGTTTTGAACATCCGTGATGCAAATGAGTATTTCTGGGTTAATTATCTAAGGTTGATCCTGTATCCCATGTATGTGGGCTATATAAATAAACCATTTCTGCCATACACCCGTGCTGCAGGAAGAACGGACGTTGTGTCTGAATTTCTGAATCTTCATTTTGGCCAAAATATTTGGGAGATGTTACAAATCCCACAATATCATGGCATCTACTCCAGAATTCAGGCATTGAAAACAACCGGTGAGAATCACTGAAGGGTTGGAAGGGACCTTTTAGACCATCTAGTCCAACCATCAACCTAACACTGACAAAAACCATCACTAAACCATATTGCTAAGCAATCTGAGGAGCAGACAGCTGCTTTTAAACCAAGATTGCAAAGAGGCTACAACCAAGACTGAAGAATTAATAGTTGCGCCTGGTCCCAAAGCCTGTAATCGTGTGTGTGATTTATCTCCCCGGCTGGAAGGTGCTGTGACACTGACCCGTGTCTGCTGGGACTCTTAGTCTGGTCTCTGGATGCCTGAAGCTGGGACAGACGCCTGAGCTTGGTTATCGGCGACAACGACTGGGCATCTTTTCAAGCGTTTAATTTTGCTGAGCTTTGTTTAGCTTTTGCAGACAGTTTTGCGACTCGCTACTGACGCTCGTCCCCCCCGAGCCCTGCGCTGAGCGAGCTGCAGAGTGACGGGCAGCACCCCACTGAGCAGGATTGTTGTGTTATCAGTTCTCACGACAGCAGATGATCCTTCCTGTCTTCTTGGGAAAAAAAAAAACCAACCCACTTTTAAATGATTACTGAACCAGCATCGTATCCCTTATGCTGTGGCCATGGCGAGGAACTGCTGTAGGGTGAAGCACAACAACCTTCGGGATAGTGGGAACAGTTAGGGCAGGAACATAGTAAAGATGTTTGAGTTCAGCTCTCTACAATTCCCCGTGGTAGTTCTTCTATTATTGTTTATTTACGAAGAAATAAAGAGTATAATGTGGAACAGTAAAGCTAATCTAAAACATTTCAGCTAGATGTGTTTTAGTTGGCAGGGTAATAATAACTTAGTAATAAGCTCACAGCAGCACTGGGTGTAGCAGAGAATGAATGCAGCCTGTGCTCATAAATGTCCACGTGTTTATGCAGGAAGATAAATTTACTCCCAGAGTTCACCAGCTGCTACTGAGCAAGTTATCACCGTTCCGTTTTGGATTTTCTGTAGGTGTTGTGGGGGAGCTGTGCCCAGTCAGACACAAATCCTCTGGGCATCCCACTCTGCTGGGAGAAAGTCGCTATGTGCTGGTTGCAAAGAGCCATCCAACTGTCAGCTGACTGGCTACCTGACGCTGGTTTTATTTTATGTAACCTAAATGTCCATTTCAGTTGGCACATCCATCTCCTGAGTTTGCTAGAGCCTATATACTGGTTGTTTTTAAAGAACGTATAGCTTAAATGCATCTGTAACCTCACTTTTTAATGCATATCTAAAGTTCTGAGGACTTCATCTAAAGTTGTGATTAATGCAGACAAACCTAGTGTAACCAGGTGAACTATTATTTTAAGAGCGATTTTAGTTTCAAATTCAATATTTGCATTAGTATCTTTGTTTGGCATACTCAAAAACTCTCAAATTTCTAAGGCTGAATTACTAAAGCTATGAGAAATGCAGTTACCATTTAGGTACCGAACCAGCCATACTGGTATTGGTGCAAATGATACCATTCTAACACAATAATCAAATGAGTTTCTCATAAACTCTTCTGTAATCCAATAAAGTAACAGCCTTTTTTTGAAACCTTTATCAATCTCAATCTGTAATATTTACATACGTATCACGGATAGGGGATAAAAGGGAACTGGAATAACTGACAGGCGAACAGAGATAAATGAGAAATAACCCATCATTATGGCAAAAAAAGCAAAAGGCGGCATTATGTAGAAACTTTATCGAGTAATTAATGATCTATCTGGGAATAATTACATGTGACTCACTGCTCCCATTTTCTTAAATGAATTTAAAAGCTATTAAATACCCCCTTAACAATAAACAGCATGTGAGATACTGCTTTGCCACTTTTGTCCACAAAATTTTATCTTAATCAGTGAATATGGATAGTCTTGAGGAGGAGCGGGTACAGCTGCCGGGCAGTGAAGGATGTAAGAGAAAGGCTGAGATAATGGAGAAGAAGACACAGAGCCTTGTAGATTAATGGTGTTACTGTTACCTACACTGTATGGATCTAATGAGCAGATTACGTGTGTTTATGGCCAGTTCAACATGGGTAGGAGGGTCCCAGTGAATGCTGACCACCATCACTCTGTAATTGGCATTTCTGACACACCAACACGGGATGATGTGGGAGAAGGACGTCCCACCACGCACGTGGTCCCAGTGAGCATGGTGGTCTAAGGGGGATCCAACTGGAGAAGATGCTCTACACGCAGGCAGTGCTAGCTCCCCTAAGGGTTGCAGCGTAACGTACAGCATCACCCTGCCTTTTTTGTTAAAAAAATGAAATACAAATGATGAGAGGTATCCAAGAGGACCCAAATTAGGAAGAATCTGACCCATGAGAGTCACAAGTTCAGCAGGACAGATAGAAAATGCATTTTCCTACCCTTTTCCTACACAAAATGATGTGGCATTACTCTAGTTTGTGGACAGTGTGGATTTGAGGAGAATACTGCACGTAGGCTTCTTACCAAGTACCGTAAAGACTGATTATTATGAAAGTATTAGCTGCATTATTTGAAAAATAAACCAATTCAAGTACTTATTTTAAGGCACCCAATGCTATCCCGATGGATAGGGATGGAATGACCCTGCCTAATGACCAAACTGCTCAGATTAGGCGAGTCAAGCAAGGAACGTTTTGCTTTTGCAACTTGGCTTAGGTGGAAGGAAACTATATGCAAAAAGAGAATTTCAAGCTCCTGGAGATTTTTAAATTGAATTAAATAAATTAACTATTCCTATTTTACCAAATTAATGCTTTTGTAGCAAGTCTTGTATCAGTTTTACTACTTCATCATGGTTTAGGATGATATTATTCTGCCTTTATTTTAAGATTCTGTCCCATTTATCTGCTTAGACTGTAATTTTTTGGGTGAAGTCTGGTTCTCATTCTGTGTTTGTAAAGGTATGTGTGATACAGTCTGTGTTTCAGCTGCTTGCTCTAATCATCCAGAAAGAATGTAGCAGTCCAAAAAGCAAAGAACACACACACACACGCACAAAAGTCATCGTCACAGAGCAGAACTACCTCTTACAGTACACAGCTGTTTCACTTAATGGCTACAGCTGTTTTTTTCTAAACCTAAAATTTGCTTTAAATTGTACAGAATTTTTCACATACAAACTAAATATTCCACAAAACATAATGCCATCAAAACATCAGCAACCCTTCAGTACTCTATTCCAAAAGACACAGCCTTTGCCATTAAATTCTTTTTTTTCTCACCAAAAATACTGTATTATGCAAACATGGTAAGTATATGAGATGGTTTAGTGTCATTATTGGTGTTCTGTATGAGCACTAATGACCTTGCATAAAGCAGACATAAATTATTTTCACATACCATCCCTCGAGTAGCTTTATGAAAATGCATGTAGTGATTGTGTATTTAGCTCTTCAATTAAACGCCAGAGAAAAAGTGACTTTGGGAAGGTTTTGCTACTTGATTTCATGGGATGATCCCATTCCCAAAAGTGACAGTAACCTACTTTTATGCTAAAGGGCAGTGATTTGAAGGAGCATATTAAAAATCTGTAGCTGTTGTATTTAGCATTTAATTTCAACTCAATAAAATTGCAATTTGATTGGGAAGACATTTGTTTCAAATATCCAAATACAATCATTCAAGGATAACTTTTTCACCAGAAAGGAAGAAAAATGAATTCTTTTCATGCTAAATTTTATGCTTTTATGTATCAAACCATTGGACACCTTCAGGTTTGACTTTTCGTATCACATAATATGTGTATGAGATATCAACAAGGATCAACAACAGCATAAGAAGCATAAGAAAATAGGTGCATTAAACTTTTTTGCACAATAGGCAACATATTCTGGCATGTCACAGAATCACAGAATCACAGAATCATAGAATGGTTTGGGTTAGAAGGGACCTTAAAGATCATCCAGTTCCAGCCCCCTGCTCTGGGCAGGGACACCTCCCACCAGACCAGGTTGCTCCAAGCCCCATCCAATGTGGCTTTGAACCCCTCCAGGGATGGGGCAGCCACAGCTTCTCTGGGCAACCTGGGCCAGGCTCTCACCACCCTCAGAGTGAAAAATTTCTTCCTAATATGTAATCTAAACCTGCCCTCTTCCAGTTTAAAGTCATTGCCCCTTGTCCTATCACTATGTCCTCACAGAAGAGTTAGTTTTCATTAAAGAACTCTTGTGTTTGCTGAGTCTGAAGGAGAGCAGCCCTCCTATGGCGACAGCACCTGAGCTGAAGAGAAGGATTGTGTAAGAGGCTTGTGAGCTTCACTAGCTTGAGCTGATGCTTATGGCAACACACAGTTAAAACCAGTGCTACACTTGGACTGGGAATTAGTGTTTGGATGAACTCAAGGTAGGGCAGCACTTCATTTAAACTTCAGTCAAGAGTGAGCAGCCAACCTGCAGAAGATGCCCCGTGGGGTGAGGAGCAGTGCACCTCACCCAGTTGACCCTGGCCAAGTCTTCCAGCTTCAACTGGAACACACTTTACCCAGTTCTCAGCTGATACAACAGATCCCTCTGTTTCCAGCGCCGGTTTTCACCAGCCAAGAAATGCATGTGGGATTGCATCATAAGTAAAATAGAAGAGGGATTATTTGATTTTATTTCCCTTTCTCCCGTATCCATAGCTTAGCAATTGTACAGCACAGCGAATGAGCCACCTCCTAAATGTGGGTGCTTTTCTGCGGGCAAGAAATAAAGTGACAAGCTTGGAACAGCGGCACCTTTCCTGCTTTCCCAGCATATAGGGAAAATACGGCTAATTGTTATCTTTGGCCTCCGTATGGCTATATGAAGGGGATGCATATAAAATAGGTGTTGACAGAAAGCTGAAGTGCCCTGCTCTTTTCTTTTTGATCATCTCAACTTTAAATAGCTTTGACTGTATGTAATTCTTCCTTTTCATTTAATTTGTGGGTTGAAGAAGTGAAAACAACTGTTTCCAGAGATAAAACCAAGGAATGAAAATTATATTGTCCTTTAGTTCCTTGCTCCTGTGCTGCTAAATTAATTCATAAATGGGAATATTAATACTTATGATGAAAATACATCCTATAATTGCCCTGCTTAATAGATAAAGGCCCAAGAGAAAGACAAAGCAAAAAAATGAATTAAAGAAAATTAGTGTTTTCATATTGGGCACAAAGTTTTGAGTTGCAAATGAAGATAAGAAAATGAACCGTATTTCCTGTTTATGTTACCAAGATTCTCATTAAGGTGTCTCCTCTTTGACCTATG
Organism: Limnodromus scolopaceus; assembly: GCA_028565335.1. Taxonomy (NCBI): domain Eukaryota; kingdom Metazoa; phylum Chordata; class Aves; order Charadriiformes; family Scolopacidae; genus Limnodromus; species Limnodromus scolopaceus. The sequence continues at coordinate 11,993,548 of JAOXNO010000003.1, forward strand.
TTGTTATGAGAAAGAAACTAAGGCAAGGAAGCTTATACTAATGAGAGGCAAGAATATCCCTGCTTTTTCACAATTAGAACAAATGTATTGGGAAGCCAGATGGGACCTTTAAAATTTTCCACAATTATATGCCTGCCACAGATAATGGCAAAGACCCCACAATGGCTGTTTTAAAACGACACATAAATGAACAGATTAGCAGGCTCCTTTTCTTAGATTTGTTTTTTCCCCCTTTGCTTGTGTTTTGATGTTTGGTGAGTTCTGGGGAAGAGAGTAGGGTGCGAAAGAGGTGATTTACTGGAATGTTTTCATGTAAAATGATAAATTTCATACAGCCTCACTAGAAACAGCTTTTTCCTTGAGAAAAGGGGAGCTGAATGAATTTAAAAAAAAAAAAAAGCCTATGGTGGCTTTCAGAAGAAGCAACTAATTCTGTCATTTTTATCTAACTAAAACACCGGTGTCCCTGCTTCTCCCACAACCCACAGTGTTGCTTCTCTGTTCATAATCCCCCCACTCTCCTCACGCGCCTTTCACGTCTCCTAAGACTCCGCCGCGCCAGATACTCCCAACCGTATCATTCCTGGGTTTTAGGTATTTCTCTGCATTGAGTGCCTTTTGTGTGAATATGATTCTGTGTGCCTGCTTCTTGCTGATCAACAAATACTCTTTCTTTTTTGTCAGAATATAAATTTCCTGAATTGGTTTATTCCTTGTTTCCAAAAAGCCTAGGAAAGAGCAACAAAAGGAGCCAGAGTGCTTGTGCTCAAATACACCATTGAGTTCAGTGACTTCAGAGGGACTCGTTCACGTACATTAGATATTAGCAAGCTCCAAAGATAGCTGAAACTGGACATTACCACGTGAAGTGAAAAGAGAGATCAATCCCTGCAGAGGTTGATTGAACACCTTTTAATTGTGCTGTCAAGCGTAGTTCAAACACGTATTTCCCAACCCCACACTGCCTCCCCCAAAGACCTCGCTTGCGCTTGTATTGAAGAGCCTGTGCCAAGAGTAGGTGGGTATTTGAGTGAGTCTGGATGACCAAGAGGAGGAGAAAACCCCATACAAGGAATCTACCTCAATATGAGTACAATAGAAAGTAGTGAAAAGCTGGTTCAAAATTTACTTTATTTAAATCTGAAGATAATGCAGGAAGCAAATAACCAATAGCAGTCTTAAATCTTCCCGTGGTATATGGACCGTGGGTTTAGTTAACTGCACTGCCTGCTGAAAGCGGTCATTCAGGAAAACGTGTTTTGGCACTATAAACAATGTCCAATTATTTAATTTTACCGTGGCACTCAACAAAATTACCAATAAATAAAACAACTGGCAAGGTTTTAAGATCCGTGAGAGTATCCAACAGTCTAACAAACAAAACAATCTAGTTCTGACTGGTATAAAGCGGGTAATAGACACAGTGGGCCCAATTTTCCAAACTTTACAATAATTTGAAAAGCCGTGCAGAGGGCTTGCTTTTCACTTGTTCATCTTACTTCCTTCACCGAGGCTCGTTATTCATTTAAACCGTGTAATTCAAGAACAGTTGTTGCATTGTCTAGTCAACTTTATATTTTTTTAATTATGGGAATGCTTATTGGAAATAATTATGGAAAAACTGAGATTGCAATTGCATCTACCTTGGCCGCTTGCATTGAATTTAGCATTGCTTAAGGCAGGTCTGCTCTGCGCTCATGGAGGTGAACTGGAATTACTGGGTGAGTTTGAGGCCAGGTCCCTCATGCCCAGGTGAGGAGAGCGCTGACTGCAACACTGAGCATGGCCCCAGCTCACTGGGTTGTGGTGAATGGAGTTCAGTCCAGTTGGTGGCCTGTCACAAGTGGTGTTCCCCAGGGCTCCATACTGGGGCCAGTTCTGTTCCATATCTTTATCAACAACCTGGATGAGGGGATTGAGTGCACCCTCAATAAGGTTGTGGATGACACCAAGTTGGGCAGGAGTGTTGGTCCGCTGGAGGGTAGGAAGGCTCTACAGAGGGATCTGTACAGGCTGGATTGATGGGCCAACGCCAATGGTGTGAGGTTCAACAAGGCCAAGTGCTGGGTCCTGCACTTGGGTCACAACAATTTAATGAACACTACAGGCTTGGGGAAGAATGGCTGGAAAGGACCTGGGGTGTTGGTTGACAGCTGTCTAGGTATGAACCAGCAGTGTGCCCGGGTGGTCAAGAAGGCCAACAGCATCCTGGCCCGTATCAGAAATAGTGCAGCCCAGGGAAGTGGTTGAGTCACCATCCCTGGAGGTATTTAAAAGCTTGGCAGATGTGGTGCTCTGGGACATGATGTTTCATAGAATCATAGAATCATTTCGGTTGGAAAAGACCCTTGGGATCATCGAGTCCAACCATCTACCCTACTCTACAAAGTTCTCCCCTACACCGTATCCCCCAACACGACATCTAAACGACTCTTAAACATGTCCAGGGATGGGGACTCAACCACCTCCTGGGCAGCCTATTCCAATGCCCGACCACTCTTTCTGTGAAATGCCCGACTGCTCTTTCTGTAGTGGTGGTTTTGTCCGTGTTAGATCGATGGTTGGACTTGATGATCTTAAAGGTCCTTTACAACCTAGATGATTCTGTGATTCTGTGATTTACTGGGATGCTCAGTGGGGTAAATTAGCCTACAGTAAGTACCTCGTTGGCAAAGCCAGATTGCTGCCTAGATGGGTGTATGTTTATATCAACTCCCTTGGGGCAATATATACTGTCCAAAAATGGTACAAGAGCGCGTGGGCTTTCCGTGGAGTAGTACCACTAAGAAATGCTATGCCAATAGGCCCTCTTCCCTGGCCCCTGCACCCCCATCTTGTGACAGAGGTTGTGTAGCCTTCACCCATAAATTGGCATGGAAACAGGTTTTCTACCTTCTCTCATAAGGGATGCTGTTTGTCTGAAAACGGTGTTCTTGGTGATGGTCCTCAACGTGAATAAGGGCTGTTTTCACAGAAGTTTGCACTAAGTGCTCAACAAATGTGGGGCTTGTCTAAACTTTGGGAGGACGGGGTATCATTTCAGGGCAATCGAGACGAAAAGATTGCTGCCTGTCACCTTAGCTGTGCCCCGACTGTGTGCAGGCCGTCAGCCCCCCACAATTACCAAGGCCAACTGTGGTGGAATGGGAGCTTATAGACAAGAAGTTATTGACGCTCAGCTGATGAATGGTAACTCATTAAGCCGTGGTAATATTATTGCTTGCAATGCTCTGTCCATACAGTTAATCAATTTTCTAAGTGAATGAAACTGAATTAAGGCCCCTTTAATTCCACATGCGAATGTCGACACAAGCATTTAGTGAAGTTTGACTAATCCATTTAAAAAAAAACTTAGATTTGTTTCTCTCAGTAGCCATATGTAAATAACTCTGGGCCAGGTTCAGCGCAGCTCCTTCAGGCTCAGTCCCTCGAACATCCAAATGAATCCCATCCTCACCCGACAGAGATGGAAACCCCACACCACAAGACAAGGCTATGAAGCTGAGTATCTTAGCTCAGTGCCTGCCTGGCTGTGATTTGATATGTGTTATGTATGACAAATATTTAGGTACATTTTTATCAAGTGCATGATAAACAGGGCAAGATAAAACACTGAATGCAGAAAAAAGATATAAATAGTAGTCAGTTAAATCAGCTTATACTCTTCATGTGTCATCAGCGTCTCACCTCAAGCATGCAGGGACAAAGAGAACCAGGTTGTAAGAACAAAGCAGATTTGGTTAAGAAATAGAGCTGGTAAAAATATAGGAAAAAACATACAACTTCAAATAAAAGTTTTTTCTCTCAGTACTTCAGCAGGCACATGACCCCTTCAGTCTTCACTCATGACCACTCACAGAAATGTGTGCCGCTTGTCTCATTTGTAACTGCACAGCAGTGGAAGAGTAATAGTGATGCTGCGAGTGTTAGTGCCCTTTGAACTGCCACTACGCTTCAGAGTGAACGTGCCACTGCAAGGAATTCTGCCATTTCTCATTTCTCTGAAAGCGTATTTCACCTTGGCATCGTTTGGATACACCTTCAAGCACCTGCCCTTCAATTTATATGTTGAAGATTTACTTCAAATCCAAAGGGACTGCAGGCTTACTTTGTCTTCATGGTAAATGTTTTATTTTTTCAGTAAAGGGCTGAATGGAAGCACCGTGAAAGTGAAATAAAAAGAGGAGAGGAGAGGAGAGGAGAGGAGAGGAGAGGAGAGGAGAGGAGAGGAGAGGAGAGGAGAGGAGAGGAGAG
>JAOXNO010000003.1:11997901-12043359 GCA_028565335.1 Limnodromus scolopaceus
AAAGAAAAGAAAAGAAAAGAAAAGAAAAGAAAAGAAAAGAAAAGAAAAGAAAAGAAAAGAAAAGAAAAGAAAAGAGGTTTAATATAGACCAATAGTTATTGTATCAAATAATCCACAGGAAACATGGGAGAAGGGAAGCATTGGCATAGAGTGCAATACCAGAAATATCACACTGAGCCCAGAAACTAGAGAAGACACCCTCATCTTGAAGCTGATGGGAATTGTGCCACGGACTCGGTGGTGGAGATGGGTTTACACCCACACTATCTCAAAAGCGAATGCTTCTCTGCTGAAACACAAGATGGCACCCGCCCCAGAAAAACACCAGCTTGCTGAGCCACGAAACGCGCTGACTCAATCCAAAACCCCTTTTTAGCTCAAGGACTGAGTTTTTGGCATGACTTTGTACCTGCTCTTGTTTTATTTGCCTTATGCAGGGATGGCACAAAGCTCAGTGAGAGAAATCTTCTGACATGAAATGGAGATCACAGGACATTGAATAGTGGCAGGGCAAGAGATGACTGGAAGCAGTTGCTAAAGGAAATAAAGACTTATTTCCTGTCCTGAAATATTCAGAACAAAATCAATTGGTTAAACTTTAGTTCATCCCATGAAAAGATACATTTTTTGAAATGCATCTCCTGTGTTCAAAATATTTTGTATCCAGGCTCAATTATTTTTCTCCATCCAGTTCCTTTCTATAGAAGCAGTTACATCGCTCCTCTGTATGTTCTGGTGGGCAGAAAAATCTGGGTAGGGATAAATACAGTTTTATTGTACTGACTGTTAAGAGCTCCTCAAAACATGACATGACTCAGCCACTGTCCCATGTCTCACCAATATCTAAGTTACCCCCTCAAGTTACGTAGTCATTCTGTTGGGTTAATATGGATTTCTGTAACAAAAGTGTCAGATTATTTTAAATACTAACCTGCCTCCAAGTAGTAATTACAGTAACAAAAGGAGCAAGCACCTGAGCACAACCGGGTCTCTGTTCACCCCTATGGCCCCAGCGAAGTCCCTAATTAATTCTAAGCCTGCTTCAATTCATAACAGATCTTTTAGCTCACTCACAACAGACTTGGTGCACCCCAGCGAAGACTTCTTCAGACCTGCCTACCCAGGAACAGTTCAGTATAAAAACTTGTGAAGCCATTCTGAAGCCAAGGAAACAAGACTACGTGCAATCAAAGAAAGCGCTGTCTCTCTGTCCACTGCGACGACTCCAACCGTGGGCAAAGGAAAGGATTTCCTGCGAGGTGTCCCTTAGCGAATGAGATGTGGTATGAAAATCTAGCAAATGCCCTTCCCTTTGTTTTCTCTGAAGCAGTCTCCAAAGAATACATTTCAGGCAACCCTGTCACTGCTCAACGTGCGATGGGCCAAAAGGTGAAAGGCTGGTTCTGCCTCCCTCCCTCTGGGATTGCCAGCCACTTACACAGACTATTCAAATGATCTCATTAACTAACAACCCTACTTCCAGAGATCCTCTCAGGTGCCCACAGAAAGACAGTTTCTGTTGGGCTGGGATAATTTCCATCTGGTATTTTTTTCCTTGGAAAGAATTTTGCACAGTTGGCTGAAAGCTTTTCATGCTTACCTGGGGGTAGGAATCCTGAGCATCATAAATTTGGTGCAATGTTTTTGCCACCCATTGATGTTTATTATGACTAGTACTCACATGAGAAAAGGTAACTAATTCTGGAAAATACCTGCAATTTATTTGATACTGTGCATGAAATAAGCCTACACCTAACCCAACACAGGCATGAGAAGGAGTCAGATATTACGGAAGAAAAAACTTTGCTTTACCATGATGTATTATTTTTTTGGGCTAGCTATTCCAGCTCCATTCCCTTCTTGCTGTTTGGGATGCTGAAGAGCCATCCATCTCTGCACCTCTATAGCCTGAGAACACCCCTTTCCCAGGGAAGCTGGTGTCATTGATGAAGAAGAGAACTGCCTGGTTAGCCACCTACCCATTCTTCCGCAGGGAGATACTTGACCGTGTGTTATATCCTAATCTCTGGCATTACAAACAGGTCCTGGTTTTCCTAGAATTAATGGTTACAGACGTATCGATCTAGATGCGAGAAAGGTCACACTCCTAAAAGCCAGACACATAAAAGAGAAAAATGGAAATGATGCGGCTTTCCTCCTCCAGCTGTGTGTTACGGCTGCCGAGCTGCAACTCATCCTTCCAAAACTGTTGGTCTGCACTGAGGGCTGAGATGGGGAGTCAAAACTTGCCTTAGCTGTGATATCCCAGTTCACTATATCCCAGTTTGCGACATCCCAACTTTTACAAGCCTCACCATCGTTACAACAATACCGCGTTTTAATCACAGAGAATGTCACCTTCATGTTAAAATGATCCAGAGAGTTTTGAGCGCCTGTGATTCGGCAGAGTCCTCCGAGGCTGAAGTGTGCCCATGGTATTATTCATTGTTTTATACTGAATGAAGAGAGAAACTAATTCACTGTCCTTTTTGTACTGGGAATAGAATAATGCATGTGATTTTCCACTTTGAAAAGATATTTAATAATCCCATTTAATGTTGAGTTAAACATTTCATTGTTTGCCATGACTAATCCACAGATTTGAAGGGAAAATTCCACTTTAAAGTGTAATAGAGCTTCTCTGTTCCTTCACTTTTGAATTAGTGCTAACACAATTTTGAAAATAAGTACCAATTTGTGGAGATATTTTGCAGCATGTGCTCTAATGCACTTATCGTAAGTGAAATAGAGGGTGCTTGGGATAACAAATGCAAATTCGGTCAGGCTACTAAAACCAGTGCAATCTTCACTTAGAGAAATCTTCTAATTAAATGAATAAACTTATTCTGAAAGATGTTCAATGAAGGATGCAGAATAGGATTATTCTACTCCATCAAGCACCCTTTTGATGTTTAATGAAACTACAACAGCAGGTAAATTATGGTTTTGTGTTCACTGCACACTTTTAAATGAGATTATAAAGAAAAATCCAATATACTACAAGTGGGTCAGATATATTTTTGCATCTCTGTTTGGAGAGACAACCTCCAGAATGATCATTTAGAAGTATGCAGCTGGCTACTGAGAGAACATTTAAATAAACACACTGTTATTAAAACATAAAAACCACATAACTGTTGCTGTTTACTGACACTTTCAAACCTCAGACTGCTTCTGAATCTGTCATGGCCAGTGAATACGCTCATAAAAATATGTAAATATTTATGGATGCACAGTAATTAACTTTAATAACAAATTCTATTACAGTATCTTTAAAGAAACACAACTGCCTGGCCATTTTTGATATTTCCATACTTTTTTAAAAAAACCGACACTGTATGTATCAGTTTGAAGGGGCACTTGAGGCTCACGTGCCATGAAGCATGTGCCGCGCTGCACGGGGTTACAGCCCTATTAACATTTCCAACTAAATGAGGCTTATTATTCAAATACCTCAATTATATGAGCTCTTTGTCAATTTAAAGTAATTGTATATGTCACACCTATATGTATGAGGGTGATACCGGTACCAAAGTGCTTTCTGTTTAACTAACCCTGCTCCCGGTGACAGCAATGATCAAGCTCCTTGTGACTTCCAGAGGAACCCAATTAGGCTGGATGTCTCTCACTCGCTCCCTAAACCGGCTCCCAAGGCCACCCAAACCCCTAAGCTTCCTCAGTCGCGTTCCCAATGATCGCTTCCTTCTCCTGAGCAGAAGTTGTATTGACCTTTTGTCCAAAATGGGTCAATACCCACCTTTGGCTTGAAACAAACATCAACATTTCATCACCTCGAATTTTGCCGTAAGGAGGAACCTGCAGCGCTAGAACCGCGAGCCATTTATCTGGCACTTCTGCAAACCAGGCATTCTGTTTGCAAAACAAAGGCCTTAAATCCTGCCGAACCGGGTCAATCACTCTTCCTCCACTTGTCAATGCTTCTGGTTGAAAGAAGACAAGTTGTCTGGGGGAGGCTGGATGCGTGTCTCAGCAGTCTGAACTGGACAGGAACTAATTGGAAACTTCACTGGAGATGGACTAATGTCACGGCAGCGGCTTTCAATCGCTCTGCACCACAAGTCAAAGGAGGGCCAGATTAAAAAGAATGATTTTAACGCTACAGAATTCACATTGCATTTTCTCCCAAGGCGATGGTATTTGATGGCTCCACTGCGTCACACTTTTCAGGACCTGCTGGGACTTGTGACTGGAGACAGACAAACTGCCAATCTCAGGCTCAGATTTATGGAATTTGGGAAAACTTTCAGCTTCACTTGCCTCTAAATCCTCCAGAGCCAAAATCAAGATTCATGTGACATAACTCACGTACATGTATTCAGCAGTTACAATTTTGATAAAGGTTTTTTTTTTAAGTCAGATACTTGCAGTCATCAGTAACACCAGTTGCAATGCTAAAAGGGTGTATCATACAATGAAACTTGATTCTCAGGGAAAAGATTAATGCTCCTTCTCACTGAATCAACAGGAAAACCATGATTACCAGGCTTGGAAATACCGAGTATGTAATTTTTTTCTAGAAAGAACAAGGTTATGCTTCAGACTCATCTACAGCCCACCCTACTGCCTCTTTGCTGTCACTGCAGGACAGGCTTCATGAGATGGGTCTTTCCACTTGGCTAACGGAAAGTAGTATTATTGCCCTAAGGAATGGGACGTACTGCCGTCATGGCAGAAGCCACAAAATTGCAAATAATTTTAATAATTAAATTGAATATTCTTATTTAAATCCTCATTCAGAATGGATTAAAAGTTGGCCAGTGAGTTTTTACAGGCTTTGGTTTAGGGCATTAAGACCTATGAAGTCAATGAGATGGAGAAGGCGCTCAAGTGTGCTGTTCGCAGGGCTGGAGTGAAGCGTCTGCCCATGCCTTGGGCTCTTGTGAGCAAGCCTGGACAGATTCAGCTGTGGCAGTTGTCCCTACCCCCAGCTCTCTGCTCTGCCTTGATGCCCATCGCTGCCATTGCAGTGTCTGTCCATCTGTCTGGCTCACGCCTGTATTTCACACTCCCCTCATCAGCGCTTTAGGCTGGGAACGGGGGCACTTGAAGTGCCGACACGTGTCCCGTTCGGTCACCCCTTCCAGAGGACGCTGATGCTGGGAGGCAGAGAGGTATTAGGCGAACAGCTGGAGGTGGTCAGGTCATAAGCCACTGCAGCTAAATCTGCCAAATCTCATCTGTCAGAGCACACAGTTTATATATTTAGTTGCGTTTGTATGGAACCTCAGGATTACCAAATTACTGCTTTAAATACAATGCATTAGCCCGGATGAGATTGATTAAAGAAAATGCAAGTAACAACTGGAACATCTGAGCACTTCGATAAAAACCACATTGTTAACACAACTTAGAGAAAACACAGGATGCCTAAACTTTGCACATAATTTAATAATATTCTTCGGGAGAAAAAAAAAAAAAAAAGATGTTATCTGCTTGCTTGATAAATGCTTCAAACTCTCCGAGGCCTGATCGTCATCTGTTTTAAGTCAGAGTGACTTCACTTAAGTCAGAGGAGCCATGAAAGTCAACAGCAGATGAAGAACTGGCCCTAGTTTGCTATTCACTGATCTTCAGGGAAATCGTAAGATTATGGACAGAGTATTTTCTTTCTCCAAGATAAGGAAATATAATATCCCTAGAGTACCTCTTATCTACCCTCAAATCCAATCTGGAAAGTCTTTCCTCTTTTCTAAGCTTTTTGTAGAATTTCTGTTCTATAAATGTAGCCTTCCCAAGCTTATTGGCATTTTTAATGTGTTAAAGCTGTCGTTCCATTTTTGGCCACGGCTCCATCTTTTCCTGATTCCTCTCAAAAATTTGAAACCTGTTCTTTTCCTGCTCTTTTCACTCTTCAGAGAAGTTTCTTCCCCTCTTTTTTTTTTTTTTTTTTGTGTGTGGATGGAAATACTTGCTGTAGCTACAGTTCCCCTTGAGTCTCTCTGTTGTGTTCCAGCTTCTGACCTTCTCGGGGCAATGTGTACGTGTTTCTGTCCATGCATGGGACAGGGCAAACCAACGCGTACAAGTCGAGATCTCAACATTGTTTGCTTCATGGTGATACTCATCACCATCATACCCAATAGGTATCCTAAAAGTAAACTGGATTATAGATAAACTGAGACGCTGGAACTCCATGTTCTTGTGATGTTTACAGTACTGTAGTGCCATCTAGCGAAATAGCCACAGCAAATATTCTAGTATCAGAGTAAAGTCCCTTTTTGCATTAATAAAACAAATATATTTTTAAATCCAATACTGAGTATATATATACTGCCATTCTCTATGAGTGTGCAAAATTCCATACAAATAGTGATCAGATAAAATAAATTTTCCAACATAGTTTCTTAAAAGTGCCCCTAAGTGTTGCGTTTCCAAGGCACATGATTTAACAGTCCATTCCACGTATAAAACTTGATTCCTAAATCTTTGATAAAGCCATTCCAAGTAGAAACAAAGGGGCTTTAGTTAATGGTACCGGGTTTGTAGACTAAACACGTAACTTGTATAATCGGTCTGAAAAAGCTGTTTACACTATTTGCCACATTTGCAAAGGAATGTGCTATTTACCTAGAGTATTTTCTTGAAATCTTAAATCCTGCACAGCTTTTTACTCGGAGCAGATGCTCCAAACTGCCTAAAAAAGCAGCTCAAGAGCAATGGCTTTCAATGGGCAAGTTCACATTTAACCCTTCCCCGTCCCCCCAGCATTTCTTTCTTTAGAAAAATAAATGCTGCCTCTGGGGGGAACGGTGCTTCGAGCCAGGGCTCTGCTCAGCTGGGGCAAGTGGAGAGCTGTTATACCTGAACTGGGCACCCCAGTGGGGATGTTGTGGGAATCTCGTTGCCAGACTGGATATTTAAATGTGTGTGTAAGTGACACTGCTGTCCATTGATGAGTGTAAGGGAGAAATGAAAAAACATTGTCCACCTGGCCTCGTTTGATTACAGATTATGGATATCATTCGTCTCAAGTCCAAATCCTTTATAAGATGTCAGTGAAATCATACTGGCATTTGTTTTTAAAACTCTATCGTTGTGTCATCTTAGTTGGTCTTAAAACTCCTGTAGAAAATATCACACAATCAAAAGCGCTTTCTTTTATCTCATCTGTTTCCATCTCAGCTCTATTATTAGTGCTTTCTGTAATACTGTAAAAAAGTCAACCCGGGCTTACAAACCAGCTCCAGTGCGTGATGGGCTGTCACCGATGGAGACAGCCTCTGCCCAAAGGACTGCAAAGTCAGGATTGGCTCCAAAATCAGTTAAGGACCTCTTTTCACTCATCTCAGTGAGGCCTGGAGCAGGCCTAACAGCAAAGATGTTGTCTATTAAGTTGAATTTTCTTTTGGATGACGTTTTGGAGCTGTTAGCATAGTTCACATTTCAGTTTCCATTGTCTGCGACCATATGAACTTAATATTTTACAACAGTTTTAGGTACAGATTGGAAATCTGATTTCAGTTACTCCTACTGCTGCTTTATTTCATTTAAGGAAATTGGTATTAAATTGTTGGATATATTTACGTGTCCACATTTGTTACCACTTTAGCTTGTCTGAAGTCTGAAGTGCAACCTACAATACTTCATTCTCACCATTAATTAAAACTCTTACAAGGTTAACACACCCAGGAAGGAGGACTGGGGAGCAAGCCTTGTGTAACAGATGAACTCATATACAATCTAAATGTGATTTAATTAGTTGATAATGGATCATTAATTACAAAACCAGTGAAATGAAACACATTGTTGTGGGAACACATAATGGAACTATTGAGAAAGAATAGATTTGTTTTTACTAAGTACTTGTCTGCTAAGAAAACCACCTGTGCAAATAACTGGCTCAAATCAGATGACAAGCAGATTTTTTATTGCACAAGAAAGATTTCGGTTTCCATGACAACGCACCTAGGTCAGACCAGCAAATTGTACATTTTTCTGCAATAAACATTTCATTTACTCCAACAGGTTTAACATCCAGGTTTATAATGTGTCTAAAATATATTTATTAGCTAGCAATTATTTAATACAGCAGCTTCTGCCCAGAAATTGCTGTCCGGTGACCAGGGATTCAGCTAGAAGTGTATGGGATCTATCCTAAGCCTTTTGGCATTTTAAACAAATGCTGTAATGCTCTTTGGCTCACAGTAACCTACTGTGAGCTCTGGGGAGAACTAAGCAAACAGTTTAAATGTTATACAAAAGTTTTTATTTAATTGAATTCAAGCATTTATAAAATTATATTAAATTAGGTCATATTCCTAGGTTATCCAGTATTTAACATTTTCACCAGTAATTGCCTGTACATCTAATTTAAAATTTAATGACATTATTTGAGAAAAAGGTTTTCTTGATCTGAGGGCAAATATGCTTTATTTATAGGCCCTTTCTCAGACGGAGAATGGAAAGTACAAATGTGTTACTCATTAAGCCCCACGTTGTTACGTGGTTGGATGACTAAATCACTGCTTCCCCAGGGTGCCTACGCCAAAAAGCACTGGAGTCAGCAGAAATAGAAAAATAGGTGTTCTCATTTCCAGTGTTCTGAATCAAAAAAACAATTAGTAAATCTCTGAAATAATGAGGGTTTTTATTCACCAGAGCTGCTTGGAAGCGGCTCTGAACTTGAGCTCCGACCACTTGCCCGAGCCCTGATGGAATTATGTCTCAGTTGGAGAAACAAGGGAGCGGTCACAGCTCGGGCCCACCATGTGATATGTCCATCATAGAATCGTGAATGGTTCGGGTTGGAAGGGAGCTTAAAGATCATGCAGTTCCAACCCCCCTGCCCTGGGCAGGGACACCTCCCACTAGACCAGGTTTCTCAAAGCCCCATCCAGCCTGGCCTTGAACCCCTCCAGCGATGGGGCAGCCACAAGTTCATCCATTGCACGGTGCTGACCCAAACCCAAGATGGTCAACCCTGTGCTGACTTGACAAGACCTTGACTGATGCACCACTGTCTCTCTGCCGCCTTCTGGGCTGGTTTCTTTTCATTCTGGCAACCTCTGTGCAAGGGGTGAGTTTGCAAGGGCTCTCAGCCATGGCTCTTTCTTGGAGAATTTGGCTGGGCATCTCCGTGCTGCTCCCACCAGCCAGAGCAGCCCTTGCCTCTGAGCAGAGCATGGGAAAGCACTTAGCACAAATGCCAAGGGACACCCCCCCTGCTGGAGCATACATTTGCATTAGGTGTGACATTTTGCCTTACAGTAGTATAAAATACTTCTTTTCTCCTGGAAACACTCCACGTCCCACAGGGAGGAGGAGTCCTCAGTGTCCAACAAAGGTTTCTAGGTCCCTTTTAGCCTGACTTCACAGAGAAATGCAGCTTGTCTGAATGTGCTTTCTCCAGTCTCCTCCCAGTAACTTTTGAACTTGTTGGCTCATTTCTACAAACCCTGACAGATGGTGGGAAGCCTGGAGGAGACCCCAGCTGTCCTGAGAGCTGGCAGGGGGCAGGGGAGGGCAGGAGCCAGGCGGCTGAGGAGCACGTGTGCTGCCCTGGGCAAGCCACAGCTTGTTCCAGTATCGCTCAGTGGATGGGTCACAGGGACACAAAGGAAGGCTGGGAGAGGGAAACAAAGGACTTAGGAAAATCCTTTAAGAAAAGGGGCTTTAATTTATCGAAAAATGGTTTGATTGGCTTTTCTGGCCACAGAACAACTTTTTTTCTTTAATTTCATCAGCCATGTCAGGTTTAATGTCATCTACATGGTAGAACACACCTAGTATAGAATCATAGAATCACAGAATGGTTCAGGTTGGAAGGGACCTTAAAGATCATCCAGTCCCACCCCCTGCCCTGGTCAGGGACACCTCCCACCAGACCAGGTTGCTCCAAGTCCCATCCAGCCTGGCCTTGAACCCCTCCAGGGATGGGGAAGCCACAGCTTCTCTGGGCAACCTGTTCCAGAGTCTCACGACCCTCACAGGAAAGAATTTCTTCTTAATATCTCATCTAAATCTCCCCTCTTCCAGTTTAAAACTGTTCCCCTTTGTCCTATCACTCCACTCCCTGATAAAGGGTCCCTCCCCATCTTTCCTGTAGCCCCCTTTAGGGGGGGGACCAGTTCTACCTAGTGTGCTCCCAGTGATGTTACTGGCATCCAAAACCAGAGACCACACTTTGAAAGCAGTATTTCTTTTGCAAAGATTTTCTTCTCTTGTTTGAGTCTGAGCCATGTTCAGCAAAGGGGTAAGACAGAGAGAGGGTGCAGCAGCTCCAGCCTTGGTCTGGGGCTCTGAAGAGCATCTGTGGTGTACACACACCACGGCCACTTGATTTCTAGTTGCAGTTCTTTGTGTAAAATGACACACCAGACCTTTTCCTACATGACACAAGCTGGATCTGAGGATGAGTTAGCACAAAGGACAATTCATGCAGAAGCAGCAGGGACTGGAGTGTAGCCACTGGTCTGGAGTGGCTGGGCTGGGCTGGAACAGTATGAGGATGCTTAACAATATTTTACAGTCGCTTTGGAAAATAAAGCGTAATAATCACCTTTGAGTCTGTAATTCGAAAGTAGATTGTTGTGTTGAGAGTAAAAACAGGCAGCTGTATCAAACACTTTTTAATGCAGATTTTTTTTTGAAAGGAATCGCTGAAGATGGCCTCTGTAAGCTCTTCTTTTCCCTGAGCTTTCAGCTCAAAGACATTTAGAAAGACTTTTTCTTGGTTCAGTAACAGCACATAAATACAAGTCACACCCTACTGAGACTTCTTTAGGACAAAAACTGAATAGAACTTTCTTGTTACAAGGAGGAGTATGCTTTAATAACTCTGCTCCCGATATCCACTATTCCCAAGTGAAGAAAGAATAACAAATTAAAGCTTATGAGGTGAGGCTAAAAATGAAGCCATGAGGGGTGAGGGCTGGTGCAAGTCAGGAAAACTCCACCACGTTCAAACGTCAGGCATGTTTCTTCCTACCCTCAGCACACATCCTTTAATTTGAGCATCCCTTGCACATGATGAATGGCAGTAACTCTGGAAGGAGTCCATAAGATAAGCTCTGCCCTACCCCTACCTCCAGTCCCACCTATTTAAACACTGCACAAAACGGTGCAGAAAGTGTATTCTGTTCCTTCACCCTCTTGTCTTTGATTAATATCTATGTGTTAATTAGCATTCAAAATAAAGGTCAAATTCTGTGAGCGCTGACATGCAAATAATCAGAAGAACCAAAACACTGATATGCTCATAGGATTCTAGGACTGCACACCAACTCTTCTAAGAGTTGACAGGTTACGGGTCCCTTTATTTAGTTTCGGGGTTAGTTGTTTAGTTTTCAGCCAGGTCTGAGCTGAAGCGGTGACAATCGGACCGGCCGCTCTCCCGCTGCGGCACTAGATGGCTCCCGAGCGACGGGCTTGGGTTTTTTTTTTAGAAATTGAGCTTTCTAATAATATCTTCACTTCCTGGCTTAGAACTTTGTCCAACATTTCTGTTCCCTCCTGCTCATACAGTGGTTTTTACAATTCAGCTTTACCTTCATAGGCACCGTGTAGTTTGTTGTTTCTTGAAACAGAGGCAGAAAATAGGGATTGGGGGAATAGGGATGCGCTCCTGGTGTAGCGATTAAGAGGAACTGGCTGGAACAGCCCAAGTCGCCGTCACAGGACATAGCTGTGGAAGAAGGAACCGTGTCCTGACTTCCAACAGAGCATTCACAAAGACTTGCAGAACAGAGCTAGCTTAACTGGGAGCCAGCTTAATTGGCACTAATTGGTTTCCCTTGGCTGGTCAGGTCTCTTTGGAAGTGATCTTCATGTTACTTTTCACAGAGAAGCATTTATGTTTGGTCCTTCTGAGAAAGTGACAACCACCTTACCATTTCAGAAGGCAAACAGCTCCCATCAAGCTTCGATTTTCAAAAGAAATGGACTTTGTACGCAACCAAATGCTCTTGAAATCTTCTCCCTGGTGTGATGTGGTGATCACACAGAAGTACAACTGTTGACAGCAGCGCAGCTCCGAGTTCCTCAGAAAATCTGCAGACTGAGAGATTTAGTAGCCTATCTCCAGTAAACAGAAATAAACAGAAACCTAATTTCCTCTCTGTGAAAACAGATAGAGGCGCATACTTTCTAAACACGGCACGCACTTACAATCCGAAGGTAAAGCTTTCCATCTGGGGAACGTGTCATGGAAAAGGAGGTCAGTTTGCGTATCACTGAATATGTATTCGGTGGCTTGGACACGAACACGAGTAATGCGGAAATGTTGGCGCAATGTACTCCAGAGTTCAAGCTCTGTAATGACGGGTTTCAGATGTTAAGTAAAATTTTATGAAGATCACAATCATGGAGAACACTGAGGTTTTCAAACCCATTTACTGATGGCTGTGTGATAAAGGTTGGCCTCGGGAGCGTTTCTGCTCCCAGAGGGTGGCGGCGTCTGCCACTGACCCCAGGACAGCGTGGGTGTTATCCCAGGGACTGTTCCTCTGCTCCCACTCCCCCGTTTCTCCGGGAAGGAAAGGTGCTTGTGTGGGCAGAAGGGGCCCAGGTATGGGCCGGTAGCAGGACCACAGTGTCACAGCATCACCTACTCTGTTCAGAATTGATCTTTTGCAATTTCACAGTTTTCTAGGTAAGGAGAAGCGTGTCACCACAATCCCCTATCAGTACAACCACAACCTAAATTATTTCTGGATGTGTGGAAACCTCTACATTACACCCCCGAGAGGTTGTCTTAACAGTCTTGAAACGCTTTGCTGAAATGCAACCTCCTGAAGAGCCCAACGTGCCCAGACCGACTGTTCAGAAAAGAACAAAGCACCAAACCAAGGACAGTTGCCAGTAATCTGTGGAATTACCATCAACACAAATGTCATGTGGAGGCACAATGTAAGAAAATCTCCATTTCTATCGAGTTCTTCCCTTTCCCAGTCCATGTTAGTGAAACTCTTTAGGGATCTACAGCAGAGATGTCGCAATAAAGAACAACAGTCCCTTGTGCATATTAAATAGATTTTCTCAAGTCCATCCTCCACATTAGATTAGGCAATACCAGTATTTAAAAATTTTAACCATTTTGAGGGATGAGACAGAGTAGAATGTTACTTTGCTGCACATTAAACTTAGAAAAGCATTGCTCAGTAAACCTATCATAAGCTCGAGCCTTTCCAAACTTAGACAGGAAACACCTGGAGTTCTGTGGTAAAACATCACTGTGAGCGCACTGTACGTTTTGGAACAGATCATTTTGAATTGTTAATAAATATTCATCTTATTGCAGTAAAACACTGTGTGTCCAGTGCTATAAACATTGGTGGAGCTAAATTAAATACATGCAATGTTAGTCATCTTGATTTTTTTTTCCCTAAAATGAATACTTGACTTCCCCTCCAAGAACATCTGAAGTTTTAAAACCTTAAAACCCCAGAAGATAATTCTATCGGATATACAATTTAAATATCTTGGTTTCTGTTATATTTATTCTTTGTTAACACATTCTCCCATCTTTTCTAAATGGCTCATTATAAAGCAAGCTAAAATGAAGTCTTTGTTTCCTTTCCTGGGAAAAGCCTTGCACCTTGGCAAACATATCCCTCTCGGCTCATACAGGAATTCACTGTCGCTCCCCTAATGCTCTCAATTTGAAAAACAAATCCGGAGATGTCCCTAATTATGTGAAAGCCAAAGGGCAAAATGCAAATTGTATAGAAATCCTCAAGCCTTTTCTCGAGAAACCACTCAAAATGTGCCTATCTCTTTTTGCTGTGTTGGTACAACTTGTGACAAAGGGCTCCACAATCATGCCCTGAACTGAGAAGATTTTCCTGATTTTAGGAGTAATCATTTAACTGTTGGAAATCAGCCCTGAACTGAATGAAGACCTGAACTTTCTGCTGCAATGTTCTCCCTCCTGAAAGTGCAGGAGACGCAGCTGAGAGAAGATCCAGTTTGGACTTGGCTCCAAATGAGAACAGAGATGATTCCTTAAAGGTCCTGATAAACGAATCTTGCCTTGCATCCTGCTGCCCAGGCTTACATGAAAGGTTAATCTTTTACAGATAATTTGCTCAGGTCTGGGGGCTGTTTCCATGTTTCTCTTGCCTAACTTTCTTTTTTAAAGCAGGCTTGCTAATATTGCATTTCCCTGTCCTAACAGCTTGCATTGTTCAGGTTTAACACAAGCATTCACCAATTTTCTACTAAAATGTATTGCCTGTGGAAAATTAATATATTTTTCTGTCTTTTCTTAAAGCATTTTAATACTCAGGAAAACAAGATATCATAAATCTAAGGAAAGAAAAGCTGCTTTCAATTGAGCAGAAAAAAAATAAAAGGCGAAGTCTGTTGTGCATGTGTGTCAACAGCTTTCAAAGCTGCGATCCCGGCACAAAAAGCAATCACAAAAATTGTACTGCTCATACAAAAAAAATTTCCCTTGGTGAGAACTCCACAAACACTGAAGCAGCCTTAAAACTTGGCTTATTGTGTCTGTCTGTAGCTCTACAAAGAAGACTACTTGTTTCTATTTTCTGAATGTGTTGAAAACTAGAACATGGCAGCTGTAATTCCGCTGTGAAGCTCCCCCAAACAAACACCAAAACAACCCTGAACCACCTGTTTTGCGCAGACTTCAGCTGTGGAAAATGCCTCTCCAAAGGGAAAAGGTTGGAGAAGGTTTATGAGAACCTAAAAGCGAGTGGGTTCTAGCTAGGATTTTTCTGTAGGCACTGCTTTATTTATTAACTCTCTATTGCTTTGTCCCTTTGTCCAGGAAGGGTATTTATTTGTGCTATCATGACTGCTCTAAAGAGGAGTATTTAGTCACAGAGAGATGTATGATGTAGGCAGAAAGAGAAATCTCAGGCTTAGCTGTTACCACTGTCCTAGGGGGCTGGTGGCCTTGGGCAGGGGACCCTCTGGGCTGGAGGATGAGCTGGGTGCCCAGCAGAGCCCCTGCCAAGAGTCACCTCTTCTGGGGCCGGCCCTTCACCTGGCCACCCTGGGGCTCTTTGCCCGACCCAGGTCACCAACGTGGCTTCCTTCGTCTGTGTTTGCCTGTAGAGGAGCTGGATGACATCTGGAACATACAGCACTACGGAGAGACCTCAGCACTGCTGACAGACTCCCTTTAAACACCAGTCAGTCGCCCCATGGGAGCATATGACAATTACAATATCCAATAATATGACAAATCACAGAATCAGAGAATTGTCAAAGTTGGAAGGGACCTTTCAGATCATCGAGTCCAACCACCAACCTAACACTGACAAAACCTACCCCTAAACCATATCGCTAAGCACTACGTTTACCCATCTTTTGTCTCTGAACCATCTTCTAATTTCCTGACATATGCAGAGTGTACCTTTACAGTGCTGTGCTTAAATAATGCCATAATGCCCTCCTGCCTGGCTCCGTCCATGGGCGCTGCCCAAGGAAAGCCATCGCGCTGCTCCCTGCGCCCTCTCGGCTATTGCCACACTCAGTTTCCTGGTTTCTGTTGACACAAATATTATCTTGCAAAATTGCAGGCATTTTGAAAGGTTGTTGCGTTCAACAGATATTAGTCTTTCCATAAGTAATCAGGCAGTCTGGTGTTCAAATGGCACAGAACACAAACACACCCAAAGTGTTCACGTAAATTCTTGTTAGAATGAGCGGTTCAAGAGCTAGAAAAGGTACATGCAAAACATTCTCTGTGAGTTTGTAAAATTCTGTTTAGCAGCATTGTCTATAGAATAGTGAGGCAGAGTAACAAAAGCAGATACCAGATACTGAGCTTAAAGATGGTTGGAAAAATGTGGAAGGGCTTCATACGTGGATGAGATGCTATTCCCCAAGCCATCCAAACTGGTGATTCTTATGTCATGAATAGATCCTAGATCATCTGACGGGCAGGTTGGGTCTGCTAAGTGGTAGCTAAGCAAAGCATTCAGTAGCTCGCTTTGCTTTTTTTTTGGCTGATCACGGCCAGCGTGATGGAAATGAAATGGATGGGATGGAAGAAGATTAGCTCATCCACCTTGCACAGATTTAATAATCCTCATTATCTTTTTGTGCCTGCTCCCTCCTCTAACTAGCAAAGAAGGAGAAGTTCCCGTTAATAACAGAGCACCTAATTCCCCAGTCCAGCGATGCTGACTGTCCCCACCACTGGGGACTTGGCATGTTTTTCATCCACCGTCCAGAGAGGCTGCCAGGGCACCCAGGTGCCTTCACCGCACCGCAGACCTTCATCCAGAGACCCATCGTTTTCCCTGTAACGTTCAAAACACACACGGTCTTACTCGGTGTCTAGAGACCTTTCCTTTTAGACTTTATTCCAGCTGGACTGCAGAGCTGGGCTGAGATTTCCTTGATAGCCTTGCCCTGCACTGCAGGGCTGAGAAAAAGCTCAGCCTGTTCACGGCGCTCATGAATGGCTTGTTTGTGCGGGTGGTTTTGCCACCAGGCTTGGTACGATGAACACTCTCACTGTTACTGTTTAACTACAGTAAATCAGTTAAAGACTAACTGTGGTGTTCCGGAGAAATATTTTATTTCATGCAATGAGACTGGCCTACAGTCATGTATCTGACTTCCAGACTGGAAAGACTATAAAGAACAATGATTTTGAACTTCGCTGCATTTTTCTCAGGGACTTATATACACACAGAGTAAGGAAGAGGAGGACTTTGTGCTTTAGCGAGCTCAGATGTGAATACATCTTCCCTTTCAAATACTCTACTGGCAGAGAAAATATTCTACTGGGTCTAAAAAAAATGAGCAAATAGGTCTAACTAGGAAGGTGTTTTAATGAAAGATTTCACTGTGCCTTTCTCTAGCTCACTAAACACGCACCAAAGGGCTAAAAGCAGCCATTATTATGATAACTCCTAAGTGACCAGTTCAAACAGGCAGAGCACGCCCCTGCCTGGCGGATGTTAGGGTAAATGCCTTTCCAATAAACTCTCCAGATTCTAAACTACAGCTTTTCGTTTTTCCAGAAGCCTCTCAAGTGCGACCATGTGGATTTTCAATGGCAGAAACATCCTGCTCACAGCTGATGTGTTGTCAAGCTGTTTTCTTCCCCAAGCCAAGTCAGGAGAAAACACATAAATATTCTTACAAGCAGGTCACTTATTTTCCAGCTGACATGCATTTTGCATTCCACTCTTTCCCCTCTATTTTCCCTGCACACAGAGTCCATATTGTTACAGGGAAAGCAGTTTATATGAGAAAATTGACCTGGCACAAGTTAAATTCTTCCAGTAAAACTTGAGTAAAAACCAGCGCGGACACTCTTTTCACTGGAGACTGGAGTATTTTGATTTAATGTAAACCTATTAGGAAAGGATTCAACTGAACTAAATGAGAAAGTTGAATTTGAAAGTTGGCGTTTGGGGTCAATTAACAATTTTTATTTTTTGAAAAATCAGATTCAAATTATATCACATAAACACTTTACCATGCAGAAAACCCCCTAAATTCTCCATCATTTCGAGATCCTACGCTTTCTGCAACCAAACTGACCCGCTTTAGGCTACAGAGAGGACGGCAAGTCTGGTTTGCATTATGCGCCGTCTGAACAGGGACTAATCCCACTAAAACACATCGACATAAAGCAGGGAGAGAGGAAAATCAGCTCAAAGTGATAGGTGGTGTAGAAGAGGAAAAGGAAAATCATTGATGCAAAATATTAGAGAAAATGAGTTTTAAATCCCTGTGTGCACAGAACAAACTCCTGACACCTGAAGCATGATTTAACACTCCAGCAGATGTTGACGTATTTTGTGTTTTTAGAAAAGCATATGACAATTTTGTATAGAATTTTTGCTTTAATTATTAGTGTGTGAAAACAGCATTAAGGAGGTGATCACAGTAAGTTGGAAGCTTTGCTCCGATTAACAAATTAGCCAGTTCTAAACAGATCAAGTAACAGTCAGAAAAGCCAATGACCCTTGAAAGCAGGCTTAAACTTCCATTGGGCCACTTATTACAGCCCACTTGCTCTGGGTGCAAACAATATCAGGTGTGCCCCCTTGGACCAGAAAATCTCTTTATTAAAAAATGAAAGAGCGCTCGGTTTTCACTAGCTGCTTTGAAGTAATAGCAGTTATTCCCAGTAAGAGGGATTTTCAGGACCCAAAGAGTCTGTATTGAAAAAAGGAGATTGCTTTCACTGGCATACTCCAATTTAATTAACTCAGATTTGTAAGTAGAAGATCTGTGTCAGCTGCGTTTGTAAATACAGGAAAATACAAAAGGAAAAAAGAGTTTGTAATCAAATGAAATTTATAGAAAGGGGACAGTATTTTTAAAGTCAGAGAATATGATGTTTAATGCTGAATAATTAATTTTTCACATTGGGGGAGACCCCTTTCTAAAGTTTTTGCCAACTGCTGTACAGCTCTCAAGTGATATTCATGGGAGCCTTTTGCTAGACTCCAGTGGGTGCCGAGGAGGGCAAAGGCACCCTGGATAATGGAGATTTTTCCTTTTGGTTCTTTGGTTTCTTCAAGATGTGTTCTCAGATTTTAAAATGCAAAATACTTCAGCTTCAATTCCGTATTTACAGGTGTTATTTGTCAGAAAGAGAAATGATTCCTCTGCTGCTGTAAATCAGTATAATTGAGGATCGTACTCGCTAGCTCAAAGGTAGTGCTCTCTTTAGACACACTTAAATGTGTATAAATTAAGTGGCATCTCCCAAACTGGGTCAATGCATTGCCTCGCAGTTCAGCATTAATAAATAAAGTATCTAAACCATTTCAATGACTTTATTTATGAAAAATTCATTTTTGGCACAGAGTGAGACTAGGACAGTAGGGCAGATGATACCATGTACTAACCTTACAGCTGTTGAAGTGATTTCTGTTCATTATATATCATCTCATTCATTATAGATTCCCTGTTGAAATGGCTTCCTCTTCTGAAGCTCTACTATCACACTCTATAATATTCAGTCATGAAGGTGGTTTCAGCATTAACACGCAGCTCATATTTGCTGCTTTGAGAAAATGCAGGTCCTACCCTTCAAGTACTTTTGCCTGAGTAACTTTATATATATAAACAAATGCATTGCACATATAGCTTTGGAAATCCAGAATGCCTTTCGCCCAGAACTAGAGAGCGGTTTGTCAGTAAATATCTTAACTAGGAAAGGGTGACATCTGACAGAGCTGCCAGTCTCAAAGCTGGAAACACATCCAGAGTTCGTTTCTGCAGCCCACACATTCCGGAGCGCACCCTATGATGGGCAACCAACTCAGGGAAATCTGTGAGTACATTCAGGGGTAAGGCTTGGAGACAAGAGCACTGAACATATTTTCTCAATCTCCAGGTTTCAAGCTGCTGCACAATTTCAGTTCCAAAGTATGATCTAGTCTAGCTTGGGAATTTTCATATGAAGGCTGTTAGTGCATCTGGTTTGATTTGTTTCTAGTCAACCAATGTGGATTTTTAAAATGTATTCCCTTGGAAAGTTAAGCTGATATTTTCAAGGAAAACAATAAAGGAAATTCAGCTTTGACAGGCACTTTTTTTTTGCTTATACAACAAAAACTTCTGCTTTCAAGTCTGTGGTGTTCCAGAGACGCTGGGGAACACAACTATTTTTTCATGCCAAAGTATGCATTTCTGTCATAAGTAGATTATGTAAAGAAACCTGTCCTGTTACCAAAATCCTCAGTGCATCAGTTCATAAATGTCAGTATCAAATTAAAAGAAAAAAAACCCAGAATTAAACAACAACAAAAAATTATTGCAGATCTATGTGTTTTATCAGCTACTGAAATGACCTGCAAAGCTGCTTGTCGTTCATCTGAAGTCTGTGGCCCCGGTGGTGGGGTCTGATCCTCTGCCTTCTCCTGCCTGTGTTTTCACTTGGCTTCAGCATCAGAGTCTGGTGGTTTCCTCTTCTGTGTCATGTCCCAATTCCCATTTTTGCCTGGATATTTATCTTTCTACTGGTTGCCCTCCAGTCTCAGTTTACTGCTGTAATGACTGGGTTTGATATCTGTCTTACTTCATCCCTACCACTTTCTGGATCATTGAAACACAGTCCTTACAAACATTTGTCAACTTCCCTATGCTTTGGTTCATGCCCAGCTGCAGAACACGCAGTGCTAACTATAATTTCCATCCTTTATGCATATAATATGAGGTTTCCAAATCAATAGTATTTTGTATATTATATATTTTAAGTGGGATTGTAAAAATACCTGCAATTAGTCATCCCTGACACCTTCTCAGACCGTTTTTCAGTTAGTTCCCCTTTGCCAGTTTTATCCAGGAGGTTGAAATTATCCTTGCTGGGTATCTGCTCTGCATTGAGTTTTGTGGAACAATTTTCAAGCAAAAGAAAATTTGCTCATCTGTTTCTGAGAATGAATATAGGGGAAAATATGCTGGTTTGCACACTGTAAGTATTAGGACATCCCACCTCACACGTCACAGGCGGGCTGTGGTGGCACATTGCTCTGGCAGGTCTGGTCACCAAACCAGAAAGACAGGGGATGATGATGATGATGATGATGATAGGTTCTGGGGGGAAATGCCATGGGGAAACCCCCCACCGTGGCAGGGGGGGTGGATCTAGATAATCTTTAAGGTGCCTTCCAACCCAAATCATTCTGTGATTCTAAAGAAAGTCTCTTTTTTTTTAGAAGAGTTCATCATTGCTATGCTGGTGCTGGTGTGCTTCAGATGATGCAAAAAGAGCTTTTTGCAGGTGGCCACAAGCTGAACATCCCAACATGTTGATGCCCAGCATGAGGCACCTTGTCTGGGCAATCTGCTGGGGTGCTGCCACCCCACAACCTCACACTGCAGCAGCGTCCCTGCTCTAAACATTCAAAGTGATAATTTAAATAGCTGTAGGTTGGAGGATGTAGAGAGGCGGGGGTCGGTCTCTTCTCCCTAGTCACAGGCAATAGGACAAGAGGAAATGGCCTCAAGTTGTGCCAGGGGAGGTTCAGATTGGATATTAGGAAAAATTTTGACACTGAAAGGGTTATTAAGCACTGGAATGGGCTGCTCAAGGAAGTGGTTGAGGCACCATCCCTGGGGGTATTGAAAAGATGGGTTGTCATAGTGCTTAGTGATGTGGTTTAGTGGTGGTTTTTTGTCAGAGTTAGGTTGATGGTTGGACTAGATGATCCTAAAGGTCCCTTCCAACCCAGCCAATTCTATGATTCTATGATTCTAATACTCTGAGAGATCAAGTCTAAGGCTTCTAACCTGTCAAATCTGACCTGTCACCCACCATGGGATGATTCTTCTCCCTGTACTTCAGGCTCCTACCTCTTAATATCGTCTCGTTTTGCTGTTGGGAAGATTAATTAGTGTTTGTGAAAAAGACAGAAAAGGGGATAACAGTGGGAAAATCAGCAATTCTGTCCTTGAAGTGAAGTTCAGGCCGTGTCAGGAAGCCGGCCACGTGAAACAGCTGCTCAACAATACGGGTAACACAACCGTCATGAAAAGCTGTTCCTCCCAGCCAGTGGGCACTGAAGGGAGCTCTGGGGACAGCATGTGATCACAGCAATAAAGAAAAGAATATACAGCTGCCCCGGCTGTCGAGTCTTTCAATGTACAATTTAACTGCCTTTTAATGCAATTTGCGTATGTATGAATTATCTTTTAATGCAATTTGCCATCTATGAATTTAAACGCGACAGCCCTTTGTACGTAGCGCATTACGGAGCTTCTCGCTGTTTGCTTTAGGAATTCCTGACGGCCCGGCGGGTGCAGACCCCCCCACACAATAACCCTTAACAAATTGCTCTCGCTGCTAATGAAGGTGGCCAAGGGCCACGGTCAGAGTTCAGCTGTGGCTGATGTCAAGGGCCTTCCTCCAAAGCCCAGGCTGCAGGAGTGCTCCTTAATGCTGGCTGCCCTTAAAGGCTGGGCTCCTTCACGCCTCGCTGGAAGCTGCCTGGGACACTGGCTTCCAGGAGTTTAAAGCTCCTGGTGGTTAATCCCTCAAATGGCCCAGTGACTGCTTTCATGAAGTACACTGGGGAAGATTAAAGCTGCCTGATTTTTTTTTTTTCCTCCCTGAAGTTCACAAGAAACTGCCAGTGTAATTTTAAAAGCCTGTAAGAGCACATGAAAACGGGTTTGAAATAGAAACACATCTATGAAGAATATGGACATTAGAGTTTTATGGTTTCCAAACAATCTTAAAGTGACTATTTAACACGAATTATACAAAGAATTAGGACAATATAGATTATATCTCTATTACGGTTGGTGTAAGGCTACAGAGCTGGGGGGGAAAGGCTGGTCTGAAATTCAAAGCTTTTCTTCTCCTCAGTCAAGCTTTTATGTTCCCTAAGGAAAGCTGGCATGCTTAAACAGATTATAGGGGAATATCTGACACTTTTATTATTGCCTTTTTTGTGAAAGAAGCTAATATTCAACATGAAACCACACTTCCCCCTTCAAACTTTAAAAAACTGAATGTTAACTGTGACATTTATAATTCTAACCTCAGCAGTGAAAGTCACGCTCACACGTATTAAAGGGTGAAATCACCAGGCGCTGGAAGGCAGCGTGTCAACCCATGATCAGCTTTTCTGAATGTTTAGGCGCTTTTCTCTTCTTATTGTAGAGGAAAGGTAGTTGGGTGCCTAACTTGGGAATCTGGATTTCATTAGGCAGCAAGGATCTTCATTAGGGGCTATAGAGCTCGGTTTTGCATCATTTTAGGTCTATTTTTGGATCTAAAATTGAATTTAGCCATGGCTGTGATGATATTTCTTCTCGTCTGAAAACTACCCCGAGGTTTTCTGTGCTGTGACTCCTCCTCTGTGGCTGCATTCCACAAGAATTGGGTTTTTTTTTCTGCTTTAAACATATGTAATTTTAGATAATCCTTTTTTTTTCCGTGCAGATGAGCATGTTCTTTGTGTCACCATTTCTTATGGTGACCAAGAACCAAGATACCTTATTCTCATATTTCAATTCTCTACATACTCCAAACACTTTCTACTACTAAACCTGGTTGCAAGTAAGTACAGGAAAAATGGGTAGCTGAACTTTCCATTCTTTGAAATCCTCTCTCTGCTTCCTTATTGCTTCAGTCAGTGGGACAGGGCACAGTTAAGCAGTATGAATCAAGATGTGGGATTATCTGCTTGATAAACTTCAAGATAATGGTCTCTAGGCTTCCCATCTGCGGTTTCTTAGGCCTTACACAGTCTCTCTTCTACTGGGGGGGGGGCTTCAGTCAGATCTGATGCAGAATGTCAGAAAAAGATGTATTCTGAAGTGATGCAACCTGCAATTATCCTCCTCACAGAACTGCTTACTGTGATTTTTTCTAGTAGTTTAAGCTTTCATCTTAGTGCTTTGCAGCAGCATTTTAAGATTTAGAGGTAAAGCCCCACCACTGATCTAAACCGCAGAGAACGAACTGCTCAGGGTGGCTCTTCAGGGCGACTGTAATTAGTTGGCCGTACACTTTCTTAGGGTTTTAAAAGAATGCTTATATACGCTGATGTTTGAGTCCCAACGCCCTTTCTACGACGTGAGAGTGCAACCTCTGAAGGCCGCTGTGCTTTTCTGCGTCGCAATGAATGGTTGGCTCCGTGACACGGGGCACTGGAAACTCCCTTGGAATCTGCGCCCTGTTACTGGCGTTTTGATGTGAGCTTGGAAATTTTACAACTTGCTTATTCATACTTATTTGTAAATGGTCCAGAGCAAGAAGCCAACTTCTTACCAACACATTGGACATTCTTCTGAAAGTGTGAAAAGATGACAGCATTTTTTTTCCATCTTAGTAGAAAATGTCTTTGACAATGTAAATATTTGTTGATGACATGCCCTCCTCATTTTCTACAATAGCAGCTTTCTTCATCTTCAAAGTGCCACTTGAAGTGTTTATAACTTCTGCTGATCACAAATAGCGTATTTTCGTAGTTCTGAGGAAATTTTCTCACTACCAGTCAACTGCTTTTATCACTTTTTACTCCACGAATATATTTACTAATGGTATAAATAACCAGTAATGAAGAGTCCTGAAGGTATGCAGAACACATTAATTAGAAGGTAAAATAATGCTACTTTTTGTACTTAAACCTCTAACTAGTTCTTCTAACAAAATCTTATGGGAAGGCAACCTCATCCACATCTTGCCTGTTCAGAATTGTTTATGGTATATGATTAGTCTTCAATAAGGCAAAGATGTGAATCTGTATTTTCTTTTACGCCCAGGCAAGGCTACAAGTAAATATAATATGACTTCAGAGGAATTTAGTATATAATAATAAAGTGGATCAAAAATCTAGCCAATTGACTAGGCAAATAAACAGTACCCGTAGCTCCACAGATCTTTAATTGGAATAAGAAAGTACATAGTCAAGCAGCTTTCAAACAAATTCGACTAAGTAATGTGAGAAATGAGAAATCTCTTTTAATTTAGTTATAACAAAAAGGAAAAGATGAAACAAAAAAGAAAGAATAGGAGACATCTTTTGGTGTTGGTGCTCTTTTTCTGAACACACAAAGCAATGATTTACATTAACTAAAAACCTAACCCATCATTTTCTGAACTGACCGTATTTTTTTCCAGCAAACTAATGAGATGATGACAGCTTCTCCAGGCTTTCCCATAAATGACATTCTTCGGCATTTTACTAACACAGCGCTGAACTGCTACAGTATTTCATCTGTATGAATTCATCTCTATGAATTCATCTTATGGCTGTGCTTTACTCATTTAACATAACTTACAAGCGCATATATTCCATGACTACTTGTAAAAGAATAAGGTTCACATTTTCTACATAAATACATGCTCTTTACATCTCTCATGACTTACTCTCATTAGCCATGCACTAAATGATGTTAGACACGAGATGAAGTTAGTGTGTTGATTCTGGAATGCAGCGGTTGCACGTGGTAGACTGGCCTCTTTGCTAAGGTTTATAGTGTAGTTTTGTAGTTCATAATATAGGCAATTTTTACAATATAACACCCCTGCTAATAAAAATAAAATTGTTACGTAAGGCCACTAATAAATAATGAAACCACTACTATGTTTAATTTACCTATTAAATTCTGTGTAGCAGTAAATGTTGTTATAGAGTTTGTTATTAATGTGAGTAACCTCAAGATTGCTGCCAACACTTCAAACATAACATTTCTGAAAAGATGTTGAAATCAAATGATACGATGCTTTGCAACTTACTCCTTTTTACAAAATCAGGGTCAGATTCCCAATAGTTATATGAGATTCCCAGTTATGGACTGCACTGGAAGGTAGCAAAGGCAGAAAGACCTGCTAGAACATCATTGTGAAGATTTATTTTCAAAGTTCCACTTATTTCCATTAAGGACAGTGTAGGAGCTCCAGCAGAGATGCCAGAGGGGCTGTCAGTCCTCCTGAACATGAAGATGCTGTGACATGCTAGGGACAGCCCCTTCACAGAGCATAACCCAGACTGAATGGATGACAGATGAGAAATAGCTTTTTGTTATAACTAAAAATATGTGACTATAAAGCTATAATTATTATCTACCATCATGATTAATGAACTCTGCAATAAAAACTTTTTGGAATAAGAAACTCCATAATCAACTGCTTTTGTTTTTCAAAAAGAAAACACAGCAGCTTTAACAAAGTTCTGCCTTAACAAATCTTCACTGTGACCTCAGGATTCAATTTTAACAAGTTGGTTTTAATCCTGTTAGTTTAAGATCAAAGAAAAAGATTCATTGGCAGGGTTAAATGGAGCAACATTGAAGGATTCAGAAAAGTAAGGCCAATACCCACCAACAGTCCTTCTGTCCTAATTAAGTTTATATTTTTTCTAAGTATTGCTGGCAGGAATTAATGCTCTACTAAGCCAAAGTAGCTCACTTGCACCCAAGGACATTTTTTCACTTGCTTTGACTGTATTGTAAGTTTTCCATTTTGAAGTATTTAGCTTCATTTCCTATTGAGAAAGTGAAGCTCTTTTCAGCAACTTTTTAGCTACTATTTTCCTGTCCAAGAGTCCACACTGCTGGGCTTGACAATAACTTATTCTGGTCTTTCTGAGTAGCTCACTCTGGTAAAGGCACCTCCCAAACCACGGTGCAATGTTCTCCACCAAAAATGTTTGTTTCTGTTCTTGTGGCTGCTTTTTTGGTGTTGGAGCCCATGTGGAGAAAGGAAGCAGCTAAATCTGAGACTATCTGAAAGATAAGTGAACATATAAAACTATCACTGGATATGTGATATC
Organism: Limnodromus scolopaceus; assembly: GCA_028565335.1. Classification (NCBI taxonomy): domain Eukaryota; kingdom Metazoa; phylum Chordata; class Aves; order Charadriiformes; family Scolopacidae; genus Limnodromus; species Limnodromus scolopaceus. The sequence goes on from JAOXNO010000003.1 coordinate 12,024,091, forward strand.
ATTTTATTCATCTTCTAGCCCTTACAACTTTACCGTGCCCTGAAAAAAAGGCTGATCTTTTGGACTTGCAAGATATACACTTACTTTAATAGCACTTGTTACTTCTCCATTCTATTCCTACTTTCGGCTTTCTAAAACCTTTCATTAACTTCCATTCTATGCAGGGGTCTGAGTACATGCTATAGGATCAGCAATTTTGATTGCCTCTATGGTCACCCTAGGATGAAGTATGGTTTCTCATGTTCTTAAACACTTTTCCTTGTCTCGTATACAGTGTAGTATGTGAGGTAAGATCAGCCCGAGACAAAATGGAGAGGCCAAAATGTGGTTACCGGAGTTCTGGTGGTAAAATAGCCCATGTTGTAAGGTCAGTTCTTTGTGGCCTTCCTGGAAACCAGGCAACAAACAGTTAACTTAGGCCATCCATTTCTGCATCTGTATGTATACATGTAATGCATGGGCTTAATTAAAAACAATTGTAACTGCCGAAGTGTAACATTACTGAGCATAACATGTATTTTGTCATGACTTCAAAATGCAAATGTGCTTTTTGACTTGTTATGGAAGTCTTGCTTGCCAGACACTTCTAAATAAAGCCCAGGACACTGGATTTACATCTTCCCTCTCTTAACCCTTCTCTTAATCACTTCCCTCTAATTCCACTTTTTTCAATGTGTGTGGCTTGAGCAAAGCCTCTTCTGTGTAATTGTCTTCTAAATTGGCAGAAGGATAGTGCAGGGTGTGACCCTCCTCCAGTTTTTCGTGCACAATTGTATTCTCCTGTGCCCCATTCTCCTGCGAGCTCTCCCACGTCTCTGCTAAGTAGCCAAGACTATACAAAGCAGTCAGATTCCTGCTCCACATCTGTTGTCTTCCTGCAGCAATTGGATCCATAAAATGAGTTGTCATCGTGGTATTTGATAGTATTCTGAGCCAGAGGTACTGTATCTTCACGTCTGGGAACCCCCAGAGGATGGTGTATCTGTGCTACCCTAGCGATGGTGGCAAGATGCTGCCGAGAAAAACGTCCATGCAGAAGATGACAACACAGTCACGGGAGAAATACTGGAGCAAAGCGTTCCTCAAAATGTTTCTCTTTGTCAGGGATTCATTTTGAGCTATTCCTTACTTTTCTGTGTATTTTGCTGGTAAATCCCACCTTCGCCCAGTGAAATCTTCCCCACGGGTAGAACTTCGCTGAGTGAAGGTGTCTCTGGGTTTACATACGCAGTTAAAACTCTTCCCAGCACAGCAGTGGCACTGGGGCATGTGTGGGTACACACCGGGCACGGCACATTACCCTCATTTATGAGATGAATTGCCCAGTTCCTAGGCAGTCCTAGCTTGACTAGTCCTAGTCTCCAGAAAAGACTCTGGAGAAAACGTGTGCTTAAACAACAGTCAATATTGTGTTCTTGAAGACCAATTTTATAGAAAAAACATACATCATATGTTAGTCTAACATTACTGCTTTTGCCTTAATTCTCTTCTGTTTGTTACACACAAATGTTTTTGCCACCCGTTATTCAACAGTAAGCTTGTCTGACAGCTTTTGGCATACAGTGATTTTTTAATAACTACCATTCATTGGCATACACTTCTTTAATAAGTACCATCCACTAAGCACACATACCAGAGATGTAAAACAGTTTTATTAAATTAAGGAGAGGCACAAACCATTAAAATTATTTTCTTACTAATAAAAGGCAAATGTTTACATTTATTAACACTATATTGAGTTCAAACTGTATAAATGATAGAGGCTATTTTGCAATACCTCCCACACCAGTTTTTAGGGGTTTTTAGAATAGGAGTTTAAAAGACAGCATTTTCTTACCAAACATAGACTTTTCCAGCATTTTGATTGTTCCTAACTGCATTGTCCTAATGAGATGCTCCCCAGTCCCAGTGCTCCGCTGCCGAGCAGGGGCTGGGTTCAGCGCAGCACAAACTCAGCAGCACTGTGTGTTCAAGCTGCTCTATCACATGGACAACTCCTGATTCTGCCTCCTGATAATCCAATTTATCACCTCAGTGGCTGAAATTAACTGTCACCAGAAGCGAGCCAGCACGAGCTGTGCCCTGCGGCCCATCCTCACCTCTTCGACTGCTTCTCTGACCCACCGAAGAAGAAATACCCATTCATTTTCCCCAAATTGATTCAGTTTCTGTGGACAATCTTTTGTTCCTCTTTGGCAACTGTCAGCCAAGAGACTGGATGCTGGGTTTAAACGATTTTTAACTTTAGCAGAGTAGTTTAGTGTACTAGACTAATACAACTATACTGAGAGCGACCTGAGTTGTCAGGGCTGTGCAAATCTGTGCGGGTGACCTAAAAGAGAATCTAAATGATGATGAAAAAATCTATCTAGGCCCTTGGCTATTACATTTCCATGGATCTGCTTTACATGGAAATGAGTATCATCAGCTATTGCATACTTTTCCAGCAGAAGAATCTCTTCAAAAGAACTAGCCAGGGCAGTATTCTTACTAAATATTTAATATATTATGCTAAACAACAACAATGTGTTATGTGAAATGCAGCATGCAATATTTAGAATTCACAGTTATTAAAGACAGAGTGTTCCCATCAATTTGAAATTTTGAGTGGTGTATTTTGGTATTTAAGAGTAAGCACAATGAGTAGGGTCTGTTAGAACTAGCCTTTCTTAAACCCTTCTAACAGGGCACTTTTGAACAGTCTCAGGCGAAAGAAAACTGTACATTTGTAAATAACAGTATTCTGGAATCAATCTCTGATCAATAATCCTACCAACAATTGTATCTAATTCCTCCCTTTTTCCTCCCCCTTTTCTACCTCCCTGTAAGATTTCTGAACAACCAAGCAAAAACGGTTGAACGTGAGCCAGCAGATCTCCCAGCATCACTGACAAAAAAATTTTCACGCTCAAGTACCACTGTAGTAAGAATGTTATAAAATATACCATGAGTTCTCACTGGCACATCTCAATTCCTTCATGTTGTGCTCTGAACCACGATATACACGGTCATTCAAAACCCATCAAATATGTAGCACTCAACCATGCTGGGGGTGCTGCTGCAATATGGGAGATGGTATACAAAAGTATGAAGCATTTTAGTACCTCCTACTGCATTTTTTTGCGAGTGTTCTGTTTGTTTCTTTTGGGTAAAATGATATCAGGCTGGTATCTCTATCATATGACATTATCTCTATCGTACTACATACTTATTGAAGTCGTCAAAACATAAGATTTATCTGTAGGTACTCGTACAACTGCAGGATTGTATCAACATTTTATAGAGTATATCTGGAATTCCTTCTGATTTCTCAGATGTCTTTAATTTTCTTCAGTAACGTAGGTAAGATTAAACGCAAAGCCTGGCAAACAAACCTCCAGCACTGCAATAACACAGAGAGATACGGATTTTTTGTTTATCGTTCTGCTAGAAGAACTTACAAAATGTGGGTTTATTTTTTCCCTAAACTCATAATCAGTTTCAGAACAACATTTATATTTTGTGCAACGTATTCATGTACTAGAAATGATGTCCTATGGCATGTCACCTGGTTATCTCACAGGATGAAGCATTCTCCTGCCTGCACACACATGTCCCCAGGTATGTATGAGCAGAGCTCTCTCCCTGCAATTCCTTGGGAGAAACAGCCTTGAACCTCCTGCTTTAATGCCTTTGTAAAGACACCTTGTTCTGCGATGGTATCTCCTGCAGGTGATTTGCTTTTGCCGTAGAGGGAATGGTAAAAGAAGGAGAAATGTGTTACCATCTTCCCAAGGCCAGTGTGAATTTTGGGAAATGCTGGGGCGAATTCCCAGCTGGTGTCAGGCCCACAGCCCTCGGTGTCAGCCCATCCATGCTGAAGAATTGCAGACTTGAGCATGTCCCCATCACACACTGTTCCTTTACGGTTCTATAGATGTGACAGATTTTCTGGGGAGTCCCAGCTGCTCTCACTTCCCTATTTCATGGACCAGATCCCCAACCCGTGTAAAATCACGGAAGGCTGGGCCAAACCACGGCTGTGCCATGTTACACACTCTAACAGCTTAACTCCCTGCAAGTCGTTGTGTGAGCGTGAACGGTGCAGTGCAGCTGCGTTAGAAACAGGCAGCCGATATTCTGGTCTTGAAAATGTCTGGAATGAGTTGCAATGTGTAGCTGCCCGGCTGGAGGAGGCTGCGGAGCCTGCAAAACACTCGGGCTGACTGTGATTTATGTTTGCTTCCAGGTACATGTAAATTTTCCATCCCCCCCCCTCTAGACTCCAGCACTGTGTTACACAGTCACGAGAGATTAAAATTCCTGCACATTTTCTACAAATATCAGCCGTGCTGAGAAAGAAGCACTGGAAGTATCGTTTGTTTTATGCTTACAAGAATCTTTTACAGATACATATATTTTCTTAGCAATTCCTATTAGCATGAATTAAAATATTCCATTTGGGCAGAATGTTATTTTAGTTAATTTCCTACAGACTGCTTTCAGCCCATTTCTAAGTGAATGGTGAATAACTCCTCAGTTAAACACAGCGCTTTCAGATCCTGCTGCTTAGAATAGCTCCCCGCTCCTCAAGTATTAATTGTATCTGGTTATGTTTAAATGTCATTAAAATATGCAGCAAGTGATCTACGGGGATTCATATTTCTACCAAAAATTGAGCCTGCACCTTAACTTCCCGCTGCAGGAATCCGGGATGGGTTTTTCCTGCTGGGCCTGTTGCAAACATCTGCCACTTCTGAGCACTGAAAAGAGCCCTTGCAATCCAAATTTTAACGTTGTAGCCGAACGCTTTTAAGAGAGAATACTGCTATTTTATTCATAAACTGTTTCGAGCAAGGAAAGGAAAGGGGGGAGAAGAGGCGAGGAAGCAAGCCAAAAGCTTTCTGGTTTAAAGTGTCTCAGCGAGCGGTGAGCCAAGAAAAACAAAATCCATGGCCGGGAGCAGCGGGGAGATCCTGTTTCAGCAGCCCAGCACCTCGGGGGACGGGGCAGCCTCCGGCAGCGGGGAGGGAAAGGAGGGGACCAAGAGGGACCCGGCCGCCCCTGCACCCCAGCAGTCGCTGCCTTGGGTGGGTTCGTGGCAAGGACCCCCAGCTCTGCAGCCTGCCCTGGGGTGGTGGGAGACCAGCGGGAGCAGGACGAGCAAAATCTGGCCCTGGCTGGAGAAGAGCTTGAAGAAATGGGGGAATGGGGAAAGGGCAAGGGCTTATTATTATCAGTATAATAAGCAAAAATAGGAAGAGTGACTGTGCATGAAGGACTACAAACTGCTACACAGCCCATGTGGCCAGCACTGCTTTCAGAGCTTTACCAATCATCTTAAAATAAGAGAAGTAAAAACACCCCTTCCACTGTATTTATGTGTGTTTTCTCTTCTGGGTATACTTGTTAGTCTTATTTGTGAAAGCAAGTATTTTTGTCTGGTCACAGGCTAGGAGATTACTCTACTAAGGACAAGTCAGCAACTGTGCTGTAAATTTGTACAGGGAATTGGGATGAGCCTAAAAAGCTCCTGTTTACCACCCTTTTATGAGGAAAGCAGGGCTGGCAACCCTTCCAGACAGGCTGAGATGGAATGGGAAAATGCATGGAGCAATGGCAGACTGTCCCCCACCTCACTCAAACTACGCATGAAGCCTCTGTCTTTCAGAGAGAAGATGCGGCACTTTAAGGGTGTCACAACCACAACAAATTCACTCCAGATTTAGGCTGCCATAGACGTGAATAGAATCATAGAATCATAGATTTTTTTCCATAGGTTGGAAAAGACCCTTGGGATCATTGAGTCAACCATCTACCCTACTCTACAAAGTTCTCCCCTACAACATATCCCCCAACACCACATCTAAACGACTCTTAAACACGTCCAGGGATGGGGACTCAACCACCTCCCTGGGCAGCCTATTCCAATGCCCGACCACTCCTTCTGTGAAAAATTCTTTCCTAATGTTCAGTCTAAACCTACCCTGATGTAGCTTGAAGCCATTCCCTTTTGTTCTACCACTAATTACCTGGGAGAAGAAAGCAGAATATGGCCCTGGGACCATAAAGTCGTCCTGCCTAAACGACAAAAAGAGATCTTTGTCCTGCCCTGGCAGACACGGGGCCTGACACAGGCGCCCGGAGGCCTTGATGGCCCTGACCAGCCTCACCTGGGCTCTCTGCCCACCCCGCCCACGGGCCCAGGAGTCCACTTAACCTCGGCCCTGGGGCTTCAGCCCCTTCCTGAGCTGTGCTGGAGGTGTCCTGGTCTTCAGGCCCATTCCTGAGGTGTTTGGACTTCTTGGCTCGGCTGTGGACCTGGCTCGCTGCCTCAGCTCTGGTGATCCCTGCACTACCGGTAGGCCATGTTGTCACTGCTCTATCAGTGGTGGTTTTATTTTTAATGGGGTGTTTTACACAGCTATCAAATTCAGGTTTTAGTTGTAGTAGGTCAGGAGTTGCTGTCTGTTACTGGTTGGATCTTTCTGGGCTTTTGGCACTTTGCCTGTTATGTTGGTCGCGTCCTGGTGAGTCTCTTTGCTGAGGAAGCAAGAGGCATAAAACTGAATTGGGAAAGGTTGTATTTCACCGTGGATGAAAAGGCTTAGCTCTGTGACTGGATTCGAGACCTACAGTTGAGACCTTATCAAAGTCTTTCTGGTAGATGTTGCTTCTTAGCTCTGTTAAGCTGAAGATTTCCTCTGGAGGCAGAGGCCAAACTGCCCCTTTTGTGCTCTTTGGTGGAGGAGACAGTTTGAGCTCCTGACTAAAACTTGGAGCCGTTCGGGTTTGCTCGGGTTTGTGCCTCACTGCCCACGGTCCCGAGGGGCTGTTCAAGCTGCCAGAGATTTCTGTGGAAGAATGAGTGATAATTTGCTTAAGGAGCTTCCATGCGGTTCTGGTCTGACGGCTGCCCCTTTGAAACTGCTAAAATCATCCTCTTCCTCTCTTCCCCTTGAACAAGGGGAACCATTATGTGGCCCTTGCCACTGGTTTACAGATGAACCACTTTGTGGATGATAAAATTACTGATGGCATTGCCAAATACTCCCCGGAGTCCCGAACCGGCACAACCCAGTCTGAATGCACAAGGATCTTTATTGTGGTTTCCCTGCCATTATGTTGTTTGATGTTGCTACTTATTTCTGAACATAGCAAAAATAGCCACTGTAACTTGCATGCATTTTGTAAAACTGACTAAGTTTACAGCTAATCATTTAAATCTCTACAGAGACAGTAGAATCCAGTGGTTGGAGTGCAGAAATAAGATGCAATAAACTGGTTTCTAGTGCTGCCTTCTGCCCTTTGCATTACCCCTCTGTACCTATAGATCTCCATCTGTAAAAACATAGACAACAGCTTTCACTCACCTTTATAAATGGCTGAGATGTTCTGATGGAAAGAGTTCTGAACATATGAAAGACATTAATACAATTGTATAGAGAGTTAAAGACATCAGCCAAATATCCAGCCTATGCCATGATCCAGCCAGAAATACAGTAAACCGTAATTGCTCACTGCTGGCCTTCTCACATAGCGCTTTCCAAGACAAGGTACAAAACACTGCAAGAAAAACAGCCCAGAAACCTAAATCTGAACTCTGATCATCAAGGGACAATCAATTATTTGGCATTACAAAAGTTAATACACTTCAGGATCAAATAAGCAAAAGACTGTTGCGACAAAAAATCTGTAATCCAAAATACAAGTTGCTTTTTTTAAAGGAGCCTTTCTTCTAAGGAAGAAAGGATTTCTAAAATCCTTGTATACAGTAGTGTGAGGAAGGCTTACTGTGTGTATATATATGTGTGTGTGTATATACTATCTGAATTCTGCTATCAATTACACTGATATGAATCTGGAACAACTCCAGTGCTATTTACATGTGTCCAAATTGGAACAGACTGTAGGTTGTTAATGAGGTATATACTTTCCAGTGCTGTATTCTGTTCCATGAAAGCAAAGACTTCTTGAAATCAGCTTTTCATTTTGACTAGTGATATTGGCACTTAAGGGATATTTTTCTGCTCTATAGCAATGGGTATGGTTGTAGTAAATCTCTACCTCCCAATATTTAAAATTATCACTTATGAAAACTCTTTGTTATTTGAATATAATGACAGAAAATTTTCATGCATAAACATAATTTAGTGGTCAATCTCACTATTTTTATTAGTTCAGTGTTACTGTCCCTACCTGGGACATTAGTACAAATGGGTATCATTCATCCTGTTTCTTCAATTCAAGGTGTTAGCTGTTTTCCATAGTAAAATGTTGCCTCACGCTGGGTTTGCCTCTAAATCCCTGTGGTAGGTTTTAAGCTACATATTGTTCAATAAGGTAATTTTGAAACTTGAATGATATACAGTTGGAAACAACATCACCTATATTTTCGGAATCCTCAATGAGTTACTAAACTGCAAGTCGAAGTAAGGATTTATAGATGGTTGCACAAGGAGAAAGCAAGGCTTGCTAACACCTATTACGTGCCTGAAAATTAATCTCCTTATTACTGAAAATAATATTGGTGCTGTTTCTGTTTTCATTCCTTTAATTCAACTGATGCTGGCTGTGCTTTACTATATTCTGATGGCATTTTTCATACCACTAAAACATGGTTGGTGACCATGCAACAAATTACAGTGTAGTAATACTGGCATTATGCAGCCATTTAGGTCAGGAAACACAAAATAACATCTTATAAATAACTCACTACAACAGCACTTGGAGGTAAGGAGAAAGGCAGTAATAAAGGCTTTAAGAGTTACTGCATTTTATTTTTGTTAATAAAATAGTATCAATTGTTCATCTATTTTCTTAAAAAGTTGGAAAGACAGGAAGGGTTAAGCTCTTCCACTGGTATGAAAAAGGAACTACATTTCAATCATCTAATGGTAAAACAAATTCATCCAGTTCTTAAAACTCTAGTTTTGAACAACTCTGGTATTCTTTAACGCTCGTCATTTTGCTGTTTAACATCGTTCTGACAAACAATCTGGTGAAAGTCAGATGGTTCCAAGTGAACTTCACTTTGTTCACTCAAACCCAGAGTGAAATTTTCTGGGCTCGTTCACGCTTCTCGTGAACTCTGCATGAAGACAGTCAATGGACTTTCATCCTGACCAAGCCAACTGTTTATGACAACAGTTATGAGAGCCAACAGCCCCCATAAATCCCAGGAATGCACAAAATATAAATGAAAACTCTATTTTCAGAACAAACTACATTGCAAACACTGTGTTCATAAGCTGGCCATGCTGGAGACGGATTTGAGAGATCTGGGCTTACTTTCCAAGTCTACCACAGGCTGCTTTTATCACCCTGAATAAGTTTATATATCTTGATTTTAAATCTTCTGAAAGAAGATTAGTATACCTCCTTTAGTCCTGTCATGGACCAATATGAACACAGAAGGAGGTTTGGCTGGAGTACACATACAGCATCTAGCAGAAGGGAAACGCGAGGAACTAGGGCACAGCTACAAATCTGACTTAAAGTAGTACACAAAAATTGCCAACTTGGCGATTTGCCTTAAGTCAAACAAGATACAGATTTTGATTACAAACAGTATCTTGCATCAGAAAATGTCACCCAGTGCCAGCAGGGAGAAGCCAAGAACTGCGTGGCAAAGCTGGATGGAGCTCTGCTCGTGCAGAGAGGTTCAAAGCCTTCCCGTGAGTCTGAGGATGGAGGACATGGCATCTTTAGGGCTGTCAATCTGACTGCATAAGTGGAAAATTTGAAAGACAAAGTGATGCAGGAGACAGAGGACACACTAGGAGTGGAAAATGTGGATTTTCACATTATGCACTTATGCAATCTGTTCCCCAGAAATGAGCAGAGGAAGATGACAAAGCACGTTACACTTAAGAATCATGGTTAAATTTTCTAACAGGCCTGTCTTATATGGTTTAGATACTGACAGAAAAATAATTGACATGTCAAGGAAGTGTTAGTGGTTTTTGTTAGAACATACACAACTACACATGTGCTATTCAAGACAGCACACAGTACCGCTTAATGGAGCTTTAAAAGTGTAATTTCAAAAGATTTTAATTTAAGCCTGAAGCTGCAATGATTTTTAAATAACAAGTTCACTACAGATAAATGACAGTTGTTTCAAAACTAACAATGCAAATTCACTCCTCAGTATGCTTAGTTTTCTGGCCCGTTTCTGAAAGAAAACATCATGCCAATTTAAAGAAAGCAGCTGGTTTGCATTTATAAAATTTGCATTATCTTTTCTTGGAACTGGATCATCAGCCTTGGGTTAGGAAATCTGGAAATATTTCACTGAATATTTTTGAGCTGATTTCCGTCAGCATGTTTCCTCACTCTGACTTCGGGAGTAAGATTGACCATGTGGTCACAATTTATCCTTGATTTCCATTAGCAGAGGTGAATACTGAAAGCAGGACTTCATCTGAAATGTTTCAGGACATAGTTCTCAAATATTAACTATAGTAGAAGCATTCAAATCACATTAAGTGCCTTGTATCCCTACTTAGCAAACAATTACCACAGGACAAAAAGATTAGCATTTTTTTTATTCACTTGTGCTTTTGCTGTAGATTTTTTCCTTGCTGTTTACAAGTTTAACTTTATAAAATTCTGCTAATAGGGTCCCTTTCTTCTCTCAAGGGTTCCTCCTATGAAGTCATTAAATCTTGTCCCATTCATTCTACTGATACAGGTTACTCATTAGAAATATCAGTTGTTACTAAAGAAAATAAATACACTGATCTCCTCACACTGGAGTTGTAGACCACATCTTCACCTAGTGGAAATCAGCTAGGGGCTTCCACTGAAATGGAAGAAACTCTCTTTTTTTTTTTTATCAGAAGAGAACTGGTCCCATGAGATATGCACCCAGCAGGCGTTGCAGAAAGATTTAACAATTGTAATGGGTAAATGTGCTTTTTCTGTATGGTTTTTTTTTTCGTTTTTCTTAGTTTGCCATTGGGCCAAAACCAAAAGGAAGTAAAAATCCCTTTGTAAAATGAAATAGGCAAAAATCAGGAGATTACATTTTCAGCCTTTAATTACTACAGTGGCGTGTCATTGCTATATCAATGGCAGTGCGGCATACTCTTTTGAGCCATGGACTAAGAGGCCTTTTGTATAAAAACAGGACTCCATTCTTCTGACTCTTTGTTGGGAGCAAACACTTTTACAGGGAGACATCAAAACCAAATCAGGGTCTGCATTCTTGAAATTACTGCTCTGTGCAAGCACCGAGCAGGTTACTCAACATCCACACCTAACAGTGACTTCAAGGCCAAAATACGGTTAATGATGTCTAAGGTTATGCTGATGCCCATGCTCAGCTTTTTCAGTGGTCCCATTAAAATCAGCGACTGCATAAACTAAGCAGCAGAACTGGGTTCTTCTAAAAGCTCTCTAGAATTACTTAAACATGTGAATTTATGCCCTGGTAGAAAAGGTGAAAAGTATCAGGACTTTAACAGGCTACCTTGATCAATAAATATCGAAAGTAATATAAATACCATCTCACTCGCTAAAACCGGTGTGTTTACCTGTCAGATTTAGCAAACCCACTCTTCAAACTTAAGTTTTGAAGGTCATCATTCTGATAGAGCAAGTATGCTGCAATCAAGTCTTAAAGTATGTATACTGTAAGAGCCAGACCTGTGCCCCCAAGATGATCTCTATTGGCACAAGTAACTAAGTGGACTTGTAAAAAGCATCTGAGAGAGGTTTCTGTGCTCCAGGTCCCAAGAGAGACAGTTGCAGTGATTCTCATCATCAATAATGTTTAAGAACTTCAGAGCTGTTTGCTCAGATTTAGGCCATAAATATATGCTATGCACATGAATATATACCTGCTGTGCACATGAATAGCAAAACGAGAGGAAGTCCTGATTTGTGTTACGTGACTGAGAGCTTCATATATTAGATAAGTTAAAGTAATCAGAATTTCTCTGAATCTCAAAATTTTGAAAACCTGAAATATCTTGCATAAAATTATATAATTGTTTATATGTTTCAAAATTAATAACAACACACATAGGGGAGCAAGTTTAGCCAACAGGAGGACGGAATACTATCTGAAAGCCCAGGATGCTGGGCAGTTAATGAAAAGTAAGACTGAAATAGGGCATTCCATGCTGTTCCCAGCAGAGTACCCTGTACCCTGGCAGAGTAAGCCAACTTACTATTCTATCTAGCCATATACGTTGTGTAAATTGCTACTATAATTGGTAACTCCTCTTATTTAGCACTAATAAACAATTGTTACATGACCCAGGTAGTGTGACACTGAATCCAGTCCCAGCCAACAGACGATAGCCTGGCAATTTACTTTCCCAGAAGCTGGATAAGAGCCATAACTTTTATTTCTGAAACCATACTGGCTGTGTGTCTTGAGTCAAATGGAATGTTCTTACAGCAACAAACTCCCTTAAATATTTCAGCACAATTGGATTACGATTATTTTAGTGCGCTTAGCCCTGGAGACACTGATGTATCCATAACAAAGTTGAGTGCAATAAGATCCCAGGATAGGAAGGACTTTTTCTCAAAAATGTGGCATGATTATATGTGTTTTTTAGAACTCCTAAGGGTAAGATATTTCGAGTCTGCAGATGTATGCATCTATTCTGGGAAAGTACTAAATCATAAAAACGTTCTGAAAATTGTGTTCAAGGTGTATATATACACATGTATTTTGTTGTATGTGTGTATATATTTAAAAGTTAATGTAATGTATCTGGTGGTTGATAGCTAGCTTATCTAGGGACAGTCAAGCAAGTATTTAAGGGATTCTGGAGCTTGACAGTAACCAGACTAATCTTTAATCTAAATCTTTAAACCAAACTGACTTAAATTTGCCTCATGTTATGGCCTTCCATAAAAAGCTGGGAGTGTAAACATTAGAAAGCTCATTGCTGCACAGGTGATTATTTCCATGGAGCACTGGGGTGCAGCGCATTTATTTAATTGGGGATATTTCTCCAACTGGCCACTTCTGAAGAGTGAAGCATGTGATGGCTTTGCTTAAGGGGAATGTAAATTATCTTCATTTGATACTTGTTAGCAAGGGAGCGTTTGAAAAAATTTGGCATACACCTGTCTGGACTAATTTTGTTTTCAGATGTATTTTCTTTATTGGCTTAATTATTCAGTATTTCCAGATTTTGATAATCATTAAAGAATCTGCAGCATGTAACAACAGTAACAGAAACCTGGGGGTTCTGTTGTGTTAGAATCCTTCTGCCCCCAATTACTTATTGTTAGGTTTCCCTACCAAGGGTGCAGCTATAAGGAAATATGTATTTTCTGGTGAGTACAGTTCTAAGATCCTCTGCACCTGAGGATCAACAAAAAAATATACTGAACTGTTCCATTTAAAATATAACTTTCCTGAAATGCTCTGTGCTCCTTCTGTGTGTTAAGTTTGACAGGTTGGTATCACCCCCCCTGTGACTCCCAAAATGTAGCTCAATAGGGATTTCAGGTGCAAGTGTGATTTCCATCAGTCAGGACACTGTTGTGAAGAAAATTTCTTTTGGATGGTGTTGCTGAGAGCGAAGAGTTACTCAGAGAAGACTGCTGCTGCTGTTTACCATCTTTTGTAATATTATATTGTTTTTTTCATGCTTCAACTCTGTTCCTAACACTTCTTGGTAACTTCTGCTTATTTCAATAATAGTTGAGATGTAGAAAGGAGAAGAAATAATTAAAATGGACTGGAAATGTTCTGGATCATTAACAAAAGTATTCACGGCATTAGTCTAGCATATTTGTAAGAAAATATCATGTTGTTATTCTTTCACAGCAAATGGATAGAGAGGGTAACTGAGGATTGAGCTGGGTATCAGATCATGTAGGCACACAAAGTTTCACTGACTTCAGCTGAAAATGATTTCAGTCTCTGCCTGCTGAAAGTCAGAGGGTTTGCGTTTTCCAGTTCAGTGCACTTACTGTAAATAAGGAATATCACTGTTCACACAGGACTTGAAAGAATTCCCTGCGCTTGAGGGCAGGACTTGCTACGTGGAATTGCTCATGGATCTTCCCACTTCCCTTTACTGTCTTGTGCCACAGTATATATATTTTTTTGGGGCTCTGTGGATTCAAAATTGTGGAGATATGAGACAAATCTAAATGTCTCAGGGGAAAGATACACAGCATCATTTCTTGCTCTGATTTCTTGCTTTTTGGTGCCTGTATGAAACCCTTGAGCTTTCTTATAGCCTGCACCCTTTGGCAGATGGCAGCCCAAGAGGATGAACACAGCCAGCGCCTGCTGCCCGCTGTGACAGTGCTCACTGTCCCTGTAACGTGACTGTATCCACGTATGATGCCAGTCAGTTATTCTTCGAGTATTTCAAGGAAAAGATTGATTCCTGTGTCTAGTTAGAAGCCCTGTATACTTGCTGGGTGACTGGGACTCTTCATAAGCCAGGCTATTGCCTAGGATCGTTAACAAATACTCTGTTGTTGACTTCAGTATATATCTATTTCCAGCCTAATAAGTCAGTGGGAATAGTCAGAGTCAGAAACTGATTGAGATCAGTAAGAGCAGCAGAAAATGTGGCCTAAGTAGTCACCAAATACTGTGCTGGTTTTTTTTACCGAGTCACACATTATATGTGGATTTTTTAAAAAATCTGTTTTCTATATTCCTTACGAATACTTTAACTCTATAAGGGCACACTGTGTTTGTGTATCTATATATTTAAGTATAAAGACATGCATATTTTGTTCTGGGATTGTTTCTGTTCTCCTGCAGAAGTCTCCAAGAGACACTTCTTTCCATAAAGCACAAATAGAATATTTAATTATAGAGGCTCCAACAAGACATACGCTAATAACAAACAAAGCATAATTCTCTCCTTTTGAATTAGTTTTACATTGTCATAAAACACTTGAAGCCTGGAGTTACACTAGCAATTGCAATTAATAGCAAATCATCACCAAATACTTGCAATTAAACACTATCTAGTGTTGTGAACTATTGTACCAACCAAAGTCGTGCTCTGCAGAACTCCATGCGGAGATTTACACTAACTTTGCCTAGAAAGGGCTGCAAAGGCGGATGCCTCAGTGCCTTTTGAGGATAGCAAAGAACAATAAATCAGGCTGCTTTGGATTCGATTTTACAACTGGAAAAGATTACGCTGATCTCTACCAAAAGGAGAGGCTCGCGTTCTGATGCGCAGCATTTGATGGTTACCCCTCATTTTTGTCATGAAGAAGAAAGGAGCAAATTGTCCATATGCTTTTAAATAGTACTGTCAACATACTGTATTTCTAAATCAGCTTAATCCGTTTTGCTATAAATGGAAACCATGCTTTCAGTATTTCTGGTGGGAATTAGTTAACTAAGTGCTAAAACTTGCCAAACTGCATTTTATATAAAAAAGGAGCTTCATGAATCAAAAGCAGTGTTCAGCTGCATATAAATAGGCTTCCAGAAAAACGTATGCCTTGTAATCACATCTTGATAGTCTAATACCTTGTATAAAATCCAGAAACTATTTTCTGCATCTGACAGTGTTTACAACATGGAGCCTGAAGTCTGCCCTCCTATAGTTACTGTTTCATACAATTATTTATGGCCAAAAAACTGAACTGGCTTCCTATTTACAGCTTGGAGGATGTTTATCTGTCAGGTGAGCACCAAGTAGCTAATTCCAGTCACCCCTTCTGTGTGAAACAGGATGAAAGAAAAAAAAAAGTAATCCGGAGTAGAATGTAAATCGTCAAATACTTGTGAACTTGTATCAGGCTGAGCAGGCAGGGAGGATCGTCCCACAGGGTCTGGACCTTCTGTGCAAGGACAAAGCGATGTTTATTCCACCAGTGCTGCCTTCTTTTATGGCTGTGGAGGCAGAACTGCCTGAAACCAGCGCAGAAATCTCAGCTGCGCATAAAGCAGATGCTGGATAAGTATTTTACTGCATTACCTGAAGCAAGAAGGCAAAGTAAACCTAAGGGGGGTGGGGAGGTGGGGAATTAAGTTTTAAGAGACTGGATAAACCGTTCCCATTTGAGAACTTGAGACGTACAAGGGATGCTCATGTGAACTGGACTTGGCTGGACAGAGCACCCTGGTGTTCCAACCTCTCGATCCCCCGTGGTTATTTTGACCTGATATACTGCAGGTATATTTATATCCCGCAGGGTTTCCAGTGGATTATCAGGTGCTTGTTTTGCTTTCAGCTGGAGAGGCCCTTGAGGGGGGAGATACCTTTTACTATCTGCTCGACAGCAGTAGATTTGATGGATGTGATTTACAAAGAGGGGGGGAAAAAATGGAGTAAGTGCTTGGAGATGATTGACAGAGGCAGTAAATCTAACCCAGCCTTTGAAGATAAATAACGAATGGTGGTGCACACGCAGCATTACCCTTTCCCTCTCTGTTAAGGCATTTCAGCTTGCAAACAGTGCCCTTACTTTTTCATGTGTTGTTGAAAACCGAACATATGGTTGCGCTCAATGAAAACAAGTTGGAATCACTGTCAGATGAACACAGATTAAAACCATAAGAGAAATCTGACCCACTCGGATGCTGTGGCATTAGTGCCCTCCCACTCCGCTGCAAGCACCACCATCGCTACGTGCCGAGCTCCTTCTCGCAGGCTTTGCTGGAAGCACCCTGGCAGTAGGATAGCAGGAAATATTCCTGTTAACAATGATGTATGATTTCCAAACACTTCCCACAAGAAAGAATTTGGTATTAATGTGATTATTTGCTGTGAAGAATATGCTATCACTGCGTGGCTAGACGCCTAGCCTTTGTAAGGAAGACATGGTCCTGGCACGGACTCTATACTCTTTTTTCAGAAATCAGTAGCTAAATATCTGCAGCGCTCCTGATAAACAAATGAACCCTACGTAATGCAGTTTGAGTTTCCCCTTTCACTGCTTGCTTTCCTAAGACTGTAAACTGTCCTTCCCTGGGGGTTTAGCAGTCTGCCCTGTAGTTCAGAGCTCCTCCTGCCTAATACGTTAGGTGGGAAAGCCCACTCTTCTGTGATAGTTATACTCCAATTCCTCTGCCAAAACCAAAATTCAGGTTTTACAGGACAAAATAAAGACTATGAGCAAAGTGTGAGTCTCTGGAAACCTAAAAAACTCATACTAGGCAAGGATTATTTTAAACAGGAGAATACAGGGATCCTATGTACAATATCAGGTGGTGTCCAGCCCAATGACTGGAGCTTTTGTCTGGGTGCTAAGCTTTGTAGGCACATCTTGAATTTGCCGGAAGAGCCACAGTTCTTAAATCCCACAGGAAGGCTGCTTCGGGGCTTCAGGAGAGGTTGAGACCAGCCTCTGACAGGCTGGTGACCCTGCTTTCCTGTGGGACCAGCCCTTTCTGAAAATGAAACTTATTTGTAATAATAAACATATAAGGAGATGACTGCATTATGATCAGAAAGGCTTAGGTTTGAAGTACTTCTGAATTATTACGTTAAAATATTTAGGAAAAAAATATCTTGCTTTGTACATGTTCAGTATATTATGGATCCTAAAATAATTTATAATTCTGGTATGGGTTGTTAATAAGCTAGACAGCAGGTAGTGGCCAAGATTAGTGGTGTACCAGTTCCATGCCAGTATGGGCATTGATGTCACCATCTGATATGTCTTTCCTATCTCCGATTTCGATGAGTCCATGACATGTAATATCTATCATGCTTTATGGTCTTAGATCATATGTTAGAGGTCTGTTGCAACATTTGTCAGCGTCTTTATAGAGGAAAAAGAAACCCTAGGAAATGTACTGATTCACTACTCATGTTTAGCCAAACATGCAAAGCTGATAATATTTAGCAAGCGCCATTCCAAAACCCAAAGTTAAGCAATGTGGTTGGTAGTAAATCTTACTTTTACAGAGAAATTGCAATTCCTGTTTACAAGAATCAAATCTTAAAGTTTTCTTCTATTTGTCCAGAGATTTAGTATTTACTTGTTCTAAGAGTAATGATGGTATCTAAAAAAAAAAAAATAAACCATGATTTAACAGACAAATGAAGGAACATCAATGTTTAAAGAGAAAAATCCCAGGAAGAGGTGGAAAAACATGATTTTTTTTTTTTCTACACAACTTTACTGAGAAGGAGTTGCTGAGTGTAGCAGTGGAACTCCTCTGAGCAGAAGTATGTGGTGCTGTTCTGTGCAACGCTCTTAAAGGTGAAGCTGTTGGCTGTCAGCGTTCAGTTCCACATCACATCCCTGCGGGGGGAAGGGAGCACCAACTACTCTCCTTTTCCAGCTCTGCAGCCAGACTCTCTCTCTAAACAATTTCCTGCACTGGGTTCACCTAAGAGACTAAATTGTTTCTAATACAAGGAATGTAGTTAACCACAACCGATAGACAAATACCTTTTCTTATCACTAATGGATTACAACACTTGACTGCAAAAGCAATTTAAACCTTACAAATGGCATATTCAACCCCATAACAGCAGTTACGCAGGGAGAATTGTTGTTACAGCAGCTTTTCATTATATCTTTGAATGTTTGCACTGAAAATTGATTGTATTTTTTTTTTAAATCAGCAATGTAGCTTTGTTTTTTATCCACTGTATCTCTGAAAATGATAGTTTCATGAGAATAGTCTGTAGGTCTTTGAGCTGTAGACAATTTTTCTTGCTTAGCAGTTCATACTGACACTCAGCAGCAAAGCAGTGATGGCTCAAAACCAGTTTATACATTTAGAGTGGAAAAAAGTTCACTATATTTATTAAAACATCTGAGAGACCCCACCAAGATTAGGGTCCCATGTGATAAATGTTATGGGTAAAAACTGCAAATGTAGACATACATAGAGGTAATTCCCAAACACACACAAGTCTTGGGCAAACTGTGATTTGCTTGACATTATGTAGCTCAGGGAAGTGGGGCACAGAAACATGAAGGTTTGATTCGGAGCACAAACCTCTTGTCTTTCCTGGACTAAGCCTAGAATTAGATGGCCAGTCCAAAAGAAGAGGGAGGACTGCATTCCTGTCAAAGTCCCCTGTTTCCAGGGGAAGGAGCTACCACTCGCTGTATTCAGCAGGAGCTTCACCTCCGAGACATCATACGGATGGGCAACCCTCTCCATCTTCTGCTTTCTGGATGAAGAAACCCTGTGAGTTTTTTCAACGTATTTTTGGTAAATCTATATTATTGGTGACAATGAAAACGTTGATGGAAAAATGTCAGTTACTCCCTATCAATCTCCCCAGTATCTGAGCTCCTCAGGCAGCCTTTGTGTACAACGATGAGATCCACTTGCCTAATGTGTAAACTCTGTGCATGTCCAGTGTT
>JAOXNO010000003.1:12043459-12073322 GCA_028565335.1 Limnodromus scolopaceus
TTACACACTTCTTCCCTGGAGGTACCAGCGGGAGCTGATGTCGAGGTGGTCCCTCAGGGTTAACTCTCTGAATTGCCCTGGAGACCTTGGGGCCATCAAGTTTCCATCTCCTGCTCTCCAAAGCAGACTCTGAATCTTACCTCATGAGACTTGCTCAGGCTTACGCCCCCACCAGCCCCCTCCTAGCTCATGCTTCTCTGTTAAAGCCTCAAGTCTAGGAATCACGTTCTGAAGTGGGAACATCAGCTTTCATCACAAAATTTTTAGCCCTCGGAGGAAGGCTTGAAACTAAAATGTAAGTTCAAAGAAAAATTACTACATTCTTTTTAGAACGCTTCTGGTCTTGAGTCAACCGCCTGACTTTTTGTCATGCCTTCAACAACAGGGACTACTAAGTTTGTGATGTCCATTTCTTCAGCAAAAACTGCTTTGAAGATATATATTTAGTGGAATAGAAATATTCATTGGTAGATTAAACACAAGAAAATATTTAATTCAGGCACACTAACTCTTAATTCATATTAGTTTGTATTTGGCTGAAACTAAATGTTTAACTGATTCTTCCATGTGTTTCAAACACTGTCCTAGAAAACAAGTGTCTTCAGTCACACTTGTAAGACTCGCATCTCTGCTGTGAGATATTTTTAGCTTCCCAGTGACTTTGGGAACAGAGTGTGTGAAAGGAACGAAGGAATGATCCTGTGATGAGCAAACAGGACAGTCTGTGTCTGGCCCTTGCAGCAGCAGTGCCTACGGGCGGTTTTCTTCAGGCGCTGGGGATTCAGTGTGAATCACTGGATATAAGGACATGTGGTGTGCTCTGGGAATTTTCTGGTATTAATTAAACCCCATTTTCACGCTCTTCTATACTTATCCTACTCAAAATCCTAATTACTAACAGGTTATTTCAGCCACATAATTGCATCAGTTTTACAGTAAATCTCCTGCAATCGTATATACACAAATCAGTATTTCCTAACATACAGCACAGACATCTTTTCCATATATCTGAACCTAGTAGTCATAATTCATATATTCTCTATGAAGTTATACCTGGCATAAGTCAGCTCCCTAAGTTGAAACATGTTATTTCAAGCTTGTGAACAGCGGCCCTGTTTTGCCTTTCTAGGCACCTGGGATACCCAAGTGGCACAGTCTTTCCTAAGCCCATGCTTGAAGGACTGGTGGGGCTGTACCACCAGGTTGTAAAACTCCTCACTGAAAGACAGGATCTGGAGATGTAATTAAAACCAGTTACGTTGCCCTAAATTACTTCACAAATAGCCATATCTCAGCAAAGCCATGGTAACTTCCTGCATGTGCACTTTCTGCATTCACCAAGTACCATGTGGAAGTGAACTGAGCCAAAATCATCCTGGAAGTGATGATTTCAGCACACTGGCGAAATAAACCCCAAAGTTTTAATCTGATTTTGTTACCTCAACTGCCTATCCAGCCACTACTTGATAGTTTTGGGTGAAATGAATTGGAAAGTTCTGAATATAATGATACTATGTTAGTAATTACATTACTTAAAATAGAAAATAGTGGGTTTTTTTTTTAATCAGAAAAGAAAGTATCTGTGGATTCCAGAACTCAGTTTAGTTTTCATTCCTATTTCTGATTGCCTTTGTGGCTTGGAGAAACCCACTTTCAGCTGCCTGGATTCAGACCCTGTTTGGTACCACTTCTTCTGGGAACGCTCTTACCCCCAAGTTATTCCTGTGACCCCCTGAAACCAAGCCTGGCCTCAGCCTGTGGAGTCTGCTGGTGGCAGATGACTTCTCCATCCTTTGGTGGTGATGTGTTTAGTCACCCTGTGAGGGAGAACCCTGCATGGTGAAGGCAGATGGCACAAGGTGGCCTGACTGCAGCTGGGGCCTGCCCACCCTCTGGGGGGGCTATATGGGGTCAGGATGTGTAGGGTTTTCCCTGGGGATTTTGGAAGGTGGCTGCAGAGCCAGCCTCAAGACTCTCCCAGCAGCTGGCAAACCTACCAAGGGGTTGCTCAAAGGTTGCCACTTGTCACCAGCATGACAGAAAGTGTAAATAGCACATGTATCACTTGAAAAAATGCAAAAAGAAATGAAACTCAAGACATGGCTATCTGGTCTGATTAGGATGGCACCTCCAGCTATCATGAAGGAATGGTAGCAAGTCCTTATAGTTTAACCCTGCTATATATACAGATCTTTAAAGATATGATGCCTAGCTCTAGCAGTGCTATTATGAGTAGGGCTGGAGTACTGAGTCAGCTCCCAGGTTTTCTAGTTAGTGACACAAGTCAAAACACTCCTTAACAATGTTTTTCCTGCGTTGCAAACCAGCATGAATGAAATCATGGGGTTTTGGGCACGGAGACAAGAGTGTAAAGTGAGCAGCACATCCAGGGCAGAAAGGAAATCAATGAGCATCTTCTCTCGGTACAAAAATTCTAGCTACCCTGGGTCTCTCCCCTCCTAGCCTGTACCTGATGCGGTCATATCTAAATTACAGTGAGTGTGAAACACCATCAGTGAGAACAACACTGTTCTGCATGCTTTTCACATTAAATAAAATGACCACACAAGGGACAAGGTAATGGAGAATATGGCCCAAGGGAAAAATTATCTGAAATAATGGTTTCTTCTGAGTTTGAGAATCACTATTATGCGTACAACACTGAGATGGTCAGAGTGTTACAGTCGGATTTAAGGACTCCCAGGCTTGTTAGGAGGGTCTGGATCTCAATTTTTCTGCTTTCCAGAATCAGCATTAATGTCCCAGAATGTGGGGACTAGTTATGAGCTTCGGGTCCCAGAGTCATCTGCATTTTGGCTATCATTTTATCACTCTTCTGCAAGCCATCTTCTCCAGTATAAAAGAAGCTATACTCGTTAACAATCTTTGGTTAAAACCAGCAGTAACGTGTCAGTGCTGTAGATTATGCGTGTCAACAGATCCTTACTGCGTAATGGTTTGGTGTTTATCATACATCCCCAAATATATTTTCTGAAAACACTTTAATGTTATTTCATTTCACACTGTAAAAACTCAGGTTTCAACGGAAACGTCAGGCTTAACAACAGCAAAATCCTTAAATAAACAGCCTTTTGGGGGCAGTTCTGTTAGAAGTACATTTTTCAGGAGCGGGTGCCATTTGTCGGAGCCTGCCCCAAACTGTCAGCAGACCTTTTCAATCAAAGCAACAGCTGCCGGACTGATATAGTCCTGCACCAGAATGAGAACCCTTCAGAGCTGACATGCCCTCGTCTTATCTCGGAAGGGTCTGTAGCTGCTGATACCAAATCACTAAAAATGGCAGCAGAAACAGCAATTCGGGGCTAATCTAACAGCAGGGGCTGAAGGGAAGCGCAGTCCACCCCACCCCGCATTCCTTGAACACCCAAATCTCCCTCTGGGAGTCTTAGGTATACAAAGAATAAATGCTTTCTGTATCTGTAAACTGATTCACATTTTTCTCTCTCTTTTTTTTTTAAGAAGCCCTATTAATTGCTGTTAGAAATAGTTAAATGTAGCAAGCTGTATTTGAATACAGAATTCATGGCTAAAAATTTTTTTATTAAAATAGTAATTTTAAGCAGCTGTTATCACTATTACAGATGCTTCCTGTTCATCATGAGTGTAGTTATAGCTTGTTTATAGGGAATATAACTGCAGGTGGTGTAGCTATGGCTTAAGAAGTGTTTTAACAATTTAATTATTGGCTTTCAGGACTTTTAAAAAAGTTTCCTATTTTGTCTCAGACTTCTCATGATTTTCTTAGTCTCAAGTAACTGATTCATGTTTTAAGGATTAGTGAAATCCCTTAGTGAAATAAAGTATTTTATTATTCATTAATGAGGTAATATTTTGCCTGATTTTCTATCTGATCATTTTTCTATCGCTTTATGCTGCTGCCATAAATCCACTGACTTCAACTCCGTTAGACCTGGTTAGCGAGTCTGTTCCAGCATGACCAAAAAACCTAGTGTAGGCGTGGTATGTACTTCATTATAGGCTCAGTTGGTCGCGTTAAAAGTGATGCTTCCCTAATCCTTCCCTTGATTAGTTCAGTGTGTATTAATATATGCAGCCTTGTCAACCCCTCTTTAAAATGTGTCACATACTAAATTTTTAGTATTATCTACCTAAATCTTAGTCTAGACAAAGGCAATGTGAAGCTACCAAAAATTTCCATCCGTACATATGAGCGAGAGCAGCACTACAGCAGCCCGGAGCTGAGGATTATACTCGCCTGGGTTTATCCAGCCCTCCAGGGAAACAGCCTGCCCCTGCTCTTAAGTAACTTGAGGGACTAAAAGGTCTGGGTTCCGCACCTGACATAGCCATGACGGTGGGTACATTAAGCTTCTGTGCCCCGTTTCCCTGATGACAATAATGACACAACCCCTCTTGACTTTTCTGAATATTTATGCTGCACACTCTTTGAGACAGGCGCTACTGTCAGTGGGGATTCAATTTCTGTGCGGGTCCCCAGGCTCTATGAGAGTAATAGCAATAAAAGAAGACCCACAGCCTTGGATCTCATGTAACTTTTATACCATGGGTTAGAGGTGAAGGAAGGCAGAAGGTGCCACCTCGCCAGTGCGAGCACAAAAAATATTAGTCCTGTCTGGCTCTGATGTGTGAAAAAAGCCCACTGAAACCAATATGAGCCCTGACCTTACCGGGCAGCCTCACTTTGTTTCTGGTGAGCTGCTTAAATAAACCTTTGGGTTCTGCTGTGATAGCTGAACGAGTAAATAACCTTTCAGATGCCCAAGTGGAATTAATACAAAGCCACGGTTTCTTAGCACATCCTCCAGGCATGAGCCGTTCTGAGGAAGTGAGAAAGCCAGAAATGGAAAGAGCAAATGCTCTTCATCCTAACGCAACAGTTGTTGGAAATAACAAGCCGGTTGTAAAACTGTCAAATATTTGATGCTTATGTAAAACACTGCGTTATTTACCTTCTGTTGCTAAAGTCTGCTCTGTTCCATTCATGCCACACAACTAATTTATCCATTTAGTACTGGCAGTAGTAATGCAAAATTAATTTTAGGAGGTTCTTACCAGTATTTGACCATTTTCCTTTGGCCTCCTACCTCCTGCCACAGGAAAAAATAGTGTCTGCTAATGGCAACAGGGAAAAAGTGTAGGAGCTGAAACTATTCCACAGAGGCATTGCTATGTGAACTATTACTTATATAAATAAGTACAACACTTTTTTGATAAGGATTTCACATTTGGGGTTTATGAGTTTCAGAACCGACAGTCAACACTGCAAAAGAGAGCCATGAAACCTTCATGTGCGACAATTTCTGATGTCTGTTGTCATTAAGAAATGGGAATGGAAATCCTTCAGACCCTGCTGATACCGCAGAGCTGAGCAGCATCCTCAGTTTAGGTTTTATACAACAGTTGTGCTCTCACCGGGTCTTGGGGCCCAAATCTGGTCTCATCCAGGGGAATAATAAATACAAACATACAAACAGACCTTAGAACATACAGCATCACAGAAACTGATTCAAAACAGATATGGGAAAGATCATGTGTAACCTTGGTAACAGTGCTGGTATTTAGCTGTATGATGTGATGGCTCATTCAGCTCTGTCGTTAGGAATCCTTTAACTGCATTAAGTGCAAGTTGAACATCATTAAAGCGGAAAGAACTTTGTCCTATGGGCTCGAACAAAAATATTTTCAAGCACAGAGACAACATCTGGCTATTATGCCACTGCTGCATTTTAGATTAGACCTTTGTTTGCTCACATGCGGTTTGAAGCAGAAAGAACAGAAATAACACTTGCCCTGACTGCTTATTATAAAAAGCATGTCAAAATTATGAGCACAACTTACTGCAACTCCTATCTAGCTAAATAAGAAATAATTCGTGCAGCTGAAATGGAAATCTTGGAAAGACTACAAGGTTTATGTAGTGCGGTTTGACTCTAACCACCTGTTGCAAGGATTCAAAATAGTTTCCAGTGTCTTTTCACATCCCGGGGCTCTGTGAAAGAGGTCTCTAAAAGGGGCATTCGAAACAATAACACTCCCCACCTGGAAAGGAAAGTCAGTGTCAGCCTTTGCGGCAGCTTGGCAGCTGCTAATGTGAAATTCTTCCTTTAGTGATAGGGGGGAAATGGCCGGTTTGAGTTCGAACTGCAATCTTACTTGGGTTTAAGTCTGTGAAGCGAGAAAGCTTGTCCTGGCACCTGTTAAAATGCATCAGGCATCACTTTGCTTCATTGAACCTATTGGCCTTTCCAGGCTAATAATAGGATATCAGTAAAAAACAGCCACTATGGGAACATCTGTTTACCAAGAAAACTTTCAGTTCCATCTTGAAGAAGAATCACAACTTTTCCTTTCTCCTTCAAACTCCCCGGGCGTCCCCTGCAGCTGTTTTCCCATGAAACAATAGATGGATTCAGACTTGCCCCAAAAAGAAGAGATCACACCCCAAAATGACATCCCTCCTAGGGTTACCAAAGCAGCCAGGGTCTTTCTCTTCTCGCAGGAACTGGCTTTTACACAGACGAGGATGTCTCTGCTTGGCCTCCTGTGCTTGTGCTCTTGGATTCTCAACTGATTGAGACTAAGATAAATGTGTTTGGGAATAAAAGGTTTTAGCCCACTCTATGTAAATTCTTACACAATGTTATCATCGTGGAAGCTGAACAGCCAGACAAATAGCAGTGATGTGTAGCCCTTGTCTCTGGAAAATACTCTGAGTAAACTTAAACTTCAGTCAACAGCTTTTTAATTTCTTTATAATTTAAAGTTTTTCACTTACACTAAGCTAAACCACCTTACACTAATTGTGGAAATGCTCTGCCTTTAGTTCAGCAGTCCAAAACAATTTGTAGTTTTGCAATCAGATCCTCCTATTTTGAGAAAATCCTACTGTTACTCTTCAAAATCCACACAAACAACACATAAGTTAACTCGAAGGGTGATCAAACAGGGAAATTAATCAGATATGCATATAATATACTGCACAATGCCCCAAAGTAAACCCATTTATTTAAGGGTGGTGGTAAATAAAGTTAGGTAAATATTTAAGCAAAAGTGAATTTTAAATTCAACTTCATTTCTTTCAACAGGACATCAGCTAGTTTTCACTAATTTGTCTTTAGCAATATAAGCCACAAAAATCTTCACTTACATCAGGTACTTGACCACTGACTTATT
This sequence comes from Limnodromus scolopaceus, assembly GCA_028565335.1. Taxonomy (NCBI): domain Eukaryota; kingdom Metazoa; phylum Chordata; class Aves; order Charadriiformes; family Scolopacidae; genus Limnodromus; species Limnodromus scolopaceus. The sequence continues at coordinate 12,050,636 of JAOXNO010000003.1, forward strand.
TGCAGTACGTGTCTTTATTTGTATTATCATTATATCCTTACATGTTTGCATTGATGTCTTCGGTTTAAACATCCCAATTCTTAGCCCCTTGCATTCATTTGTTCAACTTCTGTTAATCTCTCCATACTTTCTTAACACTTCTCTAGAACTTTGGATAAATAGCTTGTATTATTTAGTGCATGCCCAACTTGTAGACTTAAACTGAAGATGTGTTTTCAAGCTTCACAGAGGGGACTAGAAATACATTGTTCTAAATTGTACGCAGTGCAGTGAAAGATACTTCTTTTTTTTTTTGTCATTAACTTCCATATTTATCCAAACTTAAATCCTTTTTAGATAAATTGCATGTTGAGGTCCCAAAAGAACTACAAAAATCTTGCCTTGTGCTTTCCCTTTTATAAAAGCCTCTTCCGGAGAGATGTTTTCTTTTCTTCTCTTCTTCCTTATATGTTTACTTCTATTTATTTTTCCTCTTTTAACTGTACAATAAAGGAGTTATGTAAAACAACATCTGAACATACATAGCTTTTATCACAAGGTGTTTAAGTGTATAAAACTATATTGGGTCAGTCTAGGAAGTCTTTAAACATCTGTCTAATGTCTTTCCCCTAAGTGGCTCCTTCTTTTGCTTTGTATTTTCTTACACGTAAAGGTTACATTCCAAGTACCAAACTGCTAACAAAATGGAATCATATTTTATTATTCCTCTAATTTTCCACTAAGTTCTACCAATTTACTTGTTGCTCGTCTACATCTTTTTTCCTTCTTTAGAATTCAATTTGACTCAAGCTCTCAGCCTCCTCTGAGTAGGTGGTCTGTAACACTAAACCAGCCAGCAATCAGTTTTATGCTTTCCTTTCTGACTCCAGCCCCAGCTTTCTTTTCACAAACAAGGGTAGGAAATCCTCTGTCTGACACAGTAAAGGATAAAGCTAAACAAAAATCAGGCCCCTTTGTGATTCAGAGATACTTAGTGCTCTTAATGCCTAAAATGCTCTGTGTTTCTGATATAATAGTATACTTTAATCCAAAGGCCATTTACGTGATAGACTGGGAGAGAACAACAATGATAATAAACTGTGGCTTTAGAACTGACCTTGAGCTAGAGTTTGTTGGATTCGTACATCCAACCAAAAGGAAATTTTTAACTGTGGAGCTGAGCTATAAACTTTTATAGAATGAATTCAGTTAGATGATGACACAGAGAAGAAAATTAATTTTAAATAACTTGGACACTTGACAGTAATGCAAAGTAACATGTCTCCTAAATCACAAGGAATGGTAGAAGTCAATGTGTTTCAGTTGCAAAGTCATTATTCCAGGTTCCACGCCTGTATCTGCTCTGCAACTAATGGTAGAAACTGAAATTTAAAATAAGGACTAGAAAATGAGTGCACTGTAACAAAAATAATTGGAGTGTTCTGAAAAGGAAAGAAAAAACCCAACATTTTTCCACTTTCAAACAGAAAGCTAGTAACACATAGTAATCTGTAACACAACATAGTATGTTGTGGTTCACTATCTCGTGTCAGAAATGTAGTTTGTCAGGAGAATAGAAGCAGCTGGTAATCTGGATGTCACAAACTGAAGAAAGCAGAAATCGAGCAGTTTACACCAACTGGCTTGTTACGAAGTGGGAGACTGAACTAAAAATCTGTCAATTGTTTTCCATAAAATTCTTCTCAGGTGTCAAATACCACGGTTTGGATTCTTTAATGACTAGTTAAGGTTTTACATACTCAAAGGAAATGTAAAATGAACGCGTGTCTTTCATAGATGAGTGGATATGCCATTTGTGGATTATTTTCACATGCTTATAGATGCGAGTTAGTACTTAAGACCCCAGTTTTTCTTATTCTAATGAATATACTTAACTTTAAGCAGATGACTAGTCCCTTTGGCTTTAGTAAAACAAATTCCATAGTTATTTAAGCATTACTATACATGTTTTACATGTTCAGGCTTTTTCTCCCCTGTAATAGCTTATGGTAACACAGCTTTCGCTAGGGGCAGCTTTATCCCTTGGAATTCCTGCTCCCCTACAGATCATACCATAGGCTTGTGTGGAACTTACAATAATAGTTACAATAAATAGTTCTAAATTTACTTTTTATCATTAGATTAGAAAAGATTTTACAGATGTGGCCAACAGCTCTCATAATCTCACTTAGTGAAATCTTCGCCACTGACTTTGGCTAGACACGGTTTCTGCCCTAGCAGATATCAAATTAATTGGACACTATGCTCATTACTTCAGGTCAGGATTTGTCTTTCCATTTTTAGCAGCTTTTAAAATACTGTCCTTCTACCTATCCTACTTGCTTACTCACAGCCAGTTTCCTTTGAGAAAGGGCTTGCGTGGTTCGAAATGTTGTGGCTTGCAGTTAAGAGCTCATTGGTTAACTCATCAAGGACAGATATAAACAAAGACACTTTTTCTTTTAGCATGTTTGACTCGTATACTTATTTCCATATTCCTTTTTTTTGCCCGCAAAAGATGTTGTACATCATCTGATTGCCCAAGAATATGAATGACTTAGTGTGATTACTAGTCTGGTGGCAAAAAGCGGTCAAGACCTTTCCCAAGACCTCCATTTATAGCCTTAATTTGCATTCTTCTACAGGGATAAGTAAATTCTACCATGGTTTATCGCTTCATTGACAACTCACTTTAATTAAACAGCCATGATAATTACATTTCTTCCTGAAACTGCAGGAAAACACTTTCTAAGCAGTTTAAAGCTTTTGGGCTTAGTTTTTTTCCAAGGTTTTGTAAAGGAGGGGAATTAAATGGTTGCTGTCAGACACAAACAAGCAGGAAGGGCCAGACCCTGCAATCCTCCTTCATACTGAACAGAACCTCAGGCTATGGAATAAACCAATGGAAAGCACATTATTTTTAGGGTAAGTTATTATTCAGGATAAAAAGGACAGAGTTAGTGACAAGTGTATCATCTCAGGTCTGACTGTGGGGTTGTGCTTCCTTTGTTCTATAAATCTATTTAAATTATAACCCAGTATTCAAAAGCAAACAAAGTCTAAGGGAGAGACTAACAGTGCATCACTCAAATCTGGGGGACTGGCAGGAGCACTGCTTTTCCTTGAGCTTATGCATGAAATTAATTTCATCCCAAAAGAAACTTCACAGCATCTCCTCAACCCCCAAACTCCTCCCTGTTTCTGCCTGAGAGACATTACTAAAATGTTCCTCGTTAATCTAATGAGTTCGGATGTCTAACAAAGAACCGCAGCAGAGTGTCTGGGGAAGGCAAGCTGGGAAAACCCAAACGCAGTGTCAGCCCAGTGAAAGTAGCCTTTAATAGTCTATAAAGCCTGGAGATTTGCAAGGGGCTAATATATTATCTATCGCTCTCTCTGACACCCTTGCTCATTCCTGTGTTTATTACTTGCTTCTTAAGCCTGCTATTCTGCAAGTCTGCAAATGCCTCCTGCAATGGAAAGTCCACAGAGAGGGCAAACAGACTCGCTTTTTGCTAAACTTCGAGAGAAGGAGAGAAAAGAGAGAACATTTTAATTAGCAGCAGGGGGTTAAAAGGGCTAAAACTGAAGGAAAAGGTTCTAGTTGCTAGAGAAAGGTTTGTAATAGAAACAGTCAGCAATTCCCCTGCTGCAGAGAAAACCTTGCTACAAAGCTTTTAAGAGGAAACAGGGAGGCCAAAATGAAGGGAAAACAATGAAAGGTTATATTAAAAAAAAAAAAAAAGCATTGGTATGTACTGGCTCCTTCAAATCCAGGAAGGAATCAGAGAGCTGGCTGTGTGAACTTTTAAATTAAAACAAGAGTTGCTAGCAGGACACTTAGGAGCTGTAACTGCATCTGAAGACGGTTCGTTGCTTTATGTTCCCAACAGTCTGACGCTCACCACTGCTCCAGGCGGGTTGGGAGAGGCAGCTGCTCCCCGCTCTGCAGCAAGAAAGGTGCCAAATCCTGTACTCTGAAAGGAGAGCTAGGGACTCTGGACAAACTAGCAGCAAAGGGAAAGTATTACTAGCAGAGAAAATGCAAAAGTGAAAATTACATAAATTGAAATTTTATCACAAGCCTGTGCTTCAGGCAACTGCCTCAACTCCAGTGGAGCAAGGGAATCGGTGCAAGCCAGGGATGGCGCCTCCGAAAAGTGCCGCTCCCGAGGCCTTCTTGTGTGCCAACGTGCTCTTTATTTTAGAAACAGTTCATGTTCTATGACACTACCATTACCTGGCTTTTCTCTGTTTGGATTTGGGGTGAACTAAGCTTTAAAGAGTTTGATACACAGTTTTTGGAAAGAACATAGGAAGAATTCTTAAATCATTCCAACTATGGATGTGACATTTCTGTAAGACGTATGGATAGATTTCTTTAAGATATATGAATACAAGCCTTGATTCTGAATGAACTACAAGGGAGACACAAATATGCAGTCGGCGGGGTCTCCTCACTAAACAAAGATAATTTTTTTCCTCGCAAAAAATTTGCATCAGAAAAAAGCACTGTAGAGAAAGGAGTTAATTTGCTCTTAGGTTTCAGCAAATGATTAGAAACTACCACAATGTGGTAGAGAGTTACACACTTAGGTAAGATGATCAAGCGTTATTTTTTTTTTTAAATGGTTAAAAGTTTGTGTGAGAACTGTGGTAAAAGGAAATAATGGTAGAAATGTAAGATAACTGCTCTGGTCAGCAGAGGGGCCGCTCTGCACAGGGCTCCTGGGGCTCTGATTTAAAGCTATGCCTTTAGCCATCGGTAGTTCAACAGGTCAGACCGCATCTTCGTGTAGGACCACATGCCATCTGCTTACACGTCAGTCCCACCTCTGTCCCTACACACAGCAGTACTTGCCCTGCATCAGCAGTCTTAGGGGCTGCACAGACTCAGCTTTTAAGGAAGAAAAAAAAAATGTCCTTTTTTTGCTAGGGGGAAAACCAGTTAGCCAGAAAACAGTGGTGCATCTCCACATGCCACACAGGAAGAGGAATTTAAGCTTCCAACTGCTCTGTGTTTGCAGATCAGGTTAGATACTCTGGGATTTCCAGTTAATTAAACGGGACCTGGTTCGAGCCAACAGTCTGTGCTCAGTTGATGTGTGGTATGGCCATAGGAGTCTTTTCCTTCTCACTATGACCTTCTCCTTGTGAAACCACAATCCATCTCCACCCAAAAGCCCACTCTCAAGTATTATATGCCCTAACCCCCACATTTTCAGCATCAAAATATTTCTTCGGTTATCTTAAATATTATCTTTTGTCCATGACATGGCTTCTTACTGATAAACAGTAATAGAGTTTGAAGTGGCAAAAATAAAAATAATCACCCTATTCATTTAACTCATGAAAGCTCTACTACCTAGAGCCCATAACTATTTACAGTCTGATTTTGGTCTTAAAAAGAGAGGATTGTTAAAAGAGAGAAGAAAAAGATTTTTGTTTGGAAATCAAGTTAGAGAAATACACTTCAGAGAACACTGCAAGGGTGGAGATCAGATGATCTCTTTGTGTGTTTCTTTAGGAGGAAAAAGAAGTTATGCAATTCCAAGCAGTCATGGGGTACAGCAGCTGCTAAAGTTACTGCTAATTTTTATTAGAGATGGCGAGAGCCAGAAAAAGGTCTGCTTTATAAGCAAGACCTTTTAAGAAATAAACTAAATCTTCCTGAGCTGGGAAGCTTGCAGAACTGAAAGAGAAGAAGGAAAAAATAGCACTCAAGAGGTCTTTTCTTTTTTTCTATTTTTTTCTTTCCCCTCAAATGATTCAGGAAACATTTTCACTCTCCCTTCCTGTTGCTGGTTTCTTTCTCGTATTAATCCAATCAATCAAAAATAGAGATATATATAATATTTACTAGTTTTCAGCTCAAATTCCTGCTCAACCCCATGGCCCAAAAGGACTATTCACATGCACAATGGGTATGTGCTTTAATTCACCCCAGGAAAAAAACATTGATCCTGTGGTGAGCAAGAGGGTTGGACTAGACGATCTCCAGAGGTCCTCTCCAACCTTGGCCACTTGGTGATCCTGTGAAACCTTTAATGAGTCTACTCCATTTGTTAAACTTGCAGATGGGATTTCAAAATTACCAATATCCCTGTGATATTCTACAGGACTGAGCACCTGTGGCTTGTGTCTTTGAAAATCTGTGCATAAATAAAATGGGTTCCTGAGCCAAGCTCGATCGCCAAAGCTGTTACTTGCTTTCAGTGTTGTGCAATTTTGTGCTCTTCAAAGCTGTGTGAATGATGGCAAAAAAAATAGAGAATAAAGGCAAGTACTTCCAGACAAAATTCACCACGGTAAAGAGACCAGTCATGACTCTTCATATGCCTTCTAATCTCAGTTTAAACAGGATTAATTCTGTACTGCTGTTAAATGAAGCATATAATTAAACTGTGGATACTGGGCTTATGGATGATAACTACGTTGGTGTATAAGGAGAGCCTGCTGTAGGGTATACTATTCCTGAGATCCATCCATAGGTCAAGTCCTACAACAGAGGCTACATAAATGAATGATTATTTTTTTTAAAAGATTATTTTAACATCAGGCTTCAGTAGACTTAAAAAGAGGCTTGCACCAACAAAGTATACTGTTTTCCAGATTGTGACTCTTTTTTCCACCTGCTTCACCCAACTGAGGCACATTTAATGCATAATTTAAGTTGCAGACAAGATGCTTGCACCATTTGGGCTATTTGGGAACTGGGAGGCCCAGAGCAGAGTTATCACCTCGTTCTTCACAGAAGGAATGTCTCCTGTCATCTACACAGGGGTGGGATCAGGGTTTCTACCATCTCTGATCTCCCCACACAGCCCCTTTGTACCACTTCTCCCACTCCTAACAAATTCTCAGCTTCCCTTTTTTGAAGCGTTATTCCCCCGTCCAGTCTTCAAAACCCAAATTCCATATTCAGAGGTAAATTCCCTTTACAGACATAAGAATTTACAGATCGAACTTCTTTAAAAATGTTACACTGTTACATGAAAGCTAACATAATACAAATTCACTTTGGATACTAAAAGGCACAATAAAGTCTTAAAAGCAACAACTTAAATACTACTCTCATTTAAAAGCCCCAGTGCTGAAGCAAAAAATTCTCAACTATTACTGTCAGCCCAGTACCATTTGTATTTATGAGATTCTACAAACTTTACAAGTTCTGTAGTTGTGCTTTGGAGTTGAACATGAAAGAGTCAAGTTATATTGTTTTAAAATTTATCAAAACGTCATGCATAAAGTAAAGGAGCAGTTGACGATATTGGAATTAATTTCACAAGGATGATAAGTTGTCACCTCTTAGTGTTTGAAGCACAGAACTGCAGTTAAGTGTGAACAGCTTCCAATTTTCCATAGTGTAAAGAATCAATTAATTAGGCCAAGGAAAAAGCCTTATGTATGAGAGAGACTATGAATCTAATGCCATTATTGCCATACAGTATGATACAGTAAATTTCATCAACTTCTCATCAAGTACCCTCATTTTCTATGTTTTCCTGTTTGTCATGTTTCATGCCTTATCGTTAACTAACATTTAGCAATTCTGAAAAAAGAAGTAAAACAAACCCCCATAGCCCATATTGAAATATATCTTGTCTACTATCAAGCAAAACAAGTTTTTGCATCAAAACCTACAAATATCATTAATCAGAGGTTACTTTGCATTATTACTAGAACAGATTCCAGGATTTCAGTTCCGTTTCTGCATTTTGTGTGTGAAAAACATATTGTGAAGAAAACAGAAATAAGGCAGTGGTGGCAAGCAGGTCTGCACACCATGCTCTTGGTCTGATGAAAAAATCCCTCCACCAGAATAAATCAGGCTTGAGCTGCAGGATCAGGATTCAGGATCCCCAGGAAGATTTGGCCGCTCTCTCACAGTCAGTACTTTTCACATTTTCTGGACAAATTCCATTTTTAACTCCAAATGAAACGTTATGCAAATTTTACTGAAGTGCATTTTGAATAGGGATGGTCTGAGCTTGCTTTTTTTGGCAGTTAATTTGCACTTATTTTATGCATATCTTTGAGTACAATTGACATGGTAACGTACCGCATATGTACTAAATTAAGGATGATTGTGTCTGATTGCCCAATTATTATGATACAAACAAAATGTATGAAAATAGTTGATAGGACATTCTGTGTGTTTTCTCGAAAAAGACCCAGCACATTCAAAAAAATCTAAAAATAAAATCTAACAGTTAATCATAATGGTTTGGCTTCAAATGTGGAAAACTGAACAGGAGATGATTTAAAATGCAAGGAATTGTACCACATGTGAAAAGAAGATTAAATTGTCCCATTGTTATATGCTCTATATGCATCCTTTTAAAAAACTATTTGTCTGGCGGGGTCTGACACGTTTCCCTCTGCTTAGCTACAGAGAATATCAAACTGCTATTTTTCACTTCTTTGAAAGAGGAATAATTCATAACACCAAAATCTAGGTTTCTCAGGTGGTTTGTATTTTCTCTTCAACTCCCGTGGCGCAGCCGTGGACTGATCTGCAGCGTCGTCTCTGCTCCTGTAGCCCATGAGGTGACACACCTGGCTTGTCCTCTCCTGCAGGACCACCGTCCTGTCCCACCACACCATTCCACTGAGGGATCCCCCTCTGCCTCAGCACTGGGCACCCACCCATAGCTATTTTATCAAGGTAATTGGCATGATTGCTTTACCAGAGAATGGCAAACACAGCTGAGGGAGGATGGAGGAGATATTTCACAAGGTGTCTGATCAGGCAATGGGTGAGTCAACTGAGCGAGTCCCTGAGTCCCTCGCTTAATGTCGGATTTGACAGGACAGGGAATTACCAAGGGCCCCACCTCGAGTCCTGTGTCCAGTTTTGGGCACCTTACGACATTGAGGTGCTGGAGCGGGTCCAGAGAAGGGCAATGGAGCTGGTGAGGGGTCTGGAGCACAAGTCTTGTGAGGAGAGGCTGAGGGAGCTGGGGGTGTTCAGTCTGGGGAAGAGGAGGCTGAGGGGAGACCTTATCGCTCTCTACAACTACCTGAAAGGAGGGGGTAGCCAGGGGGATCTTCTCTTCTCCCAAGAGCAGGGGATGGGACAAGAGGAAATGGCCTCAAGTTGTGCCAGGGGAGGTTTGGGATGAATATCAGGAAAAAGTTGGAGCATGAAATGTGCTGATAACTTGAGCTTCGCAGCCCTCTCCTCGGGGAAGAGGCACAGGCTGTAGGTCCCCAATACTAGAAACGACACTGCTTTTGTTGCTTGCAACACTTGTATTTTCACCCCATCCAACTTATTTTTCTTTTGTGTTTGTGGGAAGGACAATAGTACAGTATTTAGTGTAAAAATCCTCTTGTACCTCTTAGTTGTGTTCTCTTTTTGCTGCCTGGCTCATCTCCTTGCTTCACCACAGCTCAGGCCTCAGCGTCGGTACGGAATCAGGCGAATAAAGTTACGAGAGGAAAAAACGCAGTGATAACCAAGGCCGCCTGTTTTCATTTACATTTTCCTCTGAAGGTTATTACTATTCCCTTTTGACCAAGTTGTGGGATCTATGCTTTAGCACAGGCACGATGGTGCTGTGTAAGATACCATTAGCAGATAGGGACAAAGGGCTTGGAAAGTTTTCTAGGACTATAAACTTTAAAAAAAGCTGACTCTGCTATGGCTGCTCTCACTGCCCCGTCGTCTTCGCTCTCCACAAATACTCTAATGTGCTTGCGTGTCCTGGCAGGAACTTGAACAGCCAATTTTAAGACACTGTCTGAAAATGCTTTTTTCCAGAAAAATTAATTCCTAAGTGTACGTAGCTGCACAGTAAATCTTGTTTGCAGAGCTGAACTCTTCCTGTCGTGACAATGAAAAAATTCTGTTTAACCTATAGGCTTGTTGGCATTCAGATAGTGCCTGCAGTAAGTTTTCCTGAGAACAAGAAATTGAAGGCCGTATTCAGTCAGTAATTTTACTTACTGATTATTTGTGGAAGTCTCCTGTGAGCTGTCTGTGAGTGGTGATAAGTGGAAGAGGGCACAGAGGGTAGGGACAACTGCTTTCTGCTGGCAACACACTGAGCCCTTTCAGCCCGGAGACTCCCCATGTACTTTCTCTGTGCTGATTTGACTTTTCAGAGGCTTCGTTGTTAACACAGCTACCAAATCAATTTTGCTGAAAGCCACCTCGTGCGAGCAGAAAGTGGCTCTGCCAAAGCAGCGTGTTACTACAGGGCGACCAGGGAACCCACAAATTTTGTTGGCGCACATGCAGCAGAAGAAGATTTCCTAAAAAGTTTCATTGTTCTTATGTGTAATCTGTGAAGAAATCCAGGTAATAGAAAAGCAGCCTGTAATTTGTAGCAAATGAGTGTGCTTTGGGGAAAATCAATCAAATGCACTAAGACGTGTTCTCAACTCCTAAACTAATGATCCTTCCTGTGAGCAGCATGAAACACCGGGCAAATCCCAGGTGGCATAAATCCTCAAGGTTTCAGTGGGGCTGTGACAGTTTATACTACCTCAACAGTACCCTAATTGTGCGTCAAACTTTTTAAGGTGGCAAGCAGTCAGTGTTTCAAAAGCCGCCTTCTTTCCAAGCAGGTCTGAAGCTAAACAAACAAGTTCGCCAGTCAGTGAGAAGAGAATGCCATATTTAATTTATAATCTTTCAGAGCTGATGTGCTTAAAAATAAAAACTCTGAAAATCTAATTTTGTCTTAAGAAATGCCAAGCAGCTGTGGAGAGGAGGCATTCATGACTGGGACTTGACCCAACTTCTGTTAAGAGAGGAAATTAGGACCATTTTGTTACCCTGACAAAAATGAAATCTATGAGAACAGTAATTCCTTTGCATAAAAATCAATAGTTTCAGCATGTTTTTAACATGGCAATTTTCTGTGGAACATCTTAACGATAATTCAGGACTGCATTAAATCAGCTGCTTGCTTTGAATGTGTAAGTACAGAACTGCATGAAAAACATGTAGTCAAACCAGAGAAAATCTCGTAGTATCATTACTTCCTCACTTCTAAAGATCTGAAAACAGATATAGGTAAGAAGCGCTGCTTTACATGGAGCAGTTACAAATAGACCAAGATCCAAGTCTTTAACCCTAATTTGATAAGAACTTGTAGAAGTTATTTCCCTGTATACCTCAGATTACCCATTTGCAGAATATGGATATTATTAAACAGTGGGGGGAAATTATTAAGCAGTTAACAGCCAGAACACGATCTTCGTAGGACTATGTAAGCACTACATACCATTATTATTTAACAGATTCTGTAAAACAAAATACAAGGGAAAAGGGGCATTTCTCCGCATTTCCGTTACATGCTGCTTTGAAGGCTGAGTAGCACAGACCATGCAACATTCACCTTGATATATGTCATTGAGCAGGAGAAACGTGTACTTCACAGTGGCATTACTTATGTCAATGATATACAATGGGCCAAAAAATTGCTTTTACAGAAAATTCAAGACAATTCTTAAAGCTGATTAACTTCTTTGCATTTAGCCTTCTAAAAGATGTAGAACAGGAAATCCAAAATACATAAGGAAAATATGTTTAAACATTATCTCTGACATAATTCAAAGTTTATCTCTGTATCAGTTTGTCAGGGGATAGAATCTGCAAGCAAATATCAATATAACAGCCCATTTGCTATCAGCTATAAAGAGTACTACGTATGTGTTTATATTTTATACTGCCTAATCCCTGCTCAGTAATTAGAAATGTTGTAACAGTTCTGAAAATGAGAAATGACACTCGTTTTATGTGTGCTCCAGAATGCATCCACCAGAAGATCCACAGCAAAGGAACACTTTCCAAAAGGAAACCAAATCATTTATGTTTTACTTTATTGTAAATTCGCTGTGATGGATGCTGGAATTAATTTTGGAGATGTTATGCTCAGCAGTTTATATTGGAATAAGAGTTCTTTGTGAAAGAGTCTATTTAAAATGACGCTGGTGACACATAAAATCTTAATATTGAATGAACAAGTCAAAGGAGCTCTAGATGGTTAAATTCAGTTCAAGATAGTTAAGTTACAATCTTTCTTTACTATCTTGCATGCTTTTGAGAGCAAATGTGACCTGCTAGGATGCTCTGCTCTCTATGCCAAGTTTTGTCTGGGTCCTCCAGCTGTGTCCTACCAGTTGCAGCTAAATCTGTAAATGATTTTTCAGCCAAACCGCCAAATTGAAACTTTGGCAGTGTGAAGGTTACAAAAAAATTTGCTCCTACAAGGACACCGTCACTGGCCATGACTTAATTTCCACCTAGATCATTTACAGGATATTTCCATTATCTAAGATGATTGGATGTTAGTATGATAAAGCTCACTTAGATGCCTTGACACAAGAAGTATCCCCTTCTTCCCTTAATCCAGAGTAGGGTTAGATATAGCGCACAAAATATAAATTGCACAGAATATAGAATGAAAGAGTTGCTGATGTCCACACTACATGTATTTTGATGGCGCTCTGCTAGAGCACTCAAATCCAATTCTGTGAACAGGATGCCTGTAGTGGCTGAGGTGCATTAAATGAATTAATTTTATCTAAAAAAAATCCAGTTAGCACACTTGGAGACTGTTCCACAATGGGACTCAAACTGCATTAACTGGGCACCATTCAGAGACTGGCTTCAACAGGACGCTCCTGATCCGGACTCAGACCCTGATGTGGAGATGTCCAAAGTCAACTACCGGGAAACAACACGCTAAATTTTCATCGGGATTTTGTATATGTTTAGAGGTGAGATGAGGGAATATGAAAATGACTTTGTGGTCAGCACAAGAAGAGTTGTCAACACATGTCAACCCATGTCAACACACGGCTTCCTGCTACCCTTGGCGTGCTATAAATACAACAAATCGCTCCAGTGTCTTTATTCTGGGGTTTTCTCCTATGTGAAAATGTAACTTGAACAGTGGAGAAGCCCCTTACGCTCAGGGAGACTGAATCAGGCTTACACGGAGGGACTAGGACATTTCTGAACTTTGGGGTATTTGATCTTCCAAAGTTTTGGTTTTCATACCGTTGTTTGGTTTGTGTGACTCTGCACTACTTCAGAAACGGATGTCAGCTTTTCAAATAGGCTTTGGGGAAATAACGTGCTTATGGGAAAACTTTGAGTTCAAACAAAATTGCACAGTTCTCACAAAACTGTCCAGACCTTTTCGCAATTACGTTACATCATATATATATAGTTTAAGCAACTCTGGATCATTTCACAGCTCAGCTTCTTATCTTTTTATAGTTCTGCTACTGTGGCTCCATTCTTTCCCATATGAAGAAACTTAATTAATATTTTATATCCTTCTAAATCGTGAATACAATTTACCATAACAGTACAGAAAATAGCAAATACACATTGTCCCCTGCCAACAGAAAATCCTTAACAGCTGTTTATTACTCATTTGCAAAACATAAGAGCAATGGAATTCCATTACTTAGAGAAACTGGCTGTTCCATGATATCCTTGGCAACAAACACCGCACTTATCTTTTTGAACAATAGACTCCCAAAGTTTCTCCAGCCTACAAAAATAAGACAGTGAAGAATACTTTTTCTTAACTGTAAAATACTAAACAACGGGAACTGACTCACAATCAGCTGCGTTTTGTTTCATGAAAACTAACCTTTCTCCCCCCTCCCCCCCCCCCCCCCCGAAAGAAACTTGCTCACTGCAAATTGCGAGAAACGTTTTAAGCAACCATCTCTTTCACAGGAAGGGCTTTTTATTGAGGTCAAGACTTTGGAAAAATGAGAAGAAATTCAGACTGCAATCTGAGTGCTATAAGGACTTACAGACAACATAAAGGGAGTTACTTAGGTTTATAATAAACCATACAGAAATTGCAGAGCAGAATTTTTTCTAACTGTTCAAAACTTGGTCTTAAATACCAAGAAAAATAAAATCATGGTCTACACCACAGATATTTCACATATGGTTTTAACTAAATAACTTACAAGTTTCCAATAGCTTTAAAGAGAAATATCTACGGCATACCAGATAGATGCTAGCTCCTCAGAAAGTCAGGACATGCACATACCATCCATAATCTGGTTTCTATATTTAGGTAAGAACTATACCTAAAGCCATGAAGGTCAGCACTGAATCAAGTCAAGCATATTTTAACAGACATGTTTTCTAGACAGCGTTTCTCCTAAACCCACACCAAACATCGTGCCATCTGAAGACCCGAGATGGAAGTCACACTATTAAAAGAGGCTGGGCAGTGTATTCACATACCTCAATAATCCTGTCATGGATCTGTAGCCCTCCTTCCTTAGCAGCAGGCCCCGTGTCAACTATTTTCGATACAAAAATTCCTTCACTAGATGAACCATCTTGATTGTCCTTTAAGGATGAAAAGAAAAAGGATATATTATTGTATCTTGAACTAACTCTACCCCTCAGCTAATATTTGTCCATATCACAACAATGCATGTAATTTGAAAGAAATATTCTTATTGATGTCTTAATATGGAATTACTTTTGCGCTAATGAAAACAGCCAATACTCCCATTCTAAAAGATTAAACAACGAGGAATGGAGTTCCACTAAGTCCATGCATTGCATGATAATAATTTTCCTCTGACTTAGGCCAGCTCAGTAGTAATTGTCATTACAATTATTCTTAACGTGAAATCCAGTGAGACGGCAGCCTGCTTGCACATCAAACATAAGACAACAGTGCATTTTTATTTTTAGTTGCACAGCTCTTCCTCTGGAGGCTTAAAAATAAAACCATGAAAAACAACTTACACCTAACAAGGCATTTTCATATTCCTGTGTATTGTGTCACCAGCTTCTGCCAGTGCAGAACAGTGCTTCAGAAAATTGAAAAACTCTAACTATAATGAAAGAATAACTTCCAAGTGAATTTACTAGGAATAAATCGTGATTAATGTCAGATTTCCGAGCAGCCAAGAAGTAGTTCTGAATACTTTCTAAATTACTAGGACAAGGTATAATCCACTCCTTGATCTAATTAAAGTCATATGCAGCAGCTCCAGCCAACAAGCATCCAGAAAAAATACATTAGTGAGTGTACGGTGCAGGAAACATCTGCTGAAATCACAGAATTCAAAAGTAGGTTGTTTAAGTTACATCCCTTCACCTGCACAGGGGGCTGCTTCATCTCTGGTGGAAAGGGGAGTAAATAACACTTTTCTTAATGAACTGTAAAGAACCTAAAGCTGTGGGCCCCGAACTCATGCAACATCTTCAAAGCCGTATGGTCTGAGAAAGAGATAATAGGGGTTTTACCGGTTTGGGAGTCACACTGCACCAAGATCAATGTCACTAGATGTGACGATGGGCAAGAATAACCATGTTGGGAGAGAAAGGACAGTGCAGTCACCAGACACCCGATACAAATCCGAAGGCAAGAACTGCTCTGAAAGAATCCCAAGAGAAGCAAATGCTTGTCAGCAGCATTTTTCCTCTAAGTGTTGACCTACATGCTTTTCCCAACTGGAAAGGGCAAACATATTTTAACAATTAACATACCACGCATGGTCGGCCACCAATAATATTAAATCCAAGAGAGCCAGAGTCACGATGAAGGACGAGAGTCAGTGCTTTAGTTTCTTCACCCTACAAAGAACAGATAAACATATTCAAAGCATTTGTGTGCATCGGATGGTAGGACAGACAATATTTCTACGCAGGTTTGTCGGGTTGATTTCTTATTTTTTTCCCCCACATAGTAGAGAAAAATGGTTAGAAGAACTTTGCAGGAGCCAAGCCAGCAGCTCCCAGCCTCCAGCCACTCCCCCCTCCCCCAGCAGCACCTCTCTGCGAAACCCACCCCCGAAGATTTATGCCTATTTTTTATTGAGATCTACAGTGAGACACTTAACAGCACCAGAAGATATTTATATGTAATACTAGTTCCTGCAACTACTTGACCTAGTCATATGTGACGTGTTATTTAACATGCTCCATGGTTCCAGTAGTCAAGTTCTTGACTTTTCCAATGCTCGACGGTGACTGAATCTTAACACTGCATTTTTATGTTGCTTCTCTCTCCTGCCGGCTACATGGCATCGTTTTAAACAGCATCAAACATGAGGCGTTATACAACAGAAATTCTCTGGTGAGTTTCAGAAAACAGCATTAAACAAAACAGCTACAAATTTTGCAAAAGGCCTAAGATGCCAATTGCTATTCACAGCACCTGCCATGGATAATCTTTCTTCCTTTGGAATTTTAACACTAACAAAACAGAAACCTCCCATCATTGAAAAACATTATGTTAATTCCCTAAAACATGAAATTCTGCAGTGAACAGTTCTCTGATTAGACCAGAAAATGTACAACAAATAGACTGGATGGACCTGTAGCATTTGGGGACTGTGTAAACATGACCCGTTATCCTGCCCTCTTACCCCAGCTTGTCCTAAGGACAGTCACAAACCCAAACACAATGTCCTTTATGGCACAGGGATCTTACTCGGGTCTGTTAACTTTCCTTAAGACAAAAGTAAGTGCATGTATTGTTAAAGACAAGGAAATCATCACAATGTACTAACTTCAATCTTAATCAAGAGGCTGTTATTTACAGCACAACACTACAAAACTACACAACAGACAACAGCCAAACACTACAAAAAGCTACCTGAATAACAGTATTTCCTTTAAAAATCAGGATAGGATTGGTCTTTTCTGAATCTACAGATACATATGAACCTCACTACCTCCAAGATCTTTTTCTTTGTTTTATGGAAAGGGTGAAAAAGTTATGAACACAAAAAAGTTTGAGGAAGTTATCTTACAAGTCTGGTTTTCATAACCAATTAATGGCAAAAATGACAACAGTTACGTTGTAATTCAATGCAGATGTTTTCAGTTTGTGCATTTTTCTTCTAACATGTCCATTTGAAGTTGTCAATCAAATATTAATGTCTATTAAACTCATAAAAAAATGTCAAAGTAATCCTGGATTACCCAATTGCTGCTACAGATTCGGGGCCGATAACAAAGCCCAGTTCCCTGCCCGTGTGAACTGGCAGAGCTCCACTGCCCGCGCTCGGAGCTGCACCGACACACTCCACCTCAAAATTCGGTTCACGGTTTTCACGGCACTTTGGGATCATTATCTTTCCTGCAGGTCGAATAATAAATAGACTTGGACCTGATGCTGAGAAACATGAATCAACTCCGACTGATTTTATTTGAATTTGCCTACCCTTGGCACCACTGAGAATCAGGTGCCCAGAAGAGGACTGAAAAATGAATTAAAGGCTATTTCCCTGCAAGTCTTCAAACCCAGACCTCAGATGGGATTTCAAAGAGCAATTTTCCAGTCCTCTAAGACCATTTTCAGACGCTGATAATTTGGGATTCGAAAGACAAGGCCATGCCTATCGCCACTGTTTACTTCCCCTATTATGCCTTTTTAAGAAGGCAAATCAATTAGAACAATCAAGAAACAATTACAACATTGCTCTCAAGACACTTTCAGTAATTGAAGTTGAATGTTTTCATTAAAGCCTCCTTGCGTGGCTATAATTTGATACTTTTATACCTAGCAGAACAAGTATAAAAGCAGGTGGGTTGGAATGAGTCAAAAGTTGTGGGGGGAAAAAAAAAGTGAATGCAGTTTTTTGCAGGTATTCCCGAAAAATGTCCCTGGGAGTGTTAATAAGGCTTTCCAGCCCCGTTCTGATGGATGTGTACACTGTCCCCATCTCCTCTGCTCGTTTTACTGAGCACAACCCTCATGTCAGTGCAGAGCATTAATCCCACCACCGGCACCCACCCGCCCCGGCAGCGGGGAGGCAGCGGTAAACTGCCCCTAGCACTCGGGTACTTTGGCAGATTCACATCTTAACAATTTCTTTAACAACCTTCACTTTCGTAAGAAAGCCACGATGCAAAATGATTTTTCCAGGGCTCTGCCTTTCTCTTCTCTTCCCCCAACATGTCTGGCGTTCCAGAGAAACAATCATTAAACAGTGAGGTAACTGGAAACGCGGTGGCCACCGTCCAGCCCTGCCCCGGCAGCTGGTTCAGCAGCAGAACTGATGGTTCCTGGCATGTTGTATTCCCACAGCTGAACACAACTCTTAAACATAATTCTTGAAATTACTGTACTTCCCAGCTGAGTAATGTGGAGCTAATAGACTGCCTTTCCCTTTAGGTACTGCAAGACTCTTAATTTCTTTGGTAGCGCTGCGGCTAAGAAGGTCTGTCTTCGTTAGGGGATGCACTTAGCTCCTTGTTTACAGGAGAAAGGGCTGCCAGGACCAGCCCGGTGCATCCTGGCCAGGGACAGGCGAATTAAAAAAATATCACCTTGTTTTGAAGGACTTCATCTGGCTTTTATACAGTTAAAACTTGTGTTCCCACCTCCACAGAGGCATTAAATACCAGATCATGGACTGGTTCCTGTATGTCTGATACGTTTACTGCAAGTCCATCCTCGCCTTTGGTGGCCAGTAGAGCAGAAGGGCTGCAGCCAGCACCACCAACTCTCTGGGGTCTCCCTTCTTCCTAAAGGACTTTGTGTACATAAAGGAACAACCAGATCAGCTTATCAATAGGTGTGAACAGTGGTAGGTTTCAGCAAGGATTATGCGTTGTTTGAATAGTGTGAGGTTTTCCTGGATTATTTAGACTTTGATGTTTCTCGAGTGACATATCTGATCAAAGGAAATACTAATTTTGAGTAAGACACGTTGTCTTCCCGACCACTCCCCCTCCTCAAGCTCACCTCACCTCTCACCACAACAAGCCTCGCCTCTCCCTGCCGAGGAATAAATAGTCACTCTCTCAATAAACCTTCAAAGTTGTCTTTTGGAATAAGCACAGATCAGGCATCCAGTAAAAAGCCAGAAAAATGAAAATGCTCCCTCAGTGGCAACACACATGGAAAACAACTGCAGGCACGTTTGTCTCTTTAAGGGACTTCTAAAATTGTGAGATATTTACAGATGAGTGTGTGTATATAAAAATGTATCTATTTTATGTTTGTCTTCTGTCAATATAGTTAGGGCAGTGTTATGAAACTCACTTCAGAAACAGGAGATGGAAGCACAGGAAAGCCATGGGATTCATCCAGTATCACAAAGGAAGTCTGTGCTACGGCAAACCCAGACCTGGGTCTCAATCCTGCTGAAAAAGTCTGCCCCAGCCAAAAGACCATGAACGGGGGGCTTTCGTGAATGGCCTAATGTCCCTCAATATCGTATTTCCCCTTTAACTAAGCATTTAAACAGAACTGCAAGTGAGCATTTCTTCTGTTTTGACTGGAGGATATGTCATCTGATTTATTCTAGATTGGTTCTACAGCTGTAGCGACAAGCAACCATCAGGCAGGGAAGCGAGAAGCTCCTTTTTCTTCATCTACTGAGGAGCCAGAGCATCCCACAGTAAGTTGTGGAACCACCACATTTAACCTATGAACCCAGTTTGTTAATACTAGGCCTACTCGTGTTTTAATGTAGACTGAATTACATCTTAAAACAAAAATATATGAAATATGAATAATGATTATAATTCAAAAATGACAGCAACGGCACCGCATGCTTTGAATAAGCAATTAGTTCTGAAATTGAAATAAGTTATTCCACATTACCATACATGTAATCCCTGTGTTCAGGGACCGAATCCTTGCCCAGCCTGCGTGCCCTGCTGAGCGTTACAATCTGCACCGCGCAGTCTACGCCAGAGTCTCCCAGAAAATAACCCCAGAGTGAAAACCTGGACGCCTGCCACAGCCCAAAATTGGTAAAGCATCCCCTGCGCTAGGTGATTACCAAGGGGCTTTTAAAAAACCCTCCAGCGCACAAAGATGCAAGTTTCCTGATTGTACTTCTCTGGGAGCTGGGCAGACTAAAGCTGTTAGTATTGGAAAGCTGCCCAAAATGCTGTGAAAGACATGTAATTGATTGACCGCTAGACCACAAGCCTGTGGTGACATGACACCTTCCAGCTTTCTTCAGATTAGGCCCTGCTTCAGAAAAGCGTATAACAGCCTTTTGTACGACGGCTGAAAACCAGCACAGTCGTCTGGGCCAGCTGTATCCATAAATTGGAGAAAAAAGTATTGCTGGAAACCATGTACCACGCACGTTCACAGCACCTTTCATGGTAATAGCAGCTCACACAACACTTTGCAGAGCCAAATAATGCAAACCCAACATTATCAGCGCTAGCCACAGAGAAAGGAAGGAGGGGCAGCGTGAGAATGAAGGTGTGCTGTTGGGATCAGCTCGGAGAGGAGGAGGTAGAGGTTCAGTGAGATGATTTCCCACAGCAGGACGGGATGCAGGTCTTTCTCATCACCAGCAAGGCGAGAGGGAGCAGAGGCAGCTGCCTGCTGGGCTGGGGGAGCAGAGACCCCCGCGGCCATCGCAGTACCGGGGGGGGCTGCAGGAAAAGGAGGAGATGGAAGAGAACTGGCCTCAATCTTTATATGAATGTGAAGCCCCCGATTTATTTTCAGTTTCAAGATTTTAACCAGCGTCACAGCCAGAAGTTAAAACAGCACTTTCAGTACTCAAATACTCTTTCTGGTTTGAGTTAGCCAAAACACGATGGGTTGTTTTGCCCTGGATTTCTCAAAAGAAAGAGAAAAGAGAAGAGAGACTCTATGCTGAAGTTTTGTTTCCCTTACGCAGCTTTCTGAACCTCAGCATTACCAGAGGTGTGACTACAGATGTTTGACAGTTTTGAACAGTTTAATACCGGCTGTGTCTGTGGTAGCACATTCCAGGTCACGGGGAGGACTCTGAATGTCTTCATTTAAAAGATAATTGGCTTCAAGGGCTTCCCTCGCTGGGGAGCCTCATTCCAATTAAAACTTAGGGATTGTTGTAGCTCTGGCTTTTGATTCTGGTCATTTTATACATGGTCTAATTCGGAGGGGCTGAAGTCAAGTTAATTTTTCTCCTGCTAAATTGAGCTTTTTAAAGAACCCTGTGTGGCTCTGGAAAAAAATAATGCAAGTATACACAGCAGCCGTCTTGTATTCGGACACGGATGTTACAAAGATGATGGCCTGAGATTGTGAAATAGCTGGCGAGGTGTCCGAGTGGCTTAACAGCTAATCCTAAAGACAGGATTTTGTGGGAAGCCATATTCTGGGACTCTAGGTGAGCTCAGGGTCTGGAAAGCATCGGGTCACAACAGCCTCTTCCCATTCACTCCGCTTTGCGTTACCTCTGGGAGTTGATTTTTTGCTGGTTCGATACCATTTCCAGCCCTGGAAATTCCGATTTTGCTGTTTAGAGGTTTCTTTGGGGAGAGAACCGAGAAAAAAAACCAGTCGTGCCCTGAGCTTGGTATTTTGATGTGTGCAATGCCATACGGGGTCCAGATACCGACGATGGTCACATATATATATATATATGGAAATATATATATGGAAACCGGTACATGAGGGCTATTTGAATCCAAAGCTCAGGAATTTCGAAGGCTCTGGGGCCGGACGGGACCCTCTGGGCTCCGATCGCGCCCCCCCAGCCTCGGGCCCACCGCCGCGCTGCCGGCAGGGGGAGGAGGCGGGAGGGGGGGCAGCCCCCACGCAGGACCGAGACCCCCGTGGGGCTCCTCCTTTCCGCTGAATCCCCCCCTCCCCGAGCCACAGACGGGAAGGCGCCCACCCCACCCCCTCGGGTGCAGCTGCCGGGGCAGCGCAGGGCCGGGGGGTCCGGGATGTGTGTGTGTGTGTGTTCCCCCCCCGCCATGCCCTTACCTTGCCGGGGGAGGCGGCGCGGGCGCGGGCGAGGGCGTCGAGGCGGGCGCTGTACTGGGTGAAGCGCTTCTGGTAGCGCAGCGCCGTCACCTGCAGCTCCAGCTGCGCCGCCGCCAGTCGCGACAGCAGCGACTGCTCCCGCTTGCCGGCTCGCAGCGCCTCTTTCTTCAGCGCCTTCTCCAGCCCCGCCGCCCGAGCCTGCAGCGCGGCCCCGTGGGCTCGCAGGGCGCGGAGGCAGCCGTGGCCGCCGGCCCGCCGCTCGCCGTGGGTCAGCATCAAGCCGCAGCCCTGCTCGCAGAGGCCGGCGGGGCGGGCCTCGCAGCGCTCCCGCATGTGGGTCTCCACGTCGCGGAGGTTGAGGACCTGGCGGCAGCCGCGGTTGCGGCACTTGGCCGGGGAGAAGTCGCAGGTCTCGGCGTGCTCGCCCAGGTGCTGCAGGGGGACCACCGCCTCGCAGCCCCGCGCGTGGTTGTCGCACTTGATGTCCAGCTTGAGGATGAGGCTCTTGAGGGGCAGGACGTGGTTGAGCTCCTTGGTGGAGATGCGCTGGCAGTTGACGGGGCAGCTGCCCTGCTGCACCACCCAGGGCAGCACGCAGCCGGCGCAGAAGACGTGGCCGCAGGGGGTGGTCAGCGGGTCCTCCAGAACTTTGTTGCACAGGTTGCATTTGAAGTCGGGATCCACCTCCCCGTTGAAGCGATCCAGCTCGAACCCCATCCTCCTTCCGCTGTGCCAAAGAAATAAGCGGGAAAAAAAAAAAAAAGCACAAACCAAACAAACAAAAAAACCCCAAACAAACAAAAAAAGCCCAGCCAAAGTAACCGAAGTGCGGGGACGGGAAAGGCAAAAAATAGTAATAATAAATAAATATCAACCAGCTGCCCCCGCCGCCCGAAGAGGAGCTTCGGCGCCCAGCCCGGCCCGCAGGGCTGCCGGGGGAGCCGCGGCGGCCGCGCTGTCCCCGCTGTCCCCGCCGCTCCCGGCAGCTCTGTCCCCGCCGCCGCCGGCCCCGCTCC
>JAOXNO010000003.1:12073637-12128777 GCA_028565335.1 Limnodromus scolopaceus
TCGATGTCCACAAGAACATGAGCTGTTCTCTCTTCCGACTGAGTCTGTGTCCTGGTTCGATATCTACAGGGTGGCTGGGGACAGGCAGAAGTTGGGGACTTTGGTCCTGGGGCCAGGTCCCGGCGAGCTGCTTAGAAACTGAGACTCTTCAGTACAGGGAATATCTCACCTCGGTGAGACATCCTTACGTTACCACCGGGAGAAAGTGCGAAGAGACCAGCCTGCCGGTGCTGCTCTCATCCCCGTGGAACCGGGACTCGGTTTTTCTGTGTTTGCACAGCCTGTTAATGTCCCATTAATGCCACTTGGATGTAAGTCGGGGGGATCAGAAAAGGTTACCGCTTTTGATATCTGTTTCTGCCTGCAGATGATTTAAAAGCACTCCAGAATATGCTACAAAAAGCTGGCCAGACCACACCTGAAGTACCAGACGTAGCGTTAGGCAAAACCAATTTCTCTTACAAGGCAGATATTCAAGTACCGAATAAAGCAATAAAAGAGAACAGCTTTGTTCGCTGTGGATGGTGGAGCAGAATTCTCACATGCACGGAAGCCACATACCAGCTCAATTGTTCTTTTAATGCGTTTTGCTGCATGGCAAAGTAGAAGCCCGACTAGAAACTTCGGTTTCAAATGACCTTTAGTATGTGCCTATTATATCATGGTAAAATGATTTTCTGAACGTCTGGGATGATTATTTGTCTGTTAGTGGCCTTTAGAAGGTAACAGGCTAGTGGTTACACAGCTATGTTCCCAATTCCGTCTCAGGCAAGTAGTTTTTAGTAGGAAGGGTTTTCACTTTTCAAATATGAATTCCATCTGTAGATGGAATTTCTCATTTCATTCTAATAATTAATGTTGCATAAAGCTTAAGGGTGCTTTTAGCTGCATACATCACCCTGCTGAGGAAAGTGTGCATCACATATTTAGAGTTATATACCTAGCTAAGGAATTTTTGTCAGATTTATTCCTTTAAAAAAACAAATAAATGATGGAATACAGGGCTGTGCATGCAGGTTTTCTGCTAAATCCATCTGAAGGCCACACGCAGTACAGGGCCATGGTGATAAAGTTTAATTAATACATGTATATCACGGACTTTCTGATTATTCTATTTGATCTATAGTGGTGATTCCCATACTTTCTTCCTATGCTTCACTGCCTTTTTCCTCTTCCTCCTCTTTCTCATCTCTGCCTCCTCCGGATTCCTCTTTTCGCCAGCCTCTGTTGCCCTTTCCCTTGCTGCAATGCTGCATCTCCTTTCCACCACCAGCCGCACGCTCTGCGGTTCTCCATCCCTCTCGCCTGCCGTGTCGCTACACGTCACCGTGGGACACTGCTGTTTTGCAGTTTGTCACAGCAGCTCAGACAGCTGTTACTAGTCACGGCGTCTTTTCTTCACATTGGGCATTTTTCTATGATTCTATGAATAAAACTTCAGATTAGATGGTCTAGGGATGCACACAGTACAGATGAGCCAGTTGAGTGCTGGTGTTCGTGTCAGTAGCTGCTGTATCAGGCCTCGTCTGATGAGGAAATCCATCAATGCAACTGTTCCTGAATAGCCTGTTTTAAGATAACAGCTTTGAATTATTGGCCGGTGTGACCACCGTCTTGTGACTTTCTTTCCATGAGTTTATAAAGTGCCCTGTGCATTTTGTAAATAGAAATAGAAATACATTACTTCCTTCAGCGATAGCTGGAGCAGTTTTGGTTTAGTATTTCAAAGATGTTGCTACAGGACGCTGGAGGCCGTTCCCGTTGAAGCCAGAGGCAGAGCTTTCAGTGATTTCAATGCGAGTGACGTCAGTGCCAGGTTCCTTAGGCTATTTGAAACTATACAAATATTTGGATGGAAAATATGGGTAAGAGCTTAAATAACATTTTCATTCGGACTCATGCCTGGGCAGACGGCGTGCTGAATTCTGTGATATACTTTAATGTGACATTTATGTAGGAATAGATACTTTCTCTATAAATTAAAACTTCTGAAGGCCACTGCAGCCTTGCATTTCAACGACACTTTGGAGTGCTGGCAGGGAACTGAAGTTCCCCTCTCCCTGCTGCCGTTATCCACGGGAGAAGGCATAAGTGGAGCTTGCCCCACTGCAGCCACTTACACCTCAGTTCTCCCTTCAAAAAAATGTTTAAAAAGCAGTCTCTTAACGTGAGCCTTTAATGTTATTTTCAAAGGCTGAGGTTTGAAACTGAAAAGAGGGTTGGTTTCCAGTGTGTCGCCACCAGGGGTGAAATTACATTGCCACAGCCATGGAAGGTCATTTTTACTTAGTCAGGTCTCTCATCATCAGAGGTAGGGTACTGGGGTGGGACCATTCCTGAACCGCTAGGGCTCTGTCATTTAACTTTGCTGTCCTGTCATAAGAAGGCTGAGGCCATCTCAGTTTGTCCTTTGGGATGTGGCACAGGCACGATGCCAGCTCTCAAAGGTCTACGGCTTTTGCAGCAGGTTTCATTCGGTCTGGGTTTTTTGTTTTGTTTTTTTTTGGTGCTGTAAAGTTTCTGGTCTCACAGAAAATCAAATGCAATTTGAGCTAATAATTCATCTTCATTTGCCTTTTGTTCATAAAGGTTTGCATCGTTTTACACTTGCTTATGAGTTCTTTGCAAAAAACCTGATTTTTTTTTTGCACCGGTTTGCCTTTAAAAAAAGTAGAAACCATTAGATAACGTGGAGAAAAAGTCGAATCCCTCTCCAGAGCATCTGTGTCTTTCTTCTGCCTTATTCGAGTCTGCCAAAACCCCTAACAGGACGTGTCCAATGTAACACGCTCCTCCTCATGCGCTTAGCTCATGAGTTGGAGCCCTTTGGAAGCTGAAATTCACAGCGGTCCTGGGCGTATTTAAAGTACGTTCAGTGTATTTAGAATATGTGCAGTATATTTAAAATGTCTCTAAAATGTCAAGATCTTCTCAACATTCTGTTCATTGCCAAGCACTGAAGCACTGTACAGAGTAATAAATTTGAAAGATTCTGTATTCTGTGACATTTCATGACCTTTCTTGTACTATGTATGTTACATGTTTTTTCTTTACATATCTGTTAAAATTCAAGTAAAATTGCCTCAATCCTTTATTTTTATTGCTGGTAGGAACGTAAATTTCTATTAATAGAAGGTACACAGAAGAGCTGGTGAATGTGGACCAAATAATGTCTTGTAATAGTAGAGCATCATCCATATCAACCAGAGTAGAGATCGTTCATAATGATAACTAATTATATGGCATTTATATTAAGTATTGTGCAAGAGTGTGGCAGCTGAGCTGGGATTTCAGGGTTTTACATGTACGAGCAGAAGGTCAATACGATATTACAATGGATGTTTAGAAGTAAGTTGTGTATTAGCAACAGAACAAGCCACATCAAAAATCCGAATCAAATCCCTCTCTTTCAGAAGAAACATTTAAGCAAGAAGTAAAAGACGGCACCTGAGCATTCCTTCTCGACATTCCCTACATGTTTTTGTGTAGTTGCTTAAGAGCTACTTCACTGCCTCAGAAATCTGGCTGTTTTCAGACACATATTTGTACTGGCATCATCTGAGCCTATTTCATAACTCGCTTCCTTCTCCTCACCTCTTAACTAAAGTCATAGCAGAGTTTATATTTTATTCTTCAATAATTGTGAGACAAGGTCCACAAGAATTTTGGCTATAAGTATACATTCCTATATGAATATGGATAGAGATAAATATAACATAATGCTCTTGTTTCTGGGGCTTTTTAGGAAATTTGATCAGTCAGCCGTGTTGGGTGCTCTTTGAGTAGTTACATTAATTCACCACTGCAATATCTGAGAGTCTTGAAGTTACTTATTATACATTTTATTATGAACAATCCTCACTAAGTCTTAAGTTGAGTCCTAGAAATTGAATTCTGCTTTTCCTGGGACGTTCTTCACTTGATGTTGGAGCCAGTTTTGGTGAGGAGTTGCTTTCTCTGAGTAAGTCTGTGATTTGAGTACGAGACTGAGGCCCAGACCTTACCACTGCTTGCCCAAAACGACACAAGGATACCAAATTTCAGTGGAGGCTACATCCCAGAAACCACCCAGTATCCAGTGCTACGGCCACAAATGCTGCATCTTTGAATTTCCTCAGCCATTAAAAACATGCAGTAGGTATCAAATTATGATGTAGACGCCACATTCTGTACTATATAATTTCTTTGTCTTTTCCTCCCTTATTTAAACAATTTAGAGAGAGAGAACTGACATTATATATGCCTAATTCCCTTTCACACGTCTTACACGTTGTAACTAATGATAACGTTTAAATCCAGACTATAATTAACTCAATGGTAATGGGAGGGATGTAAAATGCAAGCCATAATTTAGAGACGGGTTCTGTAGGAGTTTGTACGATGAGTTCAGTGATAGTGGAGGTCAGTCCACGTCTCAGAGAATAGAGAGTGCTCCGTGAACACAAATTGCTGAGCAGCTTTTCCCCATTTTCCAGGCAAGTGGATGTTGCAGACCTGTCAGAAAGTACTCACGCAGGCAGCGTTTTGCTGTAGGTGTGTTTGGGATTGTATTTAGCTGACAAATCTGAGAGCCTTTGGATTGTCCTTAATTGACAGTCTGGCCCCATGAGAAAGAGGTGAAGCTGTATTTATCCGTGACAATGTGTCTTTAATTCCAACCTTTTTCTCTTAGAATGTGAAAAAAAAATTAAAAATTCCCTATTTTCAAGAACAGGAATAGAACTTAATTCACTTTTCATACTGGCAGAATGACTGTGAATAATGTGGAACGTTCCATTTTTTCCACATCAGCAACGCTTCTCTATCTCAGGATGCTTTTGTGCCGTTTCCAGAATAAACATTTCTTAATACTTGCACAAGGTGTATTTGACAAGCAGGCTTTTGTGATCAGCCGCTATTTCTTGGGTGAGCAGTTACCCTGCTTATGTATTTACAGCACTGTTTACATTTTTATAAACCAAGGAAAAACTCCCTTTTAAAACATATGTCTTAGCTCCAAAACAGAAGCCTTGCGGAAAGCCCAGTCTGTTAAATAGAATTTCTTGAATTCTGGGTCAGGTGAGCCCCAGAATAGACATGAAAATAAAAGAGGTTAGGAGAATGCTGCTTTGCCTTTGAGCACTACAGCAGGATGTTGTAGAGACCCCAGGTGCACGTGGGTTCAGGGAGGGCACGGAGCATCTTTGGACAATAACTCCAGCTGTTGCCACTGACCTCTGTCTCTAGAAGTTTCTAAATTACAGATTGCCAGAAGCTAGGAGAGAATCACAGCAAACAGACCATGCCCTTATCTGTGCAAGATGAGTATCTCCAGCTGATTGCTTTAGAGACAGGATTCTGGGCTTGATGACCTTTAATTTGATCCTAATTGAGTTTTTTGCCTTTTTTTTTTTTTCTTTTTTTTGAGTAGTTAAAGTATTTTGGAAAACGCTGGTGGCTTAAGGAGGCTTTTTCATTCCAGTGCTCTTGGATTCCCTGTGGAATTTATATTGCTTTAAAATACAAGTTTTTAAAAAGGAGGTTCCAGTACTTAGAACTAGTAAGCATGGATTTCAAAGAGTTATTTCTTTATTCCGTGTTGGGAAGGGGGTTGGGATAAAATGAAGCCTTTGGGAAGTTCAAGCAGGAACATGACAACATTTGCCTGGTGAAAAGAAGCGAATATGCTGTGGGGAATGTGACACTTGAAAAAAACTTTTAGAAATTAATAATAATTAATGTATGAGATTTTAAATACTGTAATAAAACCAAGTTTGATCCTTTTAAAAATAAACTGTATTATCAGGCTATAATATACATCAAACCGGGTGTGTGGGTCGAAACTGTCTTGCTGTGGTCTGGACTTTGACGGGCAGGGTTGAGAACTGTCCTTTAGAGTGTGTGTGCTTCATTCAACTCTGGGAGCTGAACAAGAGCTCAAAAAGGTTATACACTTTATGTGTTAAAAGATTTCATATGGGAGGATTTTACACCAGTGTTCTGCTTGGTGTATTGCGGCTGTTTATCCCAAACTGTACAGAGACGTGCAATAACATCACAGTGACATTTTTGAGAAATAGTGAGCTTGAATGATCACAGATCCTTTGTGTGACAGAAACAAAAGATGTCTGTAGGAAACTTCCCACATACAGCTAGAGAGCTCATTCTGAAAACCTAATTTTTATAGTTCAGGGATCTTAAATCAGTGACATTCTTGCCAGGGAAGTGCTAGAATTGGGGAACTGTTAAGCCAGTGAGGAAACCTTGGCACAAGTTAAAGTTTTGATTGATATTAATGATAAAAGATCTTAAGAATTTAGTCCCCATTGAATTAGACAGTCAGTGGATTAATAAGACATATGCTAAGAAGCTTACATTCAGTCAAGCCATCGTTTTTCTCATTCATATGCATCAACATTTACTCTTAATTCAAAATAGTGCAAGCGATGGGAGTGGTGTGTATTCTGGAGACCTGTCACACAGTTTAGAAAAGGAAAGAAGGCACATCCTAGCTATCAAACAAAGATAGTTTTGCTGTTAAGAGACAAAAGGGTTGGTTTTTTTTAACATGAGGAGGTTTTGGGGTCTTTTTTTTTAAAAAAAAGAATACACTTGAAGGTACAAAGACTCTTCCTCTTTGCACGAGCAGGGTCCTTTGGGATCTCTAAACTTCTTTTGGCGTCACGGCTGAGCAGGTACAGAGCCCCCCCCGGGCCTTCCCGCTATGGCTGGTTTGTGTGACTTTCTAATTGTGCAATGATGTGGAGCGTCAGAAGCTTTCAAAATCTGGATTTGTGCTCCCAGCGCCACAGAACTTGCGCGTAGACCTACTGCACACAATGCTGCACCAGATCTAGTCAAATTACATCGTTAAATATTAATATTCATAGCTATCTTGCTCTAATGAGAAACATTTTGTGTAGCTCTCAGAGCTGTTTCAGTTTTAGCCTTATTTTTGTTTTTCAAATGTCCTTATCTAGGCAAATTCCAGCTCCTTTCTTCTTCTTTTTCTTTTTTTTCCTTTGGGGTTTTGCAATATTAAGTATGCCCTGAAATGTCATTAGCATTTTAGACATATAGTTCGAAAGCATAGTTAGTGTTACTAAGATCTTCTCTGAACTTTCACAAAGGTTCCAAAATGAAGAAAAGTAGAAAAGTAGTGTCTTTCTCTTTTGGCAGTCTCTGCTACATTTGTCAGTGACAGATTGTGAGCCTCTTGGCAGAACAGGTTTTAATATAAATACTAGATCTGACTGAAAAAATAAAAGCAGAATTTTCTGAAAACTTTAAATGTCAAATTTGTTGTCACTGTAAAAAGTTAGAAACAGATCATGATGAGGAAACATTGTCCACAGCTGTTTTTACAATTTCTAAATACAAAATGTAAATTTTCTTACAATTCTTTCCTTAAACTTGTATTGAAATAGATACTTACATTTTTCTATTTCTGAAATCACTAGTTTTGAAAAAGAAAACATTTTGTTAACCAGGATGCCACATAAAAATGCAAGGGAAATGTTATCTGAAAAAAGAGCAAAGTAACGATGATGATACAGCTAATGCTATATTTTAATTAAAAACAAAACTGGGACATTTTTCAAATACATTAATGTAAGAATGGACTTAACTTTTTCAATCAAGTCTAATAATACAAAGGACAAGTCACGTAGAGCATGAAGGAGACTGTTTATTTGCTTGGGTTTTTAGGAGGACTTATTCATGAGGCTGCAACTTGGGATTTCGGAGAAGAGAGGGTGGTTTGGAGCAGAGGACCGGTGTGGACATCCAAGTAAGTCAAGTTTGAAATGAGGGACTGTGCTCCATGTTCAGCATGTGGCCAACTGTCCTTCTCCAGGGCATAGGCCTGTGAGTAGGATCAGCAGCTTTGATAATCAGGGGATGGAGATCTCTAGGAAACGCTCTGGGTGTCATATAGAAGAGAGAAGGAAACCCGTGGAGGCTCCAGAGCGAGCAGTTGACATCCTCTAGGAGGTGAGGAGACTCCTACAGAGAACAAAGCTGGTCCCATGTGTTTGTGTCCTCCAAGATCTGCATTTGTATCTGGGTTAAACGCTTTCAGGGAGAACTACAGGGTCATAAACTCCACTATTTAAGGTCACTCTTTGTGACTTGTTTTTCATAATTTTACTAGTTAAGGTCGCACAGAGTTTGTTCCCAAATGTAGTGTCTACCAAAAGGCGTAGAGACACTTGCAGAGCCTGAAGGTAGGGTAAGAAAAGAAACAGCTATTGACATCCTGGCCAGCCATGTGTCAGAAACAGAGCTGAGGTCCATGATCTGAACACGCCAATGTCCCAGGTCCACTGTGCAGCTCCTTTGCACCAAGCCTTCCTCCAGGGAAAGGTTTTGGAGGTGGGGAAGAGTTATTTTAAATTCATATCCCTATTTTTTCCAAAAAGTGTCCCGACATGGATGTCTCCACAATTAATCTGAATTGTTCCAGTTTTTGCTCTCCTCTCCCAGAGAAGGTGGTGGTTTTTTTACCTCTCTGTGAAAATTTCCATTGACATTGCAATGGGAATAAAATTTTGGAAATAGCTTAAGTAGCAGTTCCACAGATTTTGCTTCTTTTTTCCCTTCTCCTTCACTGCAGCTCATGTTTTTCACCATGTAGCGAACAATTTATTTAGGATCAAGGCTTTCTCCCAAATTGCAAAGCAGAGAATCCTGCAAACATCAGGAGAAGTTCTAACTCATACAGAGTGTTATATGATTGGTAACAAAACCAGAGTGTTATATGATTGGTAACAAATCCCTTTCTGTAGCTGTTTGCTGCTGCAGGCTATTTTAGGAAGATGATTGTTTTCAGTATAATGGCTCACACTGTATGTTTGTACATTGCTTTATAACAATGAGGACATTAGGAGATTGCTCCCATACCTACTCTTCATGTTCTGCTAATTCATTTTCCATTAGACAGCATTTATGTAGACCACAACAAGATTTTTCCATACTCCAGTTAAAATAAGTCCTCTTTGTAAAAGGACCTTGTACCATAAAGTCAGAGGGACTTCACCTACTTAAGGCCAACACAAAACCTTCTCGCCACTTGTGAGCTATGACTGTGACTGCACCCAGCATCCTACATGTTCCAAAATGTGCTGCAGGGACCTTCTTGACATTTGCTACTTAAACAGCTGTGTACTGGGGATGGGAAGTGCTGTTCCTACCCAGTCTGGTGTTTGATCATGGGAACTGTAGCTAAGAGACATTGTGGGGAGAGCAGACTGGTTGTGTCTCCCTCAGACACGTTTATATCAGGCACTGGTTGCTCTGCACTGTGTTTCTGGTTATATGCAGTCAGAGTGGATACAGCCCCGAGTAACTCAAGCTCCAAAGCCTGTCCCTTTAGCCCAGGCTGATTTATTTAATTCTGAAAGATGTGGGGTTTTTTATTCTGCAATAGCTTTATGCCTTCCAATACTTTCTTCATTAGCCACTGTGGAAGATGACTTTATTTTCCCCACCAATGTAAAGAGAAATTCAATAAAGTTTGTGAAGAAAACTGGGCCGACTGGTGAAAAATCATGAGAAAATCATGGTATAAATAGTTGTTTTATAGATTATTGAAGCTGGATGAAGCAGGCTCTAGTGACTGATTTAAGTCATTGAATAACAAGATAGAAAATAATGGAAAAAGCCAAAGGTAACAGCCTTGATGGTAGAGTTAAATGATTTATCTGACTATAGCTGTTCTAAAGTCAAAGGTTAGTGTACTGAACTGGTGTAAGGAATTATTCCAGGAGGCATGCAAAGCTCTTTCATGTTGCTGAAATTTGTTTAAGTTGTACACTTGCCATTCCCTGAGTATCGGCCTCAGTTGTCATATCAAAGTGCAGTATTGACCTCTACTGTGTACAGTTAGCACATATGCAATTATCAGGAATTTATTGAAGACAAACAGGACGGCACCATTCAGACCAATGACAAAAGTAAGGGTAAAACTGTAGGTAATAATGGTAAGGTCATAGGTTTATTATTTTTTTTTTTATGTAGTCAAATACTGTGGTTCATATTTTTCCAAACACTTGGAGATCATTCATTCTTGTCTAACAAATCCCAAACTGCTAAACTACCTGTGGTATGTAGACAACAGCATTACAGCTAGCAGTAATTTGGGCATCTATGTATAAAACCCAAAACCCATTTTTCTCCTTTTTGCGCTGATGCCAGCCTTTTTTTACTGTCCTATATAACCTGCTTGTCGTATGCTTTTTCATACTGCCCATGTCAGTTCTCTCCCTGTTGCTCTTCTTTTGTGTCTTCTTTCATTTCTCCACTCACTTCCTTGTCCCCTCCGTATTTTCTCATCTCGCGCTGCCTACCAGTGTGACCACCATTCTCTATCTTTCCAACCCACGGCATCTGGTTTTACTTGCCTGTCCTTGGCAGGCCTTTCATATTGCTCAAGGGCTTGGCTTCTTACTGGAATCTACACCCTTCTGGGGCCTTGGCTGCTAAATGTTAATGCTCAGACTGTGTCTGCGCACTGTTGGTGGCATTTTCCAGAAGTTCTTGGTCTCTGGAGTCAAGTCTGTCACAAGGGCAAAGACTATGTCTGTTCTCAAACACTGCACAGGAGGGCAACATCAAAGGGACTTGAAAAAAAGCAGAGCAGAGGAGGCTCCAAGGTATGGTCTACACACCTTTGAAAGTGGTGCATCTATGGAGAAAACTTTAAAAAAGTGGAGAGGAGCGGGGGCAGGTGCTGTGTTGGGGAAGATGCTTCTCCTCTTTGGTTGGAAAAACTCTCCCACGTGGGGCAGGACAAAGGGAGAGGGGTGTATGATCCTGCTTAAAATAACTTTGAAGAAGAAATGTATATCACAAGTGATAAGATACGAGGAGAGAACCACAAGTCTAGAGAATATAAACTGCTTAAGTGCCATTTAGCTCTGCCCAACAGACTGAAGGCTGTTTTGCTTAAAACAGTGCATGCATTCTTGAGAATTTGCAAAAGCAGAATTAAGTTAATGATAGGCCAAGAGAGAGGAAGGCAGGAGGCTGGCAAATTTCTTGTATGGACACATTGATGCCTCTCTCATCCCCTGCTGGAAGCTAGCAACTCGGTGGGAGTACTAATGAAGGGAACTGATTATAGAAATAACACACAATTAGCCTTGCGCTTTCCTAGCAAGAAATGCTGTTACATGCCAGTGTAATTCTGCTTTAGCATTGATTTATCTGGGGGATAAATTAGCTTCTTTCATTATTATTTGTTGTTGATTTTTTTCATATGGCTCTACTATTTGACTGTTATTTTCCCAGAGCATTTTCCCAGCATGCCTTCAGAAATATCAGAAAATGCTCAGAAACACTCCAAAAAAGTGCCAAGTAAATATTCCACAAAGTGCTTGCAGATCTTGTGCAATGTTTCCCCTGGTCTTTCCCAGCTGTTTTTTAGCATTGATCTAATATTTCCCCCATGAGCAGTTAGCATTTTTGTGACATTAAACATAGTGGGGAGGTTGTGTTTCTACATATGAATAAAGCTCTGATTTTCAGAAGAAAATAAGTGTTCAGTGCTCCTCTTCACCAAAATTTGTTGCTCCAGAGTGCTCCTTAAGCATTTGATTTCTCATGGTGTTTCAGGGTTGTCTGTGGCTTCTCCAAAGGAAATAAGGTTCTCTCAGTACTCTTAGTATTACAATTCAGACTACTCAAAACACATAGTATATGGCACTTGGGTTTTCCACCGGTATCAATAGGCTTTGGATCAGGCTCATAATATTGTACATAACATTTAAACAGGTCACCCGAAGTATTTTTCAATATACCTGTATGCTAAAGAAGAGATACTTACGCCAGCTCTCTACAGCATGGGGAATATTGGTTATATGGATGTACAGCCGTGCAAATCTTACCTGTCTTATGAAACAGTTTGCATCACCAATGGTTCTTTTCTCTTTTTCTTTTTTCTTCCAAATGGTTTCTGAATAACATGTCCCAAAGTAAGGCTGACGAGATCCAAGAAGCAGAAGTTTCGTGCTGTTTGTTTAATGCTAATTGTTTCATTGGAGTGGTATTGCAGTCATGAAGCTCATTACCTGTTTATCTGAAACCTGCGACTTTGGGAAGCACAAGAATCATTATGCAGAATCAGGCCTCTAATTAGACTGATAGATAAAATCTCAGTAATGCATTATTGCTTAGGCAGGGCAGGCAAAACCCATGGTCCCATTTGCAAATGCTTGTTGTCTTTTGAGGACAAACATTTCTGGGAAGTATTGCAGGCTCTTCAAATCCATTTCTCTGTGAATATAATTGGTAGAAATCAATTTGTACCATTTTTATAGATGTCATAAAAAATGTTCCAGGTAGATCTCAGTATGATCTTAATGCAACATTGAAAAGAACTGTCTCTTATCAGACATAATGAGCTCCTCCTGCTAGAATACTTGCTCAAAAATGTCACGTAAATTGGACTACGCGGTGTGAAACCAGGTAAAGTCTCTACGGACCGAGCATTCAGCACTCTGTTATCTGCTGAATGGAAACTTTTCATAAAACATTTGAACTATAGGAGTGAAATTCATTGCAGTATTTTGTGTGTTCACTGTGTTTTCTATTAGGAACATTTTATGCCACCAGTAAATTCTACGTTAGCCTTACACTGCTAAGCCCTGTGTTGGATTTCTAGGCAAATAAGTATTATACGACATCACACTGTGCAGCAGAAGTTGCTCTGTGAATACCCAATTGGAATTCATTCATGATTTCCAAAGGCAAATACATCAACAAAGATGAGTGGCAGATCTTGGGTGTCAGCCCTCACAGATTTCAACTTCAGTGCCCAGCTTTTAACTAGAAAGCTGACTTTTGGTCAAGGTGATTGAAAGGACTTTTCTAGAAGCATATGAATTGTTCATGTCTAGTCTTGTACTTAGCCATTTATCAATGTTATCCCCAACCACGTGGAGGCTGATTTAATCTCTTGTACCTTAGGTGCATCCTCTACCTCTAGAAGAGGACTTTGGTGGTCTTTATGGATAACAATAATACTTAGAAATGTTTCTGTATTAGTAAGAATGTATGTATAGAAGTTGTAAGAAAAGTTCATACTATAAAAAGTATACGTTTGTAAAACAAGAACACATAAGAAAAAGTCAGAAGAAAACAGAGTTAATAAATAGAGACTGAAAAATTACAAACTGTTGTAACTGTAATGCAGGGCTTAAACAAAATGAGAGGTCAGGGTGGAATCCCTGACTGTAAGTAGTATCTGCAGACACAAAATCTTTATGGAGAAGAATTATTGTTGACTTTAAAAATGACTAGTACCGATTTATGCTCTGGTTTTGCAGTCTTTTTTTTTTTTTTTGGTGACTTGTTTATTTGTTTCCAGTACTGATTAATTGGAGAGGAACCATAATAAGACAGGCTTCAAGGCTCAACTTTTGAGTTTCTTAAATCAATCTAGAGACCATTGCTCCAAATAAAACTAGCTGTATAAATATGCTATTGTATAAATGTTTGAGAGATGCTATTGGACTGGAACAATATCCCAGACATTGCTCCTAAAATTTATTGTTTGGGAGTCTGAATAATATTCTGTAGAATCTCTATTATCAGAATCAGGCCATGAGCCGCTTTAATTGGCTGGCAACACACACTGCAGCATGTTATTCTTGCTATCTACTTAATCCTTGCAAGAATAAACTAGTCTTTGGAAACAGCAGTCTTATGAAAGAAAACATCAGACTTTATA
This sequence comes from Limnodromus scolopaceus, assembly GCA_028565335.1. Lineage (NCBI taxonomy): Eukaryota > Metazoa > Chordata > Aves > Charadriiformes > Scolopacidae > Limnodromus > Limnodromus scolopaceus. The sequence continues at coordinate 12,087,346 of JAOXNO010000003.1, forward strand.
TAAACCAGACTTAGGGTTCATAGAGGGGGGCACCCGTGTCCTCGCCAGACTGAGTAGCTGTTGCATGAATAACCCGTGCCGGCACACGGAGCACCTTTTGTTGTCTTTGTTCCGTGATGAGCTGAAACGAGACGGCAAAGTTCATTTGTCTCCTGCTGTGCACAAGCCAAGGGAAGAAACACCTTTTTGTGCTACCGACAGTGTTCGGGTGTCCCCGGGCTTTGAGCAGCACAGTGCATTCTGCGGCAGTCGCTGTGCCTTTCTCCTTCAAGGCTGATTTAGTCCAGTTTAGTTGGCTGTTTGCGTGTTTTGACTTTTTAATTTATTCATTGTCAACACACAGCTGGGAAAAAGATCCAGGTTGCAGATGACATGGGGATGCCTAAATAAGAAGACAAACTGTTCTGTACTGCCACAGGGCGATGGCAACGATGTGAGTTCACAGTTAGTTTTCACATTTCACATAAATGAGTTTACATTGAGATCCTTCCTCAGGGAGCTGTTTGGCATCCTTGTGTAAACAACGAGGCCTTCCTTGCCCAGAATAGGCTTCTATCCCAACCTTAACAGGCATCTTACAAAATCTGCAGAGGTCTGAACCACCCCTGTAGGAGCCGGGCTCAGTGTGCTGCGGCGCAGCCCCATCCTCTGTCGCAGCTTTGGAAAGGGGCTCTGCGGGGCTACTTGCCCTCACAGGTACCAGGTGGCCATATCTTCTCACTGCTTGTTACCCATGAGTACATTGGAAACCAAATGATGTCTGGTGATGGGTCAGAGTTCCTCTAACTAGTTAAGCTATTTAGTTACTTAATAATTAACTGGCTAGGCTTGCCCTAAGGAGAAAACCTGTATGACTAATTTTTTTAATGGAAAAAAAAATACAGTTGCCAGGAAACAATAGCATTAAGTTGATGGGGGTTGCCCTTAGCTGATGTATTTTAGGTGGATTGAAAAGTGGGAGGCAGGTAGGAGGATTAGAAAAAAGTAAGTTAAAACAGTTCACAGTGCACAAATTCTGTTATTTCAGAATTGGAGCAGGAGTCTGTAAGTGGTTAGTCCTGTGCAGTGTGTCCCACCAAAGACTGAAGGAACTGTTCTACTGGTGTGAAATCCTAGGGCTTTTAGCAGAAGGCCTAACCAGGACAGGACCTCACACCATATGTACTGCTCTTAATACTAGTCAAAGAAGAATTTTATGTGACAACTGCAGAGTATTTTGGTTTGGTCTCGGAAACCATTTTGTTCATAGCAACTGAATAGCAAACCACGATAGACATCTCTTAAGTAATTCAGTAGGAAGTCCTCATTGAGACTTTTCTGAGAAATCCTTTCCAACCGGACCTGCTTGTGGTCGCTAACGACTGCACCAACCGTGCTGAGGTGCCGGTGCTGCAGTTCAGGTCCTTCTGTGGCCAAGGGAAACAAATGCCTTGCCATTTATCAAGGGTGACGGTCCACCTAATTGCGGCTCCTGAGTGTACTCGGGGAGGTATATCCTCTGATTTGTGAAACACTTAGAAACCACATGTATTCCAGTTACCTTGTCCAGTGGTCGTATACAAGCTTTGTGTAAATACACAGGTATTCCTTCCTGAGCTCTCTGCGGCGTGGCAGGAAGTTATTTATACTGAGTTGAATCTTGTATCGTTGTCCAAATAACCGATTTGTTTGGAGGGGCAAAATCTTTTCAGGCAGAGTAATTTTCCATCTATTATTAGACCAACTGGTTTAGTTAGAAAGAACATGAAGTTTTCTGGCACACAAGCCATTTTTTTAAAGGTTTTGTGGGATTCTTCAGGGGTGCTTCAATGACAAGAAGAATGAATTATGTGTCCCAAATTTGTGTATTTTTTCACTATCATTTAGTCTACTAAATATTATTACATCCTACAGACCTTGCCTCTCTTCTATTCTTGGAAACATCGCAACTTGAACTCATAAACCTTCACTTGGGAATTACTAAACCTCACATTACGTGTCTTATTCATTGTAGAATTTGAAAGGAATCCCTGGAGTTCTACTTGCCGTGTTTTCTTAATGTTTAAATCTGATTTTTTGTACAATTCTCCAGAGCTTAATTAAAAGAATTTTAAATTGGCTGGAGAGACCCAGGGTCTTATTTTTAAATATACCGTGGAAGTTGTTTTATTTCCTCATAACAAAGACAGAAGGTTGGGTTGGACACGAGCCTGATCTTTCAAACAAAAGTGCCTTCAGCTGAGTCTGGTAACAAGTTTCTGAGCTGGTGTTTAGTGGCCACCATAATTAGAGATAGCACAAAAGATCAATTTGATTTACCAGTTGTTTTTTGGGATTCCTTTCCTGATGCTTAAAAATCTGTCTTGGAATAACTTTTCTTTAATACGTTCAAAGTTCTTTTCAGTGATTTAAAACTGGTTTGGACTCAGAGTTACTCTGAAAGTATATGGGATAACACAGGTTCATGCTTATGGTTTAAACCCTAATGTGTACCTGACTTACTTGAAAAAACTGATTTATTTCCAGAAGACATCCCTCTCCTCCATTTGGAAATGGTATCTCAACCCAAATCAAATTGATTCACTTTCATTTGGGGGAGAAAAAAAAAGAATGTTTTAGTAATGTAGTTTTCCAAATAAAGCGTTTAGGTATTTTAAAATTAAATTTGAAGTCAAGATTTCTTGTTCTTATGAGAAATTCTTTAGAAAGTTTAGAAAATTCAGGATTTTAAAAAAATAAACACTGAAACATAGCATCTGAACCCAAAACATATTTTCTTTTTCTCTGAAAACACTGATGTTTTCTTATATAACTCCATTTGTAAGTAGAAAAAAACCAGAAACTGTCAAAATAGCCCAGAAATGGAAAAGTCAGCGTCCTACCCATCTCCGGGTTCCCTGGAGGAATTCTATTCCTCGCCTGTGGTGGAAGTCTCTGGCCACTTTGCTGACATCCTGACACTAGACAGCAGTGACACAGAAAAGAATGGTCACAGTCTGGTTTCCCTTCGGGGTATCCAAGAAAACAATTTATCCCCACTGCTGTGGCACAAGGGGAATAGCCACAAGGCTCAAACTCACTTGCAAAACATCAGTAATAACAAGGTCTGCGTGCGGTTGTGTTCTGGATATTTAGAAACAATTAATTGTATTTATTTTCCTTGGTCTCACAATCTGCCTTTATCTAAAGTTGTAGCAAAGCTGTATGCGTTGAGGGAACATATACAAGTATTGCGCTTTAAAGCACCTTGCTTGCTAGAAACAGTGATCCCAGGGTCAAGACTGCCCCTGAGAGTGCAGGGATCCACCTCACCCTGCAGCTTATCTCCAAAGGGGTCAATTAAATGGTTGAGTAAAAATCCATTTTCTATTAAGTGGGACCTGGCTATATTAAAGTGGACCAGGTCATTATATGCTCAGAAGTTTTCCCTTTCAAAACCCCATGCAATAAGACATTCAGAGATAGATTGTATGGTTGCAAAGAACATCGAATGATGTGTGGAAGTTTATTACATTTTATGTTGGCTTTGTGACACTACTGCATTAAAATATGCTTGCGGGTTGCTTTTTTTTCTTTTTTAATGTGAGATAAATATGAGTATATGAGTATGAGTATGCCATACTGTGGGGGCCGCTCAACTCACAGAAAGCTGTCACCCATTTCCCAAACTACTAATGGTAGAGGAAAGCTAGAATTACAGGGATATTTAAGGATATTCTTTTTAAAAATAGTAAGACACTGAATGGAATTGAGCTTACTAAATTCTTAGAGAACTTTCCTCACACGAGAAAACCAAATGTATGTGGACACAGATGTGTCCTAAACTGTATAGTCAGGATAGTTTGCATCCTTGTATTTAATATAAGAATGAACAGATAATTATATATGTTCTGGTAATTTCCTCTTGAGCTATGACTAATGTCATAAGCCTAACTGAGATCTGAAAAATGTAGCAGTAATTTCAGAAAAGCTTCCAATTTTATCCTTCTTTGTTGCTTGGTAAGAATAGTTTGAGCCCAAATAAAACCTGAAAATTAAATTTTTTTTTGTTTTAAATAAGAAAAATAAAAAAAGTTAAATCTAGAAATAATCCAAACTTCCCTGCATAACTTCTTTGGTTTTCCCCAAATGTTGCAGGGGAAAAATTCCGTCCCTGGCTTATTCCAGTGGAAAATGTTTGCAGAGTTTGCATGGGATGTAAATTAAAGCGGGAGAAAGTCGTAGGGAAGCTGACAGCAACTCGGTCTGTTTTAAAGAAAACAAAGTGAAAGTCAGTGGGAGCCTGGCTGCCCTGGAATGCCTGCCCCAGTTGTGAACTGAGAAATCCAGATGGTTTTCCTCTCGGAACGGGGAGCGCTGCCGCAGCCCGGCCAGGGCTCACCAGCACTGGTACCTGTGCCCCACGCCAGACCCACGGCTGGACCACTGCAGCCCGAGCCCTGGTGGTGTGTGAAGCCCCTGGGGTCTCATCAGCTGGCAGAAGAAGTGGCAATGTCCCTGATTCCGTGCCCTAAACACGGTATTTTAGATGTAAAAGTAGCTGCACTGAAATATTCCAGTTATTTAATAGAGGCAAATGTCCCGTGGTCTGCAAAAGGCTATTTCTATTCAGTAGCCACACAAACTTTCCTGTGTTGCCAGTATGATTAAGCTTACTTGGACACAGCGTCTACAAGGAGATGATTCAGACTCCTCCAGTATCAGTAACTGGATTATAATCGCATTGTTTGTTTTGGGCCACGCTGAGCCAGCATCGCTCCAAGAGCAGAATCTCCTTGTTGGGATCACTGAATTCAGAGGATGGAGGGGCAGGTTCTGCCCAGAGCGTGGGCAGTGACCAGGGTGTGCTGCACGTAGGGATCTCTTCATCCACAGTGGCAAACTGCCCTTGTGATTGGGGCATAAATATATCATTGTTTTCAGACACACATTAAATCCAACTCTGTGTCCTCTTTACTGATGGGGAGTGGGAGAAAAGGATGTAGCTTCCTAATTTTGGAGCCCTCTAAAATGTTAATGGCTCTCATATCATAACTGAAGATTAAAGAACGTGCTTAGAGCAGTCACTGCCTTCTGCAATTGCCATGGGCTGCAGTGCTGCAAGGTCACGTCCGATGCTGGAGATTTTCCAGTATTTTTTCAGAGGTGTTGATGTTAATCAGCTTTCAAGGGCAGGGTGGCATGTTTAATGATAATGGAAATGTCTAATACTAGTGCTTTTGCTAGCTATCTCTTCCATGCCTTGGTTCCAACCCATCCATCAAGATTAACTAGAATTTATTATGTTCAGCTTCCTTTCAAGAGGTGTCATTAGAGGCATATAACCATTTGTAAGATTTATTCATTCACCTCAAGGATCCTGAAAAGATGTGCAAGCTCGAAGAATGCACGCATAACTTGATTGGGGATGGGACGAAGGCTTCAGCTTATCAGAAATGTTCTTAATGAAGAATAAATACCAGCCCGGGGTACCATTCTACCCGACATCAGTCTCCCTCCAAGGCAGACGCTATCTGCTCACGATGTAGCTGTGTTTATACATCTGCTTTTAAAGCACATTTGATTGCCACCAGGATGCTCGGAATACCCTCAGTGCTGCCAGCAGCATGTCTTTAACTTCTCTGTGATAAATCTCTTCTCCAAACTTGATCCTCCGTCTCCCTGACCTGAGTAGCTGGCACCCAGGAGCGGATGCAGAATCCCAGAAACATCTCTGCTCCATTTCAGTAGTGAACATACACCAGAACTGATGCTTCTGTAAATGTTAGACTTATGATATACAGTGTGCTACAGAGACGATTTGCACGTGCTCGATAAATCCATCAGTCTCCGTTGACCTACCCATTCATCACAGCCTGGCGGTCCCAGAGGCACCGCGCTCGTTACAGGTGCACGGTGGAGTTGATCCATATGTGGTCAGACAGGGCTGCTTGACATCTGGAAGTGCCAGATAAATTTACAAAATCCTCTGCTTCCACCCCCCCACCTCACGCCCAGTGACATTTGTGGGTGGGAAGGTGGGATGTTGCCTCGTTCATTCATACGTATGCCTGTAAGTAGAGGCAAATGTGTTAGAATAAAACAGAGTTTAGCCAGAATTTCTGAAGTATTTCAGAAAGGGAAACTCCTTTGAAGGGAATTAAGGAAATGAAGTATTAGTAGCCACTTCCTTTATTTCCAAAACTTTGTAGAGGGCTGAATTTAATACAAGATGCTTGAGTAACGTCACGACTTCTTAGCTCTCTTAAGGAACTCTGAAAATAAATTGTGGGGAAGTCATGGAGTGCTTAGTGTCTCCATGATCGAGTGGATCATTCTCCCATAACATTCAAGTTCTTCAAATCAGATTGTGGCATTGGGAATCTGTCAGGCCCTTAGTGATGCTATTGATGTTCTGGAGTTTGAAAATCCACATACCTGAGTAAAATTTCTGAAAACTTAAACAGTGTCTGCATCAAGAGCTCGAGGCGGCCTGGAGCCCATATGTAAATTATTAAATACTACATGTAATGGAACCCAATATTCTTGGAACATGAAGCAGCCGCTAAATGGAAACTTTGGCTATTACCATATTCATGTTTCACGCTAAAATATTTTCAAGATCAAAGTTCTGTTATTAAAACAATGGGCATAAAAATAACAAAATTACTTTTTGTAAAACAAACAGATTCTTTGTATCTGAGAGGCTTTTCACAGAAATCTTTATTTTGAAACGGTAATATGTTACAGATTTCTTTGCTGTACTACTTTGATTCATTCATTAAAATATTTTTAATTTTGGCATGTTGCAAAGGTCTAAATAAAAGCATTTTAGTTACATAAATACAGACTCTGTGGACTCAACAGTAATATAGTACGTTTGGAAAACTGTCATTTATTCTGAAAATATACAAAGACCAAACCACAGACAGAATTTTCTGTACATTGTAAACATTCTCACAGTATGGGTATAAATATCCCTTCTTTGATTCATTGCATGCCAGGTCTTCAAGTAAAGAGATAGAAAAAGAAGCTAAAGAAAAGGGATTATAAATTTACCAAGATCCTTAAGGCAGTGAAAGCCAAACAAGAAAAGAGCTTACAGAGTTTTAAGACATTGTATACAGACAGGACCGTAAAATTATAATAACAATACCAGATAATATAATCTCATATTTACATCACTTTCATCTGCCAAGATCCCCTCAAGCTGCGGCGTATTTAAGACATGGTGGTGGTGGTTGTGTGCAGGGATCGCTGTGGCTGGTGGGGCCTGGGCAGAGCTGAGCAACTTTCCATCTCCAAGGGCAGTTTAAGAGCAGTTTCATGGGGTCAGTGAAGAACCTTCTCCAGTTTGGTGCATGGAGTCTGTGTGTTTGGAGCAGAAAATGTTTCGAGTCCAGCTTAGCAATTCTTCTCATTATTTCCATAGCAAAGGTTTCTCTCTCCTTCCTTTTGAGCTTTTTGCTGTCTGATTTCTGTTGGACTTTATGGACCATTTTGTCTGATATCCTTCCTCTGACAGAGCAAAGTTCTACCTCCTTTGCAGCAAAGGGAACCCAGCAGTAGGCAATGCTGTGGTGTCTTTCCGAGGCAGAAGATTTTCCTAACTTTGGTCGTGCAGCACATACCAGGAAGCAGGATCATTTTTAAGCTGATTACCTGATGTAGAGGCAGATGGTCTCGTTGTCTTGACCCATGTCCATTAACATCTCTAATTCTGCTTTATCTTGCAGCAAAGAGCTTGGTATTTGGTGTCCAGAAGTACTTCATTTTGTTGATTAAGGGTTAACATGCGTATGTAGATTCCTCCTCGTATGAACCAAACCCTTTTTTAAGGAGAGGGTAGAGCTCTGGGCAGTTGTCCTTTCTCCCCAGGCCACACCACCCACAAGAAGCAGGGTCCAGCCTGTTGGCTTCTCCACCCGGGAGAAGGTCCCTGGGCCGTGGGGAGAGGGTGGCTGCGGGTCCGGGCTCCCTGCGGGGCTGCCAGGCAGGATGTTTTAAATGTAAATGTATGTAAATTTTGGTGGGTCTAAAGTAAATTTAGACTTCAGAAAATAATGATTTTTGGTGCCTTTTCTTTTTTTTCCTTTTAAAAACACATTTTCATTGTCTCTTAAACAGGCATTTAAAAATGCACTGGTTTATGCCCAGTAGAGTAAATCCTGAAGCCTTTCTCAAGCTGAACTCCTCTGAGGAGACTTCTTTGCTCTTTTTCCTGGCAGAGCTCCCAGTGCCCTGATAGCAGTTTTATCTGAGTAAAGCCCTGTGTATTTGCATGACACTGAAGAGCTAAAATTATCTCTAAATAGAGCAAAAAAAAAAAAAAAAATTGCCAATATGTATTGTTCTAAGAAAAATTGCTCTTTGCTTGGCCCGGAGGGGACATATTGTAAATATGATTTAAACATGTCTCTGCTACTACTGTCTGATCTTATCATCAGATGTTGCTGTGGAATTTCTCTATGCAGACCCTAGAAAAGAAAAACAGATTGAGAACGTTAGCTTGTGCTGTGAGAAAATATCTCCAACTCACTTTGTCTGGCACAAAAAAAACCCCTCCACCAACCCCTCATTAGAAATATGCTATAAAAAGGGAAACAAACATTAAAATGCTGTCTATCTACTTTTATCGCTCTGAACTTAAAATGTAAGTGCTGCTTATTGATTCTTTGATGTCAGGAAAGCGACATTTTTCTCCGGTCCTGTCTGACTGTTGTGATGAACTTCAGGTTTTCATCCGTCTTCCTGACACTAACGGTACAACATGCCTCTGAGCAGAATCACTGCCTGGAATCTGATTACAATAGAGAAGAAGTGAGCACTTTTCAGGGTTCTTTATGTTAAAAACCTTGTATTTGTCCAATAAATCATGTCATTTCACAGACTAGTCTAGAGAAGGAGGCTGACTTTCTGCCAGTAGAATTTTTGCTCAGTGTAAGCCAGCAGCACATCACACTATATATGTTACGATTGAGGAGGAGCTCAGTAATACAGCTCTGGGAAACGAAGATGACAAGGCCTATAAATGTCTGAAATTAAATACAGTTTAAGAACTGGAGTGCGTTATCAGGCAGAGGTCACGAGTAGTTTTGCAGGGCCAAAGCTTTTTACATTTTGTCATTTTCTAAGCTCTGAAACGTGAAGAAGTCCTGGAAAGTGCTGTGTGTTGAGAATAATATTTGTGTGTTAAAGTTGTTTGAAATCAATCTAGGAAAGAAAGGAAGATGACTGGGTATGAAAGAATATTTACAATAATCTGACAAGATTACTAGCATGTCTTTTATTTAATTCATACCTTGGGGTATCTCTTTATACATACCAAGGATATGATTTAATAGGCACAGTACCTAGGACAGTTGATATAATTTCTAATGGTTGCAGCAGTGTCAAAGGCAGGATGGTGAGATGCTGCCCAAAATGTGCTGACCAGGCAAATGCTGTGCTTGGAGTAGGCACTAGTGACCCTAAAAAAATAAGTCTGGGACCCAGGACTTGGATATATTCCCAATTTCACCGCTTGCCCGCTAGGTGACCGCTGGGATTAACTGGGTTGGGGCTATAAATTCTTTAAGCTCATTTCCTGATTCTAGCATAGACACAACTGAGACAGAAGAAATAGAAATAAATAACCTGGCTTTGTCCTCCTCATCAGTTATCTGTTTCAAAGACACCAGTTTAGTGAGAAGTGTTACCTCTCCATCCCGTCCTTCTCTTTATTTACACAGACAGCCCTTGTGGTTGCATACTCTTACTCAAAGAAACTTAATTAGTCAAGTCATCAACCAACAATAATCCCAGCGCACCCTCTATACGGAGATGAGACAGGGCTGGAGACCATGTTAGATCTGCAGGTCTGAGGTTAGTTCGTTTGCCAGGCAGCCGAGTGGCAAGGTGGTGGGTGTGATGTGGGGGCTTCAGACAGATGTGGGAATGAACAAAACCACAGGCTGGAACACGTTTTAGACTTTAGGCTTCAAACTGTGAGACAGGAGGAGGTTACAAGGAGCTTCTATGACTAGAACAGTGAAATATAGGAAAAGGCTTAGTAGAAGCTGGCATGGTTAGAAAACAAAATAAATTTTTACCTACAGGAGCTCTGAGTTAGACAATCATCAAAACCAGATCTGAAGGTACATGACTATGTGAAGAACAATAAAGGAATGAATGATAAGTCCTTACAGATTCTATGTAGTCCTTATACTTTCATAGAAAAAATATTTATGGTTGAAGGAGCCTTGCACTTGTGTAAATAGAAGTTTCCATCTGGTAAGAATATTTAAAAAGGAGTGAGGTTTGTCTATTTTGTATTATCTCAGCTGCTTTTTTGGTTTCTGTAGCTGCTGCTGCTGCAGTCTCTAACTCATCTTTTTTCTGACGTTATTCAAAAACAAAGGTGGGATGCAGCAAGTACATTAGAAGGAAGAAACTGTTTTTGGTGTTCCCAAAGTGCTATTATTTTAAGTGCTTCCCCAAAGTGCTATTATTTTAAGCAAAACTTATATGATCAATCATTTGGAAAAAAAATCTATCATCCTAAAACATTTCACCTTTTCGTAATGTATATAATCTGCTTCCTTTATCATGTCTAACTGTTTTACTTCAAGAAAATGGCAGAAATCAGTGAAGTTCTTATTATTTCCTCCCAGAGAATAATCAAACAGACTAAATGACAATGGCAAGAAAATTTCATATACAGCAGCAATTAGCATAAGGCGATTTAAAAATCTACCTTCCCCAAATTCTGATTTGAAGTTATTTTTTTTTCTATAAAGGTAGTTTAAGGAAGAATAAGAATAAACTATTTACGTTTATCCCCACTGAGAGTAGTTTTGAACTCAGTGATAGTAGCTCTATATACCTACACTCTTTTAGACCAATTATTTTGTGTATTTTGGAATATTTTGGAATGCAGAGCTTAGATATAATATATCTCAATAAATACCATTAGAAATGTCCTTTATTTTACCCTTGAGCCTCTTTTGGAGCAGACTGGAGAACACCAGTGATGGGGATGTGTCATTTTGCCTTTTGTTTTTCCGACTATTTGAATTCCAAATAGAACATGACAAGGGCAAACTACACTTTTGAACTCTGACCTCTGCTTTAAATTGAATGTGAAGTCTAAATATCTTCCTCTTTGACTGTATCTGAAGAGAGGTTTGTCAGAGACATCTTATAACCTTGTGGCTGCAAGGCTATCCTCTATTAATTAGAAAAAGTTTTCTGAAGAAGTTCTGACTCAGTGGAATAGACAGGGGGCAAACGTAGAGAAGAAAGGTGCATTGTTCCAGTAGACAAAGACAGGGTATCAATTTTCATAAATCTGCATTCCCAAGACAACTGTTCAAATCTGGTAAAAGGTCCATTTCTTTGAACTTACATACCAGAAAGCCTTTATTCCTCCGCTCCGCGGCAGACAAGAGTACAGGTTAACTGCGTCTCATCAATGTTATGCTTTAGATGATTCGGTGAGAAATTCTTTAGTTTAATGATGGAAGGTACAATCTACTTCAAGAGAAAATAAAAAAGAGAAAGAATGAAAGGGTTACCTGTGGTGCCAGACAATGTTTTAGAAGATTCAGTTTCTCTAAGTTTTCAAACCCCAGCTTTTAAGCTTCATGGTTTTAAATTACCAGATGTTATAATTAAGGATTTAGCATTACTAAAAAAATGTGTCTTTATTCCTGGAATAGCACACACCAAAATTTTAACCATAAGTGTCCCACCTGGCCTAAAATCTTTTGGTTTAGAGTTCTTATTACTGTTTCTTCTCTCTTTAAGACTAAATGTTAGTATAAAATGGACATTATTTAACCACAGTTAAGCTCAGGGTCTGAGCTTCTGTTACTCCTTACTGTGGTAGGAGGTTCTGTCTCACCATTAGCACAAAATCCACACCGGTTTACAAGTTCTCAGCAGCATTGCATCAGAATTATGTGCTGGGCCACTCATGCAGAATAAGCATATTTCGCCAATTACTCCCAGTGCTTGTGAAATATAAACATTTGCCTGAGTATTTTCACCACCAATTTTAATATTTATTGCATATTTTTTAGAAGAACTTCTATCCTGAGTGAAAAGAGGCCTTAGGTACTTACATACGTATAAGAAAAGCAGTGAATAATGTCAAAAAATCCCAATCTAAAAAAAAAAAAAAGCCAACAAAAGGTGGAAGAAACAAGTTAATTCCTAGACTGAAATTCTATTTCTCTCATATAATATTTGTTCTGCATTTGTGCAGCACCTTCTTTCTTCTTCTGGGTCTTTGGGTACAGAGATGATGGGATAAGGTTTAGGTAGTGGTGTAACTACAGTGTGTAGAGGACTATGAAGACAGAGAAAGATATTACTTCTGCTGCAGTAATATACAATGAAGTCCTAAAGCCCTTATGCTTCTGTTTACCTTCTTTTTTTCAGTCTTTTTTTTTTGTTTGTTTTTAAAAATGTTTTCAAGCCTTTTCCCACCATCAGGAAGACTAAATGTATACTTTCCTAAAAATGTCTGAGTGCTGGCACAATCACAGCACTTCCATGACTGGGGCTAGAAGACAGAAAATCCATCAAGATTAGAGCTATAATTGAGATCTCGAGATACAAGTTTGTCAGTGTCAGGATGGAAAACTGCCAGGAGCCGTGCTGGGGCTCACAGGATGAAGAGAGAGGCAGAGCCTAATTAGACATTAGAACACCAAGAATTTAATTGATAAATTTCCTGAGTTTACAGACTACAGAAATACTTGCATGAAGTAGCAAATCCATGCAGAAAATGCAACCTTAAAAAAAACAAAAAATCCCTCACGCTGCTGAGATTCAAAAATACAAGCCCCTTCCCTCCTTCCTTTCTTCTCCTCTTCCTTAACTGCTTGCCCCTCTGTGGGCTTTCTCCTCGCTATTCAGTTGATGGTTCTTCCAGACTGTAATGATCTCTGTCTTGGGAACCTGAAAGAAGCCGAAATCAGATCACCTTTGGATCTGGTAATAAGTGTGTGCATCTAGAATTGTCCTTTTCTTCTATAGCTACAGGCAGTTACAGCAAGTAAATTGTTTCCTGTTTTTCAGACGTGTTTAAAATGAAGGCAAGATCATATCCAGCTTCTTTTGAAATGAATGTAGGGGCCTGCAGAGGAAAAACCAGCATGTCAACTCATTTTTCATTACAGTGTCTGTTGGTAGGAATATATATATGTATACGCACTTATGATTTAAAGACCATTTGATAAATAGAGTAGCTGGTCAGTCTTTACTGTTGTAAACAGGAGAAGCTTCTTTGAATTAATGGAATTTTGACCCATTACAGAACCAGCTGATTAAACCCAGTGTCCCTAAAATTATTTGCTATCACTAATTGTTATACGCTGAACGTGTGTATTCCTGTGTACCCCTCCCACAGTGTTGATAATGGCAGATGCTCTTTTTTCAAGGATAAAAGGGCACATTAGTGTAGTGTAGCTAAAGTTACCCTTCTCACCACTTCAGCCATTTGCCCTTTGATCCTTGTATCACTATGAACCTTTGCACAGCACTTTGGGGAATCATCTCAATTCTCAGAAATTATTCTTGGGCACTTACACTTCTGCTTTTTCCTATATGTTTTAAAGTCTCTTTAATCACACCCTATCACTGTCTTGCAGCCTGAAAAATCTAAAAAAACTATCAAAACTATCTAAGAAAAGATCTTAAAATCTAAAGAAACTTTGAGGAATAAATTCTGTTCTTTGTGGTGCAACCTGCACATTGGTGCCCTAATTTGAGCTCCCCTTAACTTGCCTAAGAACTACGCTATTTGAACTCTTGCACAGGATACTCAGCGGTGATCGAAACCTAAATAGACTGTCAGTTCAAAAGGATCATCATTTCCTTGGAAAGAATTTAAGTTAAAAAAATCAAGACGACTATAACCCAGGTAATGTCTGGATGATAGAAAAGATTTGGAATATTCCACAGGAAAGAAGAAACTCCAAAGCAGAGGATTTATACTGTCTGGCTCAACTGTTTGTATGTGGAATCGTTATAAACGTTTTTCATCAATAGGAAGAGTTGAAAAATGGAATTAACTCTTAATGAATTGGTGAAGGGTATGCACTCCCAACTGGAGAATGTAACCTAAGCTACAGTGGCCCTTTAATCTTCAGGTTCATAAAATAAGTAATGTGTTCCTGACTTCACATACTAGGTCATCTGAAAGGCAAAGATTATTATGTTTTTCATTAGGAAAGACTGAGGGAGATAAAGACTAAGTGAGATAAAGGAGATTCATAGGCCTTCTAGGCTTTAAACAAACAAGTAACTGATTTGTTGAGGGAATATCTATTTCTTTCTGGACAAAGCAATAAAACTCCAGTGAGGGAAAAGGAAGCATTGGTCTCAGGAAGCATAAGATGTGTGAAATGGGAAGGTTTCCAGTATAAGAAGGTGAAAGATAAGGGTGTGCATGGTTGCCAATTATTTTAATGCGCTATTGGATTTCATTATGTGTTACACTATATATAATAGGTACTGATGGGTTATTAAAGTAGCAGGAGGCTTGCTGGCACATCTCGGCTATATTTATGGTGTGGTTTTCATAGAGAAGGCACTAGATAAGGCTCAGTAAATAACAGATAAATTAGACTGTAAGAAATAAAGGTCATTCATGTCATTTGTTGCCCGAGGACTTGGTACGAATGGATGGCCAGGGCTGGCACTGCTCAAAAAGCAAAGGGAAGAGCTGGGGAGAAGTTGGAGCGAGACTCCGGGCTGCTGGAGGAGTGTGGGAAACCCAGTGGTCTGGAACAGAGGATCTTACAAGTATCACAGCAACTACTGTTGTAGTTTGTGCTCACTGTATTTGCCGAGGATGGTCAGTTCAGGGCTGACACAACCGGTTACAGATATTATCTTCATCCATACACAAGGTCTGCTGGGCTGAAATCCCAGGCTCTTTGCAAAACCTGGTATTTTTACCTTGTCTCCATTTCTCAGTCAAGTCTGAGCACATGGGCTGAAGGCTGTGCAGAGCTCACAGGGAAATGTGGTCGTACCTCTGTGTGTCCTCCTGGACTGGTGTGAGGTTACCAGAGCTGGTTTTAGTGCACATCTTCCCTCCCCTCCCTGCTGCTCCATCTGATGTTGTGGTTTGGTTCTGAATATGGGAACCACCTGGCAAACAAAGCCTCCGAGACCCACCATTGTCTTCCCGAGGACAATACATCACAAATATGTTGAGTGGGTCGGGGAGGGAGCTTCGCTTCCAGACAAAGACAGACACAATTGAAATGTTGAAGACTTGTCAGAAAACCTCTTGGGTCTCTGGTAGAGCCTTCTCTTCTCTGCCAGAAGTGATTCTCAATGTCTGTGTCTGACATCCAAGCCGTGTTAGAATGGCAGCTGTAAACAGGGACATAAAATTGGATTTCAAGGAGAACTTTGTTCTGGGGGGTCTGCTGGAATCCCGCTGAACCCATGCTCAGCACATGCCACAAGCCCTAAGAAAGGGTGATTTCAAATCTGAGAAACTCTAATATGAGGGAGAAAAGAAGTTGAAGGAGCTTGTTTGTCATCTGTCTTTGAAAACGGAAGGCGCAATTTTTTCATGTCAAATATTGGCTTCCAGCTGTAGTTAAGGAAAAGAAACTGAGGTACAGTGTGAGCTGAAGCCACAGCAGATGCAGGTGTCTGGCATCTCTCAAGCTGAGCATCCAAATTAGAAGTCCATGGTGAAGGCATAGCTTGGATCCTTGAATTCTCAACAGCATGATTGATTGAGAAAGCCAAGAAATAACTGTGGTGGTGGAGAGATTTGACAGAGAAGGGTCAGCGTATGGGTCAAAGAAGTGAGAAACTGTGGGGTGATGTAGCAGTGTCTATTTAAATATTGATAGGAAGGTCACTTCACAGTTTGGTCATGATGAGTTCAAAGCTGACTGTCACCTCAACGTGAGTACCTGTTGGCAGTGTAGTCCTCTCTGTTCCAGCAGGCTGAGCTACAGGCAGAATGACTGTAAGCAACCTGTGATGGCTGCAGGAAAGTGTCTGTTCCATGATATCAACCTGTTTCTTTATCATTTACATTTATGGACTTGATTTCTGAGAAATATTTATAACAGAAGATTCAGGTTGTCACAGTCTCATTAAAAAAAAAAAAGGCTTGATTGACTTACCACAGTTAGTATTTACAGAATGAAAGCATTAAGAAAATCCATGTATTTTCAAAGGTCTCCTTTGCGGGTTTTTGGAGATACACTTTCCCTGTTTACAGCAAACTCAAGTTTTAGAAAGTGATTTCATAATTCCCGAGGAGAACAACAACATCACGCTTCTGTCCAAGGGGAAACGGATCAAAGGGGTTTTGTTTAGAGAGACGTTACATTTCTTCACATCACTTCCAGTTGTTGCTGGGCTGTTGTTGCCACATCATCACTCCTAGATGTGCATCAGGCTTGGAATGTCATTAAACTTTGTGTTGTGGCTTGCAAAAATGTATTCTGCTTTCTGCTGTGTGCGTAGGGGAGGGGGAATTTTTCTGAGCCCGTTAAAAGGGTGCTCAAAACGATACAAAGAGGTTTTCGAAATGAAATGTTTATACAGAAGTGAAAAGCATAATCAGAGTGGCTTCTTTCTGTCTGTCTGAGGTGTTAGAAGCTTTACGTTTCCCTGAAATAGGGCAGATCTTACTGCCGTGTGAAATTTATCCTACCCAGCTGATGTACAAAGGCTTTCTTTTCCAGAGGTGTTAGAGAAATCCTGAAGGAAACGCTCACCGTGTAGCCCTCCCTCTGCCCCGGCTCCAGCCCATTACTCACAGGAGAGGTATGCGGCTTGCACAGGGAGCTGGACTGGCTGGATCCGCGTAACCACAGAGCCTCTGGCCCGCCTGAGGCTCTTCTGTCTCCAGCACATACTGGGAGTGTGTGCCAGCCTGTCCTGGAGCCAGCCTGGAGTCCCAGCTCCGTGATGCGGGGAGTCCTCTCCAGCGGGTGCGCAGCGCCGCCGGGCTCCAGGGCTGGGAAGGCTTTGGAGCAGGTTTTGCCCTGAGCAATTTGTTCCGAAGATCAGGTCGGTGGAGCAAAAATGCTGCCAAGGCTGCAGGACTGCCTGATGTGCTTGCTCCGTATGAATTTCACAGCGGCAGCGTTGCTGGCTTTTACTTCTTTCTTCCCCCCCCAAAAAAGCTTTACAAGGCAGTATCGCCAGTTACGGAGGGATTCTGGCTTGTAGGCGAGTTGGAGAGTCGCCGGTTGGAGAGGGGCTAGAGGCTGCCGGGCTCTGCTGGATGCAGCTATGCAGCCAAAGCAAAAATAATATTTATCCTGTGAAGGCTGTGAGTAGGTTTAATGAAAGTTGCAAGCGGCGTTCAGGTTGTGTGAAACAGGATAAAGCTCGAGGTCACGCCTTGTCCTGAGTTGCGCTATAAGTGCAGTAAAAACACTTCTTAAAAAAATGCAGTAGGGATGGTTTCTACTTTTGTCATCAATGGAAAAATCTTTTAAAAACCGGACAACAGTATGTTTTGTTTGCTGCTTGTTTCACAAAACCTTAGACTATTTTGGGAGGCCAATAAAGATTCACTGACGTCAAAATGGAATATTAAGGGCAGATGTTTCTGGTTAGCTTAGTTATCCCTAACCACTTTTCCTGATTTTTTTTTTTTTTTTTTGAGATAAGTCTAGACTAGACAGAGCACATTTCTGAAGTGGGCTTTTTAACTGATTACTTGTTTATTCAGGAGCTTCCAGAATCAGACTATCAATTTTATTTCCTCTACCTACTATCATTATTAATTAAATTAGTGTGTGGCATTTTGATAAGCCAACAATATTACTGTGCTTGATCCAGAAAAAAAAAGTCTCTTTCATAACAACAATTACCAGTAACATTATTAGATACAGATGCAATGTGACACCGGTATGAAAAATTAAACATCTGGAGAAGATGGATGTTCAGGTAAGTGACACAAAAGAGCTTTAAGATTTAGATAAAGCAACAAGATTAATATATATGAAGAATTCTGTCTCTGTGAACTATCTTTGGTTCATCCCCTGCCCTAACCCCAAATATATTGTACACAGAGTAGTTTCCCAGAGGAGGCAAACTCAGGGTTGGATGTAACAGCAAAGTAGCTTCAGCTGAGGGTGAGGAAAGCTGTGTAGCAGCAGGACCCTGCTCTGCCACAGGACCCAGGCTCTGCAGCAGCCAGCGCTGATAGGAGAAGAAATATTGCTCCATTAGCTTTCACGGTAAATATGCTCTGGATTGGGAAAGCAATACATATAAATATAGACATTGGTTGCTGGAACCAGTCTGGCCCACTTGCAGAAGTAAAAGCCCTCAAGACTGCTTCCAGTTATGCCACCTTTTTTAGGCAACTGGTATGGTCCTGTCTACATTTCTTTTCCACCAGAAAATGGATATTGCCTCCAACAGAGGTTACGAGAGATTAAGGCAGCAGACGGAGGGATGACAGGCTGCATACTTTGCCTTTGCTTGAGGAGATGAGGATCAGCTGTTGCAGACTTAAATCTGTGTCACTGCCTCTGCTGTCCTCTGCACAGCCCTTCCCTCTGCCGGGGGACTGCAGGGCCCCAGGACGGCTGTGGCTCCTGGGCAGCGGGAAGAGCTGTTCTACATCAGGGGGATGAGGAGGAGGGAAGGGCTGGAGGGTGGAAAGGAAGAGCAAATGGGATAGGCACATCCTCCCCCTGCTCACGCTTCCTGAAATGCCTGACTCCTCGTGGTCTTCTTCCCACCCTTTAGCACCCATCCGTTCCTCCTCAATGCCTTTCTCCATCTACATCCCCATCCATCTACTTCAAATCTCACTGGCCTCTCCCAGTCTCTCTTGCCCCTTTCACCTTTCCCAGGATGACCCCACTGTCAGCCAGATTTTGTGATCCCTTCCCTCAAGCCCTCTATACCCACCTCCCACCCCAGAATTTGGTCTGAATTTGCCTGTGTTGCTGAGCAGCCTCAGCACCCCTTCTCTCCTCAAAGCCTGTCCTTAACTCACAACCTCCTGACTCTTCCCACCTCTCAGCTGCTCCTGCCCATCTTCACCTCCTTCCATTCCTGCTGGCTCTTCGCTCTCTCTTCTTCATGCTCCCGCTGTCCCCAGACCTGACCTGTGACCAGCACAAAATTAAACTTAGCCAGTATTTCTGGGAAGCCTTTAATTAGCTTTGGGAACAGAAACAACAGTGTCAACCTCGGACTAGCCCAGGATCCTTCCGCAGTTGGCTCTGGTGCTGCTCGTCTTGCCAGCGTGCGACAACAGCACCCCGGATTTGGCTGCGGATATGGCTTGGTCATGAGGTTTTTGACCTTTTTTCCTGCCTAACTTAATGCTATTTTTAAAACTCAGCCAGAATTTTTTTTTTCCCCCTTGACAGCTGGATTTGGCTTAGTATTTCCGTATGATTCCATAACATCTTTTTACAGTATTATCGTATTACTTATTTTCATTTTTAGCCCAGGGCTTCATTTGAGGGCGCTGAAGGAGTTATTGTAATAACTAACATTCCACCAGATGTGTAGCACAATAGCCAATAGCTTCAGACAAATCTTTTTATGGTTTTTCTATAGTAATAAAACAATAAACTTTCAGTTTATGTGAAGACACATTAATGTAACTTTCCACATGTAATTCAGCTTACAGGAATCTTAAACCTTCCAGAAAATAATGCTTAAGTGGATTACCATGAGCCTTACTGGACATTTAAGGGAATATATTTATTAAAATGTACTTTTGTCATGAGAGTATCCTTGACTTTAGACAAGTAATTGAAACCATATCGGACCGGACCCTGCGAGCCGTGGGCTGCTGGACTGAGCCTTATTCTGACTGAAATCGAGAGGTGACTTCTGGAGTCGGTGATTATTTTATCTGAATTTGGGTGCCAGATCTGGGCCCGTTATTTAGACAACTGCTTATTAAGAATCATTTGGTTATTTGGAATGTCAGCAGTTGTGTCTAGACGTGACCTACATAATTCAGGTGATGTTATGTTCTCAAAGGACTTACTCATTACTTTGCTACGAGCTCATTGTATGGGGTCTCTGCTACCCTGTGAGCAAACTGGGAATCAGGCTGTGGCTCTAAGTCACAATTTTCACTAGTTCAAGGGTGCATCTGCTGTTTTAGGAGTGTTTAGCCCCTCAAAACCTCCTTTACAGCCCTGGACATCCTCTGCTCCTTAGTTCTGAGTCACTCCACGTTGTGTTCAGGTCGGGCAGTGCCCACTTGTCAATCCCTTCGTGCTGCCGTTGCTGAAATCTTCCCTTTTTGGTCTGAATGCATTGGGTGTGAGGGGGCAGAAATACAAGGGCCTCGGAGAGACTACTCTTCCCCGTCTATAGTATAGGGCAGTAAGAAAGCACTGTGTCGCTGTAGCCTGGTCCCGCATCACTTGAGCAAAAACAATGAGGATTTTTGGTCTCTAGAACTGAGAGTTGTTGAAAAAGGTGGCGTTATATTAGGACTTACAGAAACCTGATGGAAATGTCTTCACAGGTAGACTTGACTTAAAGATCAACTGGAATGCTAATATTAAATAGTAAGTATCTTTTTTCTAGGCTGCCTGAGTGCTCACTGTCATTAACCCTGTCCAAACAGCCCCACTAAGGGTATATTCCAACTTCACAACTAAATGCTTAAAACTCTAGAAAGAAAGAGCCGTGTTAAGGTTTTCCATGGGATGAGTACTTCTCTGGTGTATGTGTATGTGTATAGAGTTTGGGTTTGTGCTAGAAAATGGCAGGTGGAGTTAGCACTACAGTTCCTGTTAAAATACTCTGCAAATACTAAGGCAGAAACTGAAGGAAGAAATCCTATTTATCACCCTCAATATCTTGGTAGTCTAAATCTTCCCAAATTAAAGAGTTCTTCCAAACCCACTAGAATACTCCACAGCCCATCTTCTTTTTTTCATTACGCTGGTAGCTAACTGTTGAGGTTTTTAGCTTAATGATGTAGCAAACACAGACAGTGCATACTGGGTCACACTAATTTGGGGTTTATCTTTAACCAGTGTATTATCTGTAGATGAGAAAACATTGTTGAAGTTATGCTCTATATAAATGCTTTGATACTTTCTTGGAGCCTTTAATTTAAGCTTTTCCATTTTTCAGAACAAGGGGATTAATTTTAATTATACAGGAGGCAGGATTGTGGTTCTGTGTGTAGACATTCCCTGAGTAACTGAAAAGGCCATGCAGGCTCTCCCATGTTTCCACGAAGAAATGGTTTGCATTTAGCAGTTATCCCAAAGCCCTTTGTGAAATAAGGAAATTAACAGGCTGCTTTTGGTGCCTGGCCTGCAGCTCTTGTCTGCTGGAAGATTTCTCAGCTCCACGTGAAGGCAAATCAGTGTGAGACACTGAGAGATCCTCACCTTCCCACCCTCTGCAGTCTGAGCAAAAAGCTGTGTTTCTGTGTCCGCCTTTCCCCACCTGCCCTTCTGCTTATCTCCCCATTTTATTGGGTGCGTGACCAAATGGGAAGTGTTTTCTGTGAATTTTTTTTTTTTAATATTTGATGCTGCTTTTTAGCTCTTTGAGCTTTTATCATAATCTAGGGTGTCAGCTCATACACGTCTGCATCAGCAGAGTGAGCTGATGGCGATTCCTTTCCGTTGGGATCTTTTTGAGCAAACTGTGGATATCACAGTATGGAAAGTGTCCACCTGAGTTGTTGTAGGGCTGTAAATATTCCACTCTTGCACCTCTATCACTTTTCCTTCTCTTAGTCCTTCATCCAAGAGACTGCCTCTGCTCAAGCAGGACCTTCCTTTCTAGTATTACTCCAATTTTGTAGCTCTTTGTCTTTGTGTTAGAAATACCAGAATCTGGAAACAGTCTGCTGTTAACTGGAGCAACAAAGAAGCTTTGATTGCAGTAAAGCCTGGGCAAAATATATAGCATGAAATTATGGGATGATCCAAATAAGTGGGAATTTTGCCACTGGCTCCAACAGAGCAAAGATTTCACGCTTGCTTGAGTTTGAAATCTGAAAAGCTGAAGCAAGTGAAAATGCCATGAAAGCTACTGGGAGAAAAAAAAGCCAACACACTTAAAAGGGCTAATTTTCTTTGAAGCTCATTTCTTGATAGCTAAAGATGGGCTTGGATGAACATCAGGATCTCAAAATAAGTAGAAGTTGGGCTTGATGGGGAAAATTTCTTCCAAAAAACATAAAAGAGCTTGGATAGCACAATGTGGACCTTTTCCCGTTTCCACTCTTTCGTTTGTTGATCATTTAAGATTTCAGTTGATTCCCCCACCCTATTTTCTTACCTTGAGCTCTTCTAAAAGGACCAAATGTCAAAGGTCGGTGCTTGTGAAAAAATAATGTAAATGCACAGTTACTCCATTGAAATCCAATATGAATTCCTTGAGAGCAGAATTTGGTTTTAGTTTCTAATCCGTCATGTCAAATTCTTTGGCACTCGCACATAAATAATCACTCCCAGGCAGTTGTTAAAAGTGGGCACTGCACGAAATATTTGCTTATCCAAGACTTCCACAGAGCCTTCTATTCAGCTGTAAATTATTAGGGAAGAAGAACGGATGTGATTAGCTATGATACCCGTTTCAGCTCAGTTGCTGCTGTTATTTCATATAGTCTTGCTCGCCCTCCAAATCTAAAGGCCCTTCAGCTTCTTGCCTCCTTTGTACAGCCTGCCCTTGTGATTTTTCATGCTGGATCCATCTCTTTTATTACTTGTAGTTCAGATTAGGAAATCATATATTATTTTTCTGCTAGCTGTAGAATGCTTCATCAGCCCTGAAACACCTTGGAAAAGCTCTTCCAGTTTGTATTCACCCATCTAACCTGTAGTCTCCCAGGTTCTTGTTTTAGTGGGGAAGCTGAGGCTGGATCCAGGAAAGTCTTGCTATTAGGAACTGGTTCGTTAAAGCAATTCTGTTTGGATCATGTTCCCATCCTGGAGTTTTGCTCAGGCTCAGCTTTTCAGGTAGAGCTGCTCAACAGGAGTTGCAGACTGGGTGGTGTTTCTGCATGAGGAGGCATCTCTTGTCTGACCATCTCATTTCAGGAAGGGGCTGTGTGTGGAGAACCCAGCTTACACCCAGCAGCTTCTCTGGTGTCTCTGATTCTCCTGGGCAAACTGATTTTGGAGTAGGCTGTTTGGTAAAACTGTGTCAGGATGCAGTAGTTTTAACCCAACTAGACTGAAAATGGGAGAGATTTTACACTTTCCTCTTCCACTCTCAGTTATGCAAATTTAAAGTTTTGGGATCTGTTTTCTGGATAACTTTAAAAAAATCTTCTTTTCCGTATTTCTTCCCTTTGCAGTGTGAATACGAGGCAGTGCTGTTTATTCTTTCATATTTGTAAAGAAAAATTATTTGGTCTGTTTAGGTGGGTACTTTTAATCCCCAAATTGGCCTGTTTGATGACTCCTCCTTCAAATCAGTTGTGTTCCCATCAGTTCTGCATATTCCTATTTCCGCTGTAGACTTCATCACCATCCACCCTGTCCCTCTAGCATCAGCTCTGCTCGTTCTGGGATGGTCTTGGGCTACAGGAGCAGGAAGATCTCTTTCTCTCCCCCACAGGTCAGCAGAGGCTTATACATCGGCAGCCCAATTCCCTTCTTATTCTTTCCAACCACCCAGGATGGAGAGAAGAAGGAAAGAGGGAGTTGTGGGTGGAGAGGGAGCCCAGAGGAGCTGCTCCCTGTGCTTGAAACCTGAGCCTATTTATCTGCTGATCTTTCTCCGTTTCCATTCCCCCTCCTGCCTTGTCAGACTGGTGTTGGGTTGCTGGTGGGAGCGGAGAGCATTGCCTGCTTTTGGGACCTCGCAATTGCTTCCATCCTGGGGAGCAGGCGCTAGGATAAACAGCTTGTCAGAGAGGTTGGCTGAAGTTTCCCTTAGCTTGGCTAAAATTTCTGAGAAAGTTGGAGGTTCTCGTGTGATGGGGGAGAGCAGCTCTCGCCCCGGCCAAAATCTACCGCTTGCCAAAAATTCACGAGACTTGGCAACCTGGGGAATGGGACACAAGTGTTAAAAGGATGAAGGCTGGTACTGTGTTACACACGCGTTGAGTCTATGTGATCCCTTTGGGCTTTGAAATCTGGGTAATTGCAAGGAGGCAGCCATTTGTCTGCAACCACAACTGGTGCTCACAATCTCTCTGGGGTCAGAGCCAGCAGAGCATGAGGAGCAGAACTGGGGCAGAAATGTCTCAAGATCCTTTCCAGGGCCTTAACACTGCTGTTAGCCATAGTTTTAAAATATCTTTTATAATTAACCCTCTAGCATTCTCATATAGATATCATATCCATAAATCTACAGATTTATAAGTGTTTCAGACCAGCTGGTCTGTTCCCCACTGTATGTTTTGCTCCAGTTGTGAATTTAACTGGAAGCCACGAAGCTGTACTGGAGGCTTTCCATTTCACAGGAGTTTACTGTGATTTCAAACCATTTTCTATTCCAAAAAGAGGATGTAACACAGTTTTAGATTCCTGTGGCATGAGCTTTTGGGGGGAAGAATTATTTTAAGGCAACAGAAACTTTTCGTTTTAATACAATTTTGGTCTGAAATTGATTTTTGTGTTTTATATTGTGTAACATAAGATTAAAAGGATTGAAAAAATGCATTTCAAAACAGAAAAGTTCCACTCAAAGGAAGTCTTGAACGTTCAATCTCAACCTAAGCCCTGTTCCAGCTTTTTTCAAAACACAGTGTCACTGAATCTGACACATTTCCGCAAACATTTTGGATTCAAGGAAACCAAATTTCCTCCTGGAAAAATGTCCTGCTGGAAAACTCACCATCTCCATCTCGCGTTACTTGGCAGATTTCACATTAGACACTGCTTGTTTCCCCTAGCCTTATTTAATAGATTTCTTGGAAGTATTGCCAATTTTTCAACCCAAATGTGGAGAACTGTAACATGTGATGAAATTCACTTCAAGACTGCTCCATAAAAACCTCCTGAACGCAGTCGGTTTGTCTGTGGCAAGTCACAGCTGAAGGCTCGGAGCCCTATGTGCAGGTAGTTGAAGGCAGAAGACTCTTTGCATCGTCCCCCACGACACACCCAAGGCATGAGTTTTACAGCACAACAGTATTTCGAGTACTGCTCATTCTGCAAGTATTTCTTTCAAGCCTGTCTTTGCAAGGAGCTTCTATAGAATAACGTTAAACTCTGGAAAGCACTTAGAAAATGCTTCAGTGACTAAATGACTTCAATGACTAAAATCTAGATCTAGTCAGCTTGTAATACCAGCAGCCCTAGTGCTCTCGGGACATAATCTGTTGGTTGTTCTCTTCACCTGTGGCTTTTTCCCCATCATTAATCTGTCTTCTGTTTTACGTAATAATTCTTCTTTCACCTTCACAGTAAGCCAACCGTCATAACCTAAAGTTGATCCCCATCATTGCAGGGAAGAGTACACTCTGCAAAGATACCTATGCTTTAGCAAGAAAGCCTTTCTCCTCCTTCCTGCCAAGTTGGAGATGTGGAATAAGCAGAGGTGAACAGGGAAATCTGCCTTTCCCTGGTCTAGGGTAGACCCGACTTGTGCATGTGGGCTTCAGCCTGTGGAAGAGATTGTCCTGCTCGTGTGATGATCTTAGCACAACGTCTCTTTCTAGATCAACGTTCCCCGCAGCCACCTCTGCCCTGGCTCCTGCAGCGACTCTCTCATCGCAAGGACAGACCCCCTTTGACTTTGGTGGTCCCTGCATATCCCTTGCAAAATTCAAATCAGCTGGCACTCTTTAAGCATGCCGTTAACACACACAAGCTATGAAAGATTAAAGGGAACTCACGTTCCTCCTCTCCACATGAAAAGGGTTTGTAAACTCTTTCAGTGCCTATTTTTTTTTAATACTCATGGTAAGGAAATAAAGCTGAGTCAAATAGTTTTCCGAGATCTAAGAAAGAGGGCTCGGGGTTATTTTGCACCCTGCCTTGGCTAACATAGCTAATAACTCTGATTTCACAATATGCAGTGTTATGAGAGAGCCACAGAGAGCTGTTGTCAGGGAAGTGCAAAGAAATACAGGAGACTTCAAGAGACACCTTGGAGCAGAGCTGTGAGCTTCTCAGCTGCTTCTTAGCAGCACTGGGAGTGGGGTTCTGCTGTGAGTGTTAATGTCATCACCTCCACAGACTTCGCGTATTGTAAAGTGACACTTCCTGGAGCGCTGGGTGTAGCTGTCTGCCTCCATTTGGGCTTTTAAATGTTTGCTTTCTGTTTTTTCCTTCAGCTTTGATGTCATGTTTTTGATAGCTGGAGGCCTTTGGGTGAGCAGGACCAAGCAAGAAGAGGAAGGGACCTTGCAAAGCCTCTCTAAACGGCTAGATATAAAATATAATCGTTGATGTGAGTGCAGGCTGTATCCAAGCCCTGATACGTTTTGGATGAGCACATCTCTGGGGTGGACATGCAGCAGCATCTTCTGTGCTGGTTGTTGAATGCCCCTTGGCTCCACAGCCTGGTCCATGCTGCAAATTAACGTGCTGCCGTGTGCCGAGCCATTACCCTGCGAATGCAGCATCGGGAGTCACAGAAACATCAGCAGCAGCTTCGGTGCACGTCGGTGGCTTGTGAACATGCGTTGTGACTTTGCTTACGGGGTACACACAGGGATTTGTGGCTAAAGGGCCACTGCTGTAAATCCACTCCTGCAGGCAAAGCCTAGGTGCGAATGTGCCCCTCAAAACTCTCTTTAGATTCGAACTGGAGCTCACATCTGAACTTCAAAGCTAAACGCAGCGTGTCTTGTTTAAAGGGAACTTTTCAAGTTGATTGTTAAGCAAAATTAATCCCCCCACTGTGTCTTTCTGTGGCTTGAAACCCAAGGCTCTTGCAGCAAAATGGCTTAAGTTTTTATCCCTTTTTTAGAAAAGTAACTTTTTTAGACCAAACAGAAAAAAGAAAAAAAAAAAGGAGGAAATGTAAGATGATTAAACAGGATTCTGCTATTTTCCCCTAGTGTTCAACATTTGCTGTTTCTGTTAGGTCATCAGCCACCATGAAACCAACATTTAACTTACAGACTGATTGCAGCAGCTGCCTGAAGCCCTGCTCATAACCTCAAAAACCAAACTAGAAAAAAATACCATTCCAGATGAACTTATTTTAATTTGCTCAATGTATTTGTAACGGAACACGGTATTGCAGATGGGCATTGAAGTTCAAGATTTCATCTGCATTAGATAAGGGAAGAAAGTGCTACTTTATACAACAGAAACTATTCTGGGTTTAATTCAATAAATTGTAATCATGTGTGGTATATTTGTGTTCACAACAAATGTCCCAGATATCCTGGAGAGAAAAACATAAAAGGCTCCATGTCCTTTAGCTTTAGAGTTGTTAATCTTTCTGAATTCACTTGTTTGGTTTCACTTAGTCTAGCACTTAGTGTATTTGGAGCATGGCGGTTGGTTCACTGAGCGTGACTCGGTTGGGTCACAGCAAACAGTGTTTTTTTAGTTTTCAGAAAAATCCCATCTGCCCCTGGAAGACAGGTTCTGCCCGGTGTAGTAGGAAAAGAATCCCTCTTTTTCTAGCTGAGGTTGTTACAAGTCTCCCAGACGTCAGCAGGTCTGTCTGCAGTTGGGTCATTTTGTTATTGCAGCTTCTGAGCAGCTCTGTGTTTATTTTTATAAAAACAAATTGAAGCACAACTGAAACACCGATTCAAGCAGGTAGTGGTGGGGGGACTGAGGTGGAGAGGGGTGTTGCAGGAGGTGTGTGACCCACTGGGGATTTAAATCCTGGGCTCAACTGCTGGTGGTAGGACTGCTGGACTGCTCCGTCTCTTCTTGTGGCTGGGTAAAAGCGGGTGGTGATGTCTTGTTATTCGTCTTGGAGGGGGAATGGAGCTAGAGGACACAGATGGGAACTTTTCTCTGAATTATTCCAGGAGAGTAAAAATATACAGGCTCTTTTCCTGTGTGCTGGCTGTTGGACGGGGGCCACCAAAAAGTCTTAGCAAGTCCCTAAAATGTGTCCCCTGTCTTATTAATACTTTGCAGGACACCCGACTAGTGAAATTATCCTTTACCACTGAAAGCCTGGCCGTGTACTGAATACCCTTGAATATCTGACAAAGGGGTATAAGAGCTAAGCTCTCTTGGAAATCTCCTCCCAAGACTCTTCCTGCCCTGGCTTTGTTAGAGGCTGAGGTCAGTGTTGGGCTGCTGGACTATCTGGCTCTTTCCTTAAACTGAAGATTTCTGTAATTAGGATGATTCCAAATATTTCTATTTGTCTCATGTGCTTTTCATTATTTGTTGTTTATTTTTCTGCATGAAACACATTGATATTGTTAAGCTGCTCATGGCAGGAAACATTTGCATGAACAAATATTTTGCTAGTTGTGCTCCGATCAGGAAATCGCCCAGCAGGGATATTGTTTTTAGTTGCTCTCACTCTCTCTTTTTAAGAACTAATTCGGAGCTCCGTTACCCAGCATGGGGCACCAGTCATTGGCATTTCAGTGAGAAATTTCTAATGATAACTGGGTAGCAGTTGGCTTTCTATTGAAAGTCATTGAAATGTCCCACCTGTCACAGCAAATTTACACATTCATATGCTAAAAAGCTCAGAATCAGCTGGTGTTATGTTTCCTTTCTGAGCCAGATTGTTTGCCTCTCGCTCACACTGAGCAGCAGATACTTCCTGCAGCATTTCCACTGGGGTAAGTATGAGCGAGCGCTTACAAGCTGGTCCTCAGTGATTTGCTCTGTCAGATGTGACATGAGGCAGAAGTTCACCACCTGGACGTGGTGTCCTAGGGTAGAAGGGAAAATTGCTAGTGTTTCTGTGCAAACCCTGAATCCAGGGTTGATTTGGGGACCGATGGTACCAGATGGTAAGGTCTCTGGGTGTATACTACGGCTCAGGTTTTCAAGAATACCTAGACATGGCTCCATTGGCAGTTAGAAGGCTTAATTGACTAAGGAACATACATGTCATTTTCAAAACAAACTCCTGAGTCTGGTGGCCAAAGACATTGCACCCTTCACCCCTTGTAAAGGCATCTGGCCAGCCAGGCACCCACATCGGCTCCTGCACATCCTGGAGAGGCTGGGGTAGCTGGATGGTTGTGGTCCAAATAACCCACCTTCCCCCTACACAGGGCTATTTCCCCGTGGTGAGGCTCCTTTCAGTGCCATCACAGGCTCCCCAGGCTAGAGCTGGCCTGTGTGTGGCTACTATGGGCAGGGGACATACACATCTCTCTGCACCCCACAGTGTGGCCAAAACTTGTTTGAGCACGATCTGAACCTCTAGACCTTTAAGGGGCTGCAGTGCTTTTACTGTGACTAAACTTCTTCATAACTTTGAGCCCAGCAGCCTTTTGCGTGGTGCTCAGCATCTGCAGGATCAGTCGCTGTCTCACACCGCTGTCTCACAGTCACAGAGGGGTTCCTGCCTCTCCCGTTTGCTGTGAGGTGACCGAAGGCTGACGTGGTGCTGTCGGGCACCGTCTGGGGCTGTTGTCTTGTAGCTCATCTACTTTATTCTGAAAAGCCTCAGCCCAGAGAAGCAGAGAGCCCCGTGTCAGTGACTCTGCCCAGGGTACCAGCCTGTGGGTCCCCATCTCCCCGGTGCTGTGTTAATGATTATTAAACAAACCAGCTAATTCGGTATTAAGGATTTTTTCTGTACCACCTGACGGAGGACGGGCTCACAACATGAATGATGACTAATTGAGCAGCGGATGTGTAATTTGTCATTATTAAGGCTGCATTTGTGCTGGCAGCTGCTGTTTGTGGAGGCTGGGCTGAGGCTGAAGACCATGGTGGATCCAACACTGCCACCTCCCGATCACCCGGCGGAATGGGACGGCCAGCCCCGGGTCCCCTCGGGATGCCAGACCCTGCAGATCGCATCCTGGCACACGCACAAGGGGAAACGCTTTGGGGAGCTGCTCTGCCTGGTCTCATGGGACTTTCATGTTCCTGCACGTCCCCAGATCAGACATTACTTTTCTTAAGTCTGGTGTCCTGCAGCGTGTCAGGATGCACAGGAGTTTGGTGTTAACTCGTGAGGAAAAATATTAGTTTTAAGCCTTTATGTGGTAGGAATAGGCCTGCCTTTCAAGTGGTACTGAAGAACTATATCAGGGGATGTTGTTGGCACACAAAATGTAGTTGCACGTTGTCGTGGTTTAACCCCAGGCGACAGCTGGGACCACGCAGCCGCTCACTTACTCCCCTCAGCTGGGATGGGGGAGAGAGTCACAAGAGTAAAAGTGAGAACACTCATGAATTGAGATAAAAACAGTTCAATAAGTAAAGCAAAAGCTGCATGTACAAGCGAAACAAAACAAGGATTTAATTCACTGCTTTCCATGGGCAGGCAGGTGTTCGGTCATCTCCAGGAACACAGGGCTCTGTCACGTCTAACGGTCACTTAGGAAGACAAATGCCATCACTCTGAATGTCCTCCCCTTTCCTCCTTCTTCCCCCAGCTTTATATGCTGAGCATGATGTCATATAGCATGGAATATTCCTTTGGTGAGTTGGGGTCAGCTGTCCCTGCTGTGTCCCCTCCCAGCCTCGTGTGCCCCCCTAGCCTACTCCCTGTCCAGACGGTGTGAGGGACAGATAAGGCCTTGGCTGCTTGGTAACAACCGAGACCACCAGTGTGCTACCAACACCATCCTCAGCCCAAATCCCAAACCTAGCACTACACCAGCTGCTAGTAAGAAAGTCAACTCTATCCTACCCAAAACCATAACACACATACATCAGTTTGGATGTATCGATGTATCAATAAGTCATTGAATGAAGCAAAACAATTACAATGAAAAGGTAAAATAGTTTAAAGTGGGAAATTTTCCTTAATTTGCATGCAGTTGAGATAAACTGCTCTGTTGTTCTAGGACAGATTGGGCAGTGGCTGATACTTCTTAGGGCTAAATTTTAGCATCAGATAAAAAGACCAGCTGAGAAGTGTTTGAGCCTTAATAGATAACAGGTCTGGAAAGCATTGTTGTTGCATCCTAGGTGATGTATGTCAATAAACTGATGAACTTTGTACTGTTAGTGCCGGTAGATCCTTGAAGGAGATGTCCGCTGAGGAACCGTGATGGTGTGGAATAAGGAGCTTCTGATGTGATGCTGGCCTGAGTAATGCTGACATGAGAAGCATTAACTTGCATTGGCTTCCATATGTGCGAGGCCTCTGAAGAGGTGGTTGTACATATGTGCTTTTGCACATGGATCCGCTAATCTACAGATCCCTCTGCAAGCACTAGCACTTGAGAGTGTATGTAAATTTATGACATTCCCCAGAGGATTTGGGTTCTATAAATTTAAAATACTGGCAGGCTGGGACAAATATAATCCAATGTCCATATGTTTCCTGGTATATAAAAAAGAAAATAAGCATATTTTCTTCACACCCACACAATGAAAATTCAAGCCACTAAACCATCTCTTTCCCATTTGAAGAACAGCAATTCATTTGATATCTTCTATTAGCATTAGGCTTCTGGGATGAGCAGAGCTAGTGCAGCCTTAATTAGCCCTGAAGACTACAAGCAAGATGAGAACAGTGTGTGAAACAAGGAAGAGGGTGGTGTGGTTATCTCTGTGTTGCAGGGCTGTCTTCCCAGCCTTCTCCTTGCTATCACTCAAAGGATGATGATCCTCTTTTTCCTGAGAAGAGTCCTCTTCCATTCCGACCTCTCTTCCATTCCGACCTCTCTTCCATTCCTCCCCAACCTTCCCGCTCTGTGTCGGCTTCAGATCTGGTCTGGTTGCACCATGAATTGGTTCAGTCTTTTCCACTTTTTTAGATGAGTAGCAATGGTCTGTCCACACTGGCTGCATGTGGGGAGGAAGAAAAAAGCAGGGGTGACAGCAGGACACTAAATTTTCAGACAAATAAGCTGAAACTCTGAAATGAAACAGCACCCTCAGGTTTTTTCATGATCTCGCATTTTGTTTATATTTTCCTGACCCTCCAGTACCTGCACCATTATGTGACTTGTCCTACTATTGATGTCCATTGTCTGACGTCCCTTTCTCTGTCCCATCTCCTATAAACGTCTTGGCTTTGCGTACAAGGTGCTATTGAGGCCCATTGTAGCTTGTCCAGTTGGTCTTTTCACCAAAAGGCAGACTCCCAAATGGGGACGGCCCACGATGCCCAATCAGTCCCACGCTGATTAGATTTACATTTGCATTTTTCTTCATGCTTATGGGATGAACTTCTCTTGCACGTTCACAAAGTGCATATGTTCCTTCAAAACTTCCATAAAACTCCCTGTGGTTGGTTGATACACATCAAAAATCTGAAGATTACACTGAGGCCCAGCTTGGCTGATGATCACGGTTACCTGGAAGGCCCCGCTGGCTTGCCTCTATACCTAATTTCTCTCTCATCTTGTTTTAATTGCAAACTGCCTCAGGGTGGGTTGTGTCTTCATGTCTTTGTACAGTAGGTCAAAGCACTTGACCAGAGATCACAGGTCCTGCGGTAGTAGGAATAATAAGAACATTCTGGAGGTCTGACAATATTTAAAAGGGTCTCTTTGGACACAAAACATCTCTAAAATTGTTTTCAGAACAGCAGGATTTTGCCTCTCATGTTTGCTTTTAGATTATTAAGTTCTTTTGAAATATTTACTGTGTTTTGGAGTGATTAAATGAAAGGATTTTGTTTGAGTCTGGTTTTCCCTCCAGAGCACGGTGTTATTAAAGCTGGTTGTGTAAGGCCAGCCATTGCTGTTGAGGAAGGCAGAGCAGAGCTCAATTAGCGAAGCAGAGCCGTTACATATTGCACCTCCTCCCCAAAGCGCTCTACAGGTGAGCATGAAGCCGAAGAACTGGCTCTTGGGTCTGGGTTTTAGAAGACACCAGATGGTTCATCCCTGTAGTTTAAAAAGGGCTCAGCCTCATTTTTCACCACCCTGGAAAGGAAGGCTTTCCTTTTCCCATAACTATAGCCTGCAAAGTTTACATAATATGAAACAATATTAGCAAAGCCAATGTGATGGCAACACTATAATCTTGTTGGGGTTTAAATTTTCATATTTTCTGGTATTCTGATGCTTGAAAATAGACACTTAATGACTTTGTGGGAGTGTTAGGAAGACTGTGGGACTGAGAGGATTAAACGTTTACAATAAACTGACTGTTTGATGGTATCTCTGACATGAATTGCCCAAGCACAAGGGAATGCTCTGATCTCTACCTACCAGGCAATGAGCTGAGAACGACTGTCTGCCCACAACCGTAGAGGTCTTTTGGCTGCTGAGGTTCAGTCATATCACAAGGGAACTGGTTAGAGAGAGAGCATCGCTGGGGTAGTGTGTGTGTGACTTTCTCATGGCATCAGAGCTGGGAAAAGCTCCTAGGAAGTTATATGTCTCTGAGCATCTTTATGTGACTCAGATACACACAATCAATAGAAATACTTAATTCCATATTTACACAATATTTACACAGTTTTTTTTTTTTTTTTCTAAGCAAAACATTTGTTCTTTTCACACAGAAATTTTCAAGGGCTGCAGTGAAAGTGCACAGTGCACATCGCTGTGATCTGTTTTGCTAAATAAGACTTGTCTGCTACTGAGTAAGATGCTGTTAGGAAGCGAATACACCATAATAGTTGCTGCACAGGCAGTTTATGGCCAACCATCTGCCAGGGGCTGCCCTCCAGCTCCTCCATGGATTTGAAATTCAAATCACTTGGATGGCCTTTACTGCTGTTATTCATCCAAAAACCTCAAAACCCCCAATCCGCATCTATCCAGCCTCGAAATTATGAAGGGTGTATTGGTCTGGGAAGGGGAAAGAAATACCCTGAAATAGCACCGAAGGGAGTTGTTACGTGCAGCGGGTAGAGCCAGGATATTTGCTGCTCACTTTCTGTCCTCAACTCACCTCCTGTGGAGGGCTCGGGAGCATCAGCAACAGGCAGTGGCAGCATATTTTTGAAATTATTGGGTTTTACTGCGTTGCCATTCCTAGGCCTAGTTGCTGTTGCTCGTCGGATGATCTACTATGGAGCAGTATGGTTCTCCTATAAAAAATGAAGACATTTGTGTAACTACAGCTGACTCTGCTTGCTGGCCTAAGCCAGCTGCAAAAGGGTATTTAAAGGCGTGAGACTTGAGCACTGAAATTGGGCCTAAATGTTGCTTTGGGACTTTGAAAATTTGACTTAAATTTCTAAGGCACTTGGGCATTATTGAACACATTCCCTTGGAGCTGTGTGAATTCTGTTTCTGGCCAGCTTTGTATTTAATTTTCAGATGGTGGTTGGAACATGTATTACCGTGACCTGGAAAAAAAAAGAATTGCATTAAGTAATGATGAGGACACAGGGGCTATTTTTCTTCGTGTATGCCAGAAGGTGTTTGAATAATTTGACAGCATATTTTCTTATTGTTCTTCATCTTGATTTATTTCTATTCTTGAACTTTCCCCCTTTGGAGAATCCAGTTATACTTTTCCCCCCCTGAGCTGTACCCAGAGACCCAGCCTTCTATGAATGGTCTCTAAACATATGTCAGCAGATTGAATCACTGGTTTTTTCCATTTGTGTGGAACAGATAAGACAAATAGAGGTTACTCCGAAGTACTCAATTTTGGAAAGAGGAGGGGAACAAATTTAGAACAAAGACCACCCAAAATATTTTCAAGTTCAAGATTCCAGTGAAAACAAACACAACAAAAATGATGTGCTTCTGATTAGTTACACAAATCAGTCTGAATTGTTCCTCTTCCCAGGCCAAATGATTTATTGGTTTATCTCACACAGTGTTAAATGTAAATTGGAAATGTTGAAAATTACATTTGACTGCGGAGCACACAATATGTACTCAGTTGGTAAGCAAAGTTGGCCCCGTATGTTCTATACATTTTGGGTACATAGTTATAGTGCTATGGCATGAAATACCAGCTGTTAGGCCATGATATGAACGGTCTGCAGATTGAGAGCTATCAAATGTATGAATCTGTGACAACTGAATAATGGACATATTGAAAAGATTGTGACATTAGTAGGCCAGCTGTAGGGTGCCCAACTGCTCAATTTCCCTGTTTGCCGCATCATTAAAGCAAGTTATAGTCCTGACTTCAGAAAGAATAAGGCCAGATCTGCAAAGGAAAGGAAACTTCTGGGGGATTAGGTACCAAAACCCAGAGTGGGACCCTCAAGTCTCCGCCTGCACATCCTCCTGCCCACTTCAGCCATCCAAAGCTTTTGTGGCCCTGGGTTTGTGGCCAAAAGGGCAACACCAGTTCCCTTCCCACGCTGCATGTGCGGGGAGGAGGAGAGAGGACAGCTCCAAGAACACCTTGGCCAAGATAAGTGTCTTGCTGCTTGGTTTGTGAATCCAGGCTGGTTTTAGGATTTAGGGAATTTTGCCTCTAGGAGGTGGGATGTAGCCTAGTTCATGAGAGGCTTCAGCCAGTTCCCACTGGAGGAAAACTGGGGCTCTGGTGTGTGAAAGAGACCATCACAAGCTACTTGAAGCCACTCAGAAAAGCAGAGGGTATGAAGAAAAGTGAAAATCATTACTCAGTGTGCGGCTGTCACGTCATATGCTTTTAGTTTAACTTTATATTTCTTTCGTATTTTAACACAGAACACTGTCATTCTGATGGAGGGGGTCTTGTTGTACCACCTGCTATTCTCTTTGTTTGACATTGAACATCAGGAGTCGATGATGTAGTGTTTTGGGGGTATGTGTGCATGTGTACATATACATACACGTGTGCGTGTGTGTGTACATTGGTTAGTGGTAGCTGAACACATCCTGCTATTACACCACCACCGCACAGCACCTGCGTTTGTGCAGAACGTTTACTGATTGATGACAGTTTTCAAAACATTTCTCTTTCCCACGTATTGAATTTGTGCTGTATTTATTTATTTACTATATAATTTGTGCCTCTTCCAATTCATTCGGTCTCACGTTTTCCTTATCGGTGTCAGTTGTAGTCAATTACTTGCGTAAAAAGATTGAGGACCTAATTTATGGCATGATGACATACAGTAGATACACTGCTCCCATTAGAACCTGATGAAACCTCTCTATTAATTTTCTCAGTGTGCCAAGTCAAGTCACAGAGGGTAGACCTTTGATGAATAAAGCATATTTTCTTACTTAGCTCCATCCTAACTAGCTCAACTTCTAGAAATAACATTGGTTGGCCAATGAAAACACTTCTTTGATAGTGGTAGGAATTTAAGATAAAAAACAGCTGGGTAAGTTTTTTTAGACGAAAGGAAACAACTTTGAACTCTGCAGACAATGTAGTTTAAACCCAAACAGATGTGGTTTAATCTTGTTTTTGATCCTCTTGTAGATTTCCTTTTAAAATGCATGCATGTGCACAGAAATGATGACTTTCAGATGTCTTGACATAATTTGCTAGAGTATCACCTTGGTGCATAAATCTTCTGTGCCAAATACTTCATGTCTTTGAACATGGACTGAAAAGTACCGGAGAGAATTTATGTTGTTCTTTTGGTGCTATCCTGCAACTGTGTAAAAGAAACAATATCGACATATGAATGTAAAGTCTGTAAACTGAGAAACTCAGATGTGTTTTTCTGGTTCCCAATAAATCTTTTTAACCGTCAGGGCCTAAAGTAACTCTAAGACAGAAAAGACAATATCAGACTCATTCGAAATTAGCAGACGGCTTTGATCTGAGCCCAGCCCTATCTTACTTCGATAGCTATTAGTCACATCTGGCATTTTCATATGCTAATTCCCCTCTCTTTTCCCCATATATTAACAAAAAGTGGAAGTAAACATATAAACAGACTTCTTTTCAATAGATAATCAACTTTTGATATAAATGTGGTAGTGACACTGTCTTTCAGCACATGTTCCAATCACCATTAAACTTCAAAGCTTTGTGCAATCAAGACCTGCTTCTTCCCTACAGCCGAGTCAGAGGATTGAATATGAGGGGGCTGGCTACAGATGTGACTCTGCACAGATGTGAGCATCTCTTTCTCCCCGTCTCCTTTCCTTACTAAAATCAGAGGGGTGGGATGGAAAAGCTTCAGAGCTGCAGCAGGAGAAGACCAGGAGGCAGCCAGCATAAAGAACAGCCTCCTTTCTGCTTGGCAGAAGTGAAGAGTGCTAAAAAGAAAAAGAAAAAAATGATGATGTCGTGCTATCTTAAACTGATGTTCAAGAGCTAACGCAAATATTACGATAGCTGAGAAGAAGGGTAACTTACAGACATGTTTTTAGTGAGTCTTATATTTGACCCCCAGGTCTCAAAAATATTTAGGACTTTCACACACATTGAAACCAAGGGAGAATTAGTCATTCAAATACCTTTTGAATGTCTGAGCCTTGCTGTGTTTTCCTAAAGTCTCTGTTTCTGGGATGAAGATATTATGTGACACTCAGCAAGGGAAAATTTTATTTGTCTAATCTTCAGGGGGGAAAGAAAAATATTGAAGATGTAATGAAAATGTATCATGAAAAAAAAAAATCAAAACCCCAGGAAAAATCCATATTTATTATCTTCAAATGAACAAACAAACAAACAATCAAACACAATTTTTCTGATTTCTGGTCATTCTTTTGGGGGGGCTGATTTGTGATTTTAAAACAGAATGCTACTGCTGGGCATTTCTCATGTCTTCACAGTAAATACGCGTATAAATGACTCCCTGCAGAGCCCGAGAGAGCTGGGGGCTCGCCCTGGGGCTGGGATGTGTTGGTGCTCTCTTGTCGGCAGAAAGGTGAAATTAGCCAGGCTTTTCCTGCTTCGCCTCCTCTAACGCAGCCACTCCGAGCGCAGGGATCTGGAGGGAGGTCTTTTTAAAGCTAGAGATAAAGCCATCGCCTGATTTCTTACAAGATTAAAAACATAGCTTGTAATAGAATAAATACAGCCAGATATCCTGGCTTTTTACCATGACCTAAGCAATTGTTGTTTTAGCAGATAGCAGGAAACTATTAGTAACCCGTTCTCAGAGCCTGGTGGAAAAAAGGGTAAAGCTGCTATAGATCTAACTCTTGAAGCTCATCTGGACTCACATGTTATTATCTACCTTGCCAGAGGCAGCACCTGCTACTGCTCCATTTCTTTCCAAATCCCAGGGTGGCACTGTATTTTATCAAAATTTTCTTTTTCTTCTTCTTTTTTTTTTTCTTTTTCTTTTTCTTCTCTGTCAGCAACAAGAGTTTGTTGTATACAGATTTATTTTTAAGTGTTCTGTTAAAATGAATCTATTGAGACATTTCACCGGTCCTTTTTAATAAAGATCTTTGCCTTACTTGCCACGCAGGGCTGGGGTTGCAGCAAATACTCGCCGTAGAGAGCTGACAGTCTGGGCAGCCAAGAAATATTTGGTGTATGGGATCTTGTGAATAAAGCACTCCAGATTCACACGACAAGCTGATGCTGTAGCTGGCCTTTGTAAAGCTGGCCCTGCGTCGCGTGTGTGAGGCTGCCAAAATACCCTTGGGTCAGCAAGAGCAGGGTCTCAAGAAGAAGGACGTGGCTCCATGCCTGGTGTATGTGGAAAGCATCGTGTCTAGTGATCCTGTATCTCCATAGATCCAACCATCCTTTTTACCCTGTGTACCTAAAAATACGAGAGTAGATGTGCAAAGAGCCTGAGACTTGCTCTAGTTTCTGACTTCTTGCTTATGGTCTCCACTTGTTCTGCACAAGAGCAGGGCGTTGTGTTACCCACTTCTCACAGCATCTTCCAAAAATCCCAACACCCCAGTGAACATCACGCACCCCAAAATGTCAGCGTCACACACCTGAGAGGCTACAAAGCTGTTGTCTGTGCTCCTCCACTTGTGCTGTCATTTGAGCTCCATCGCTCCACAACCGGCACAAGAGTGAAGTGTTATTTTGGCATCACCAAGACGAGCTGATTGACGGGCAGGTGGAAAAGGAGGCAGTAATGAAGGGCAAGAGCAGTCATTTGCACAGATGACTACAGAAAACCTGTAATCAATTAATAATTTGCACGTTCAGAATAAAGATGAGTTGAGCAGTAAATTATTAACTGCGGTCTAATAGCTTCAGCGAGATGGTAGCGGGTAATTTGCTATGCTTACATCAGTAAATAGCTGAGGTAGTCAGCATACATCAAAATACAAAGCTGTTGCAGCGGAGTCTAAAATGTACCTGTTCACCTTGAACATCCTTCTCTATTGGCATTGCTCGCTTTGAAGAAAAAGATTTTTTTCCGTTAAAGAAAGTTTTTATGCATTATTTATCTTTTACCAAAAGTTCTTGCTTTTCAGAAAAAGGAAAAGAATCCAGAAACCTTCAGGCTTCCTCCCACTTCTCTGCTCCCCCAGAAGTCAAAATAAAAAATAATACTAGTATTTGAATTTTGATAAACTCTCTGGGAATTTCTGAATGAGTTCTTTAAATCTGCTGTTATGTGCTTCATCTGCATAGAAATATATGGCAAAAAAGTGCCACTACACTCGACAGCTGCATCTGTGAAACATCCTGCCATACTCATCGTAAAGTCTGGAATAAATCTGGTGTGAACATCAGTGATACTCTGACTAGACCTTCCACTTTCTTAGAGGTGGTCAAATTCTGAATGATCTGCAATATATGTTGTCTAGTAGCACAAATACCACCTGTGCTTTTTTTCATTAAAAGCTGTGTAGAAATTGCAGAAGATTTAGTTTTATGGCAGGTATGAAAAGTCAATAAAAATTATTTTAGGTGGGTAAGGAACAGGATTTCAAGTAATGGAATTTCTTCTTTTTCTTTTTTTTTTTTTTTTATATATATTTTCAGGGCCATTTCCCTTATTCTACTGGTTGTTGGGTAATTCAGTTTTGTGAGGCATACTGTAAAAGCATAAGAATTGGGATTTATGAAATAATACCTGACACATTTAACTATTAAGCAGCTGCTGACTCTATATTGCAACATTAAGTACCTGAAGGGAGCCACTTGGTCAGTATTATGGTTAAAAGACATGCTTATGACTTGTAATTCATGTATCACATCTACTTGAAATTGGTGCTTTAAAGCTTTTCTCCTCATTTGCCAGCAGCACTTACCTGGTGCATTGCATCCTTAAGTTTTTTAATGGTTACATGGTGTTATGACAATAATACCCAGAGATGCTGGAAGCAATAGTCTGAGCAGTCAAACGGTGAGATCAATGAATAAAATCCTGGGACCGGGATGCAATCACCTACTGCTTTTCTGATAACAACTATTTATCCTCCATTCTTTGCTTTTAATTCAGCTCTTCCCTGCCAGCTAATCAGCGCCAGCAGAACATGCTCTCTCTGATACAAAAGCCATTGGGAATTGCATTTGACGGGTGAAAGTTTCTCTGGCAGAACTTTCCAGTCCCTGCCATGCCCTCCAGCAACTTTGCTGCTGCAACACGTTGTCCATATATCCTGTTGTAGTCACATTAGGATAGTTCTTGGCTTTGGTGAGAGCTGAACTAGCCCTTACGCTTCATAACTGGTAAAAAAGTGTGTGTGTGTATCTATCTACTTCTATCTGTATATCTCTATATATCTACATCCTCATTTTCAGGTGGGTGATTATGTTACAGAGGCAGAATTCCATATTCATCTTTCCTACTTTCAGTCTTTTTGAAAGACAGGAACTTTAGCCCACCTCATTGTCCATCATTTACAGACTTCATTCTCTTCAGGATGCTTTCTGGACAATTAGCGTGGCTGAACTTGCTGTGACCTGGGGGATGCAAACCATATCAGGCCTGCTTATTTTTAAAAGTAGGTAGCTACCCTTCATAGAGGGGAGAGAAGTTCTGTCATTTTACAGAATTGCGCTTAATTTGGATCATTGTTAGCTAAACGAGTGAGCTCACTGTCTGACATAGCCTTGTCTTGCTGTTGTCATGGTTCACATCGCCTTGTGTGACACATTTGGCCCGGGCATCGTTCCTGCTGCTGGCTGGTAGCGTGGAGCATCTGGAAAACCGTCTCGCCAGGGTATTTGCCAGCCCCGCCGTCCCTGGGTGACACAATGCTGGCACTGCGGGCTCCCGTCTCCTGCTGTCTGCCCCCAACAGAGGGGACACAATGGAGGGACCCCGCAGGGGCTGGGCTGGTGTCCCTGTTCCTGGAAATCTGGCCGGCTCTAGCTTTTCTGTGGATAGCTGCAGTTGTGTCTGGAGAATTTCCAGTATGTCCAGTACAGATGCAGTATTCGCAAAACGGGAGAATATGAACAGTGCCACAGAACCAATATTTCCCGTGTTTAGGAGTCAGCTGCCGGGACTTTTTGACTTAGAGGCCTTTTATGAGAATGGTATTGAGTTAGAGAGCAAGTCCAGGAGATCTGCTTGGTGATGGCGATGCTTCTGCGTGCTTCTCTGTGGTGCGCTTTGTGCTGTGTTTTCAACGTTTCTCCTTCGTTTCCTACTTGATGGGAAAGATGGTTTTCGACAGGAAGTTGTAAAGAGGTTGGGGATGTACAATTTACAATCATAGAATCATAGAATCATCTGGGCCAGAAGGGACCTTCAAAGGCCATCTAGTC
>JAOXNO010000003.1:12128877-12142710 GCA_028565335.1 Limnodromus scolopaceus
CTGCTCAATGTACAATGTACAATTTGATTTTAGCTCAGAACTTCCTTATGATTCAGACAAGTTTGGAACGGGGGTCAAATTCTAATAAGCTCCTAAGTGACTGGGGAGATATTGCACTCAGAGACGCAGCCGGTGTGAAACAACCATCCTTCTTCATGGTACTGCTGTCACTGCATATACGTGTGAGATA
This sequence comes from Limnodromus scolopaceus, assembly GCA_028565335.1. Classification (NCBI taxonomy): domain Eukaryota; kingdom Metazoa; phylum Chordata; class Aves; order Charadriiformes; family Scolopacidae; genus Limnodromus; species Limnodromus scolopaceus. Next base: position 12,129,068 of record JAOXNO010000003.1, read on the forward strand.
CATTTCCCTGCTCTCTAACACTTAGTATTTAACGGTCTATTAGTTTACCAGATTGACAAGAAAAATGTCATACTCTGGAAATGTTTATTTCAGATGTTAAAGCAGCGAACTTGCATTGCTTCACTTTTACTGATAACATTTGACACAATTTTACATTGGGCTAAGGAATGCCAAGTAATTACTTGCTGCCATGGTGATAACATTTGAGAAAATTCTGATAATATTATGGGATAAAGGATCCAATAGGCTTCATGATGTTTCTTTTTCTCTATGGAATCTTTGGGATTTTTTTTCTGTATTTAAATTCTTTTTTGTCTAAATATGTAGTCAAAATTGTTTGTCTGTATATATCCTTTTCCTCAAAATACTACTATGGGTTCTGGTTGTTTTTAATAACTGATGTTCCTGCACCTCTGGAGATGCAGGTACAAACCCCCATTAGTGCGGTTGTTTCTGGAGCAACAACACAGATCAATTTTGCTGTCGGAAACCAAATGTATGAAATACTTTAGATGTAAAAGCCCTTAGTGATAAAGATCCAGATTCCCCAAGAGCAGTTGTCCCTTAGGGACAGCATTTAAGTTCCAGTTTGGAGGGGCAGGAGGAGCAAATGAAGAGAGGTGCCCTCTCTCCCTCGAAGGGGAGGGCTGGAAAGGCTCAGGACCCAGAGTTAACTCAAAACCAGCTAAAGGTAGGGTTAAATATCCTACTTTTTCTTCAGCTGTGAGATTTGAGATCTCTACAGCACTGGTCTTGGCTTCAGGTCTTTGAGTCTTGTGCCATAACCACTGGAAACGGGGCTGCCTGACTCCACGTCAGTTAATTCAATTGGTTACAGTCAGCATATTTTCTGAAAGTTATGGAAGGCTAAATCAGGAAGTGTTGGGAGATCAGAGCTGATTCTAGGGGAAACAGAGGAGTCTAAATGCAGTCGGGGAGGACTGTAACCCGGAGCCAAGGCTTCTGGCAGGAGCCCTGCCTCGCGCCCAGCTGCCGATGTGGAAACTGTCACTTGGGGTGAAGGAGCATCAAATGATGTTCATTAGGCTGGAGCATGAACCCAGAGAGGCATCCTCCACCCAAAGAGCTCTTACTGCTCCTGTGATTAGTGAGTGTAATTAGAAAGTCTGTGTTCACTGGAAGGAAACTGCTTTGGTCTGCACTCTGGAATGGATTAAACTGAAAACCAAAACGTCATCGTGTTTTGACTAATTGCTGTCGAAACTTTTCAGCAAAATGTCAAAACTTGAAGTGAGGCCATATCAGAAAATTAAAGTTTAGTAAGTACATGGGTGTTTTTTGTTTTTTTTTTAAAAATCAGCTAGATAGATCTAAGGGAAAAGAAATTACAAAACACAGTTGCATGGGTTCCATAAAATGAAATTCAAGTTCAGTATATTAAAAAACATGTGGACTGTATTTGAAAACATTTTATATAAAGGCCTGAGAGCCAAAATGGGAAAGATGTGGCTGCAGATAAGCTCTCATGTTCAGAACAGAGCATAGGTCATGGATCAGGCATGGAAAAGGAAAACTAAAGGCAGGGTCAAGTGTACGATAGACTGCAGTAGGCTTCAGAGAGCTCACAGAGTATTTGTTCGCAAATTCAGTGAAGGGCAGGCTCATGTCAGCCTGACTTTAATTCAGGGCTACAAGGTTTATGGGAGAGGTGGTTATAATTCTCAGATTCTGCTCGTTCAGAGGGTGTTGGAAATTCCAGAGCTGACCATCAGCAAAAGGTACCTCAGCAACATTTTCTGGTTGCAGTAGTGAGGCAGTCAATTAAAACTCTTGAGTTTTGATTGCCAGCTGCACAATACTTTCTCTGTTTCACTGGTCTGCGTAGATGGTATAAGCTGGATTGGCAGTACATACCCTAACATAAAGCTCTGATTTTGGTTGGTTTCTCTGCAAATGAGATTTTCAAAGCTAACCAGGAGCCTGAAAATGAAAGCAGAAACCTGACGTTTTCAAAAGTACATCTCCTACTTTGGTACCAAAAGTTTATCCCGGATGGTTTTCTTGTAACTCATTAAAGGTTAATGAAACACAGGTCTAAGTATAACAAACAGTTTAATGAGAGACAATTGGAGGGAATTACCCTGTGACTGACTGACTGCTGGAGACAAGGGGGGCCGTTTCAAACAGTCTTTGCTGCTGAAGGCCAGTCCCTAGGGATGCTTTCTCTTAGCCCTTTGTTCACACTCCTCTTCTCCAATATCTCCCATGACGGCTGGTGTTTTTTATTCCTTTGCTTTACACCTGTTTTGTGTTAACAACCAACAAAAGCTGAAGCGTGACGAAGAGAATTTGTCATATTATTGTGGTTCTGACACAACCGGGGTAGGATGCTGATCAATCATGTAGGGGTGGCTGGCTCCTCGGATCGCACAGCCCACGCACACGGATCTCGATGCTGAAAGCAACTTAAAATCATCATTGATTCGCAGGTGGATTAAGGAAGGTAATAGCATTCCCTTGCTGAAAGCGGCCCATTAGCTAACGTGGTTGGACGGTTTCGGTGGGCTGCTTTCAACATCCCCATTCCTTTTGGTTTTATAACTTGAGGAAAGGAAGAGCATTTCAGATGCCACTTAGAGTTAGCTCAGGACGTGGGCACCAGTGTTAAAAAAAACTCCAGTTTGCACTGGTCACAGTATTTCCAAAGGAAGAGATTACCAGACAAACAGAAACAGTTCCTGCTGCTTAGTTATTTTGTCCTCAAAAAAGCGTGTCTTCCTAAAACAATCACTCAGTACTGCTTTTCAGATAAGAGCTGACCTCGCTCATGCTCATATTGTCTGCAAATTACATGATTTTAATAAATAATGCTCTATATAGTATTATTATATTTGTTTTTCTCACAAATGAACTATTTTCTAGAGGTGACTGAAAGGCAGATCGGGAAATGTAAGGGAAGGACTCGGTGCCACTTTAGTTTTATTTTTTCAAAAGTCAGCATGATTTCCATCTGATGTGAATTACACTGTACGCTTTATACAGTTTTGTTCTAAACTAGCAGCACTAAAAAAGTTTGATTCTAGCAGATTCTTATCTTATTTTTTTCCGTGTGCATTATAGTCTCCCATTTACTGAAGGAAACCTGGAAGGATTTAAAGAAAATTGTTTAAGAGGGAATAAATAATATTCATGAGACGCCTTCTGTCCTGTAGAGGAGATGGAGAATGCCAAGATTCCAGAATAATTCTTAGAAATAACTGATCACATCACAGCCTGCCTTGGAAATGATTTCTCCTGCAGCAATTGAAAATGGGAATATTGGGTGGGAGCAACAAGAACGGGAAACTGCTGTAGCACGAGACAGAAGGGGTATTCCGAGTTTCTTGCTTCAGAAATAGAGGTGTGCGTTGAGCCTTGCTGCTGGATTTGGGTCACAGCTGAGCATTTTGTTGTGCTGTTTAAACGACATCAGTGGCACTCACCAAGTCTTAGTGTGGTAACCAACCTAAGTGAATACTTGTACTTTGTAAATCTGTGTAGGCAAGTCTTTGGAAGTGATAGGCATCTTAAACCTTTCTGTTGCTGCGTACATTCAAGTACTACATACTCCTGGTGCAAGGAAAGAGGCTGGAGCATCTAAAATCCTAAACGCTTTACCACATTAAGAATACAGTTTTTCAGCAACTGATTCTGAGTTGGGAAAAAGCTTGGAATGTTAACATTTGTCGCTGAATGTTCTGGGCTGTCGTGATGCCTTAGAAGAGCAGAAGCCCCAGTGCTGTGTGACTGGTGTATCTGTGTGCCAATCTCCTTGGGTGCACTGGGGTGTCCAGGGGAGATTCCCCCAAGGGAGACGGGAAGGGTGATGCATGGTCAGGTCTGACTGACATGGAGGACCTGCTCTGGGGCACAGAAGGTACAGTGTGGCTCAGCTGCCACAGCCCAGGTGGGCACAGATGAACCAGGTGCTGGAGCCCCACAGCTGCAGATAATGATCAGGATAAGGAGCTTGGGGCTGGGCAGCTCCAGAGCTGAGCTGCTCCAAGGTTTTTGTGTCCTTTTGGAGACTGTTGTGTGAGTTTTATACTTACTTCTGTCTCCAGAATGGCAGAATTATTTATTTTTCTGGATGATGGTCTCGTTCTTGTCATTGCGGTTGGGTGAGTACAAGACTTTTGTGTGCTGTGGGCACGGTGTGATCAGGCTGCCTTGGGGTGGAATGGAGATGCTGGTGTGAGAATGAGTGGTGTCTTTGTTTTAAGAGGAAAAAGAGAAAGTCCTCAAAGGGCTCCAAGTATTAATTCTTTCATAAGCCTAGCGTTGATTCCAGTTGTGCAGAATATATTCTTGCAGATCTGGGCGTGAGAGAAGCTTACTAATTAATGTTTAATTCCCCATCTCCACAAGTACTCTGAAATTGCTCTTTCAGCACAGAGTAACTGAATAATTCCAGGATTTGATATCTAAAGGTCTTTCAGCTCTAGGAGTAATATTAACAGGAGCTCTTTCCTTTCTTTCAGAGGTATTTAAAGGGGAAACTTCTGGGTTTAGAGTTGAGAATCTCTTGCTGGTACAGACCTGAAATCTGGCTGTTCTTGGTCTTAAGCCAGTGCAACTTTTTTGGGGGAAATACCTTTTCTATTCAATGGAAACACTGTTTTTCTCTGGGGAACACAGGAATTATTTTTTTCTGTGCTGAGCTGGAGTGTTTGAGCTCTAAATACAATGAGAAAACATTTAACATCTAATCTCTGTAAAAACATAATTATCAGCTTTATAATAGCACTTCATGCTACCCAGGTGGATGGTGATGTAAATGGAAAGGACTGATTCAGAGGAAGAGGGGATTTATTTAAGATAGTTTTAGACTTAGCACTATTAAATGTGGCTCCTTTGTTCCCCTGTAGTGCTCAGGGGTGCTCACAGCTGGCTCGTTTGGAGACCATGAGCAGTATAAACAGGACAGTCTCATGTTTGCTCTTGAAAGATCTCCTGCCACAGATGTGGACTGTAGATAACTGGAGAGCAAAGAGAGGAGCTGTAACTTGCTGGGATTTTTCTGGAAAAATCAAATTGTATGGCTATAGATCATGCAACAGGGAAATACTGAATAGTTTGTTTCAGACCAAAGGGCTTTCTCACCTTGTCCCAGCCTGTCTCAGTTCCACGACCCCTCTGGTGCCCCCCCCCCAATAAGGCATGCTAGGGTGTGACCCCCCAAAAAGCCCTTGTCCCCATGCAAAACAAATACCTGACATCAAATCTGGAGGCTTCTCTTGTCTTTTGCTGTGTCCCCATATCTCCCTACTTACCCCTCCCAGGTGTTCTCCACACGGCTGCAGAAGACCCTGCCGAGGTGGGGAGCAGTAATCCCTCTGGGTGGTGGGCCTGGAGCCGAAAGGCCTGCAGGGGTCATTCTTCTTGAGGAGTTTTTGATCAGTGTTAATGCAATTGATTAAGGAAATGGGTCAGGTCTTGTTTCATGGGTCTAGAGTTGTGTTTGCAAGGATCATTGAGTATATTGCCTATTACAATAACTGGTGTCACTTGGTGAGGTGAACTTTCATGTCAACTCGAACTGTAGCCTGAAACCAGCAAGAAATGATTCACTTCTTGGAGGCAATGCCTCTGTTTAGGACCAAAGGGGTTATGGAAGTGCAAGTATTTTACTGGACTATCTTCTGTAGAAAAGTGTGGGAGAATGATAAAAGCACAGACCACAGCCTTTTTTTTTTTTTTTTTTTTTTTAAAACCTAAGAGCATATAGGTTATCATTATCACTTGTCAATCCTGAGCTGATTAAGCGGGGAGAAAATGTTACTAGGCTGATGCAGGCTCTTTATCCAGCACACGCTTAAAGGGCTTTTTGGGAATGACACGCAGAGCTCTTGATAACACTGTGCATGTCTGATTTGGGAGAAATCTGAAGAACCACATCTGACAATCTAGAGAGGGTGTATCCATCAGTAGAGGGAAAACTCATTCTTTGGTTTGCTGGTATTTCTCAGATTTGATTGTTGCAAAGAAGAACAAGCACTGCAAAAACTGCTGCCACTCCTCTGCGCTCGGCTGAGAAGCAAGAGCTGTGGCATGTGAAGATTAGAGCATGCAAGTGTATTGAGATTAGAGAGATTCTTCTATCCGGGTCTGAAGGAGCATTTGGCTGCACCTAGCAATTTTCACGTGCCTTAGCATGACCACACAAGCTATTCTGTCACTTAAAGATTGAGTGTGGAGCTGGGATCCTGCTGCTGCAGCAGAGACAAAGGGTGTTAGAAACAGAAAAACACTCAGCTGTGATTTCTTGTGGCCGACATCGACATGGGGGGTGTAAACAAGAAGGAGATAAGGTACCAAGAAACCTCTTCAGATTGAGATGCCACAAGACTTTTGCCCGTTAGCTGTGCTAATGAGCAGTTGTGCCTATTTTCAGCCCAATCAGTGAGTCTGGGACGGTCGGGATGATTAGAGCTCGGGTGAGCAGAGGAGGGGGGGCTGGAGGGAGGCTTGCAGAGGGCAGTGCCTGGTGATGGTGGCATCCCCAATGAGAGTGTCTGGGTGTGGGTGACAGGGCTCTAGGGGAGCGTGACATTTGGGAGAGGATTTCTGGCTTGTGTTTGTGGCTTGCTGTGACACACTGTTGGGGTGCTCTGCCCTGTGAGAACACAGCAGCGACAACTGCGTTATTCTGGCTCAAATCGTGCTGATCTTCAGAGTTTCTCGGCGTTGTTGCTGTTATTACTGTTATTCTGTTGTTTCCTCCCTGCGGCTCCCTGACAGCAAAGTTTTGTCACACAGCTCTTCAGTGTGGGAATGAGCTTCTTGTCTAGAGGGGTGGGGAGGATGCACCCAGTGCTGCCCCAGGGGGATTTGGCTGTTTGACTGCAGTCTCTCAACAGCATGGTCTGTCATGTTGTAAGAAACTATGGAAAAATATGAAAGGCTTGGGGAAGAGTGGCTGGAAAGCTGCCCAGCAGAAAAGGACCTTGGGGTGCTGGTGGACAGCAGGCTTAACATGAGCCAACAGCGTGCTCAGGTGGCCAAGAAGGCCAACAGCATCCTGGCTTGTATCAGGAACAGCGTGGCCAGCAGGAGTAGGGCAGTGATGGTGCCTCTGTACTGGGCACTGGGGAGGCCTCACCTTGAGTGCTGTGGTCAGTTCTGGGCCCCTCACCACAAGAAGGACATTGAGGTGCTGGAACGTGTCCAGAGGAGAGCCACCAAGCTGGTGAGGGGTATAAAGAACAAGTCATATGAAGAGAAGCTGAGGGAACTGGGCGTGTTTAGTTTGGAGAAGAGGAGGCTGACGGGGGACCTCATTGCCCTCTACAACTCCCTGAAAGGAGGTTGCAGAGAGGTGGGGGTTGACCTCTTCTCCCAAGGGAATAATGACAGGACCAGAGGAAATGGTCTGAAGTTGGGGCAGGGGAGGTTTAGATTAGATATTAGGAAGAACTACTTTACTGAGAGGGTGGTCAGGCACTGGAACAGCCTGCCCAGGGAGGTGGTGGAGTCACCATCCCTGGAGGTATTTAAAAATCGTGTAGATGTGGCACTTCAGGGCATGCTCTAGTGGCCAAGATTGTAGGGGTTTTTTGTGTGTGTATGGTTGGACTTGATGATCCCAGAGGTCCTTTCCAACCATGACGATTCTGTGATTCTTTACAGGTGGAGAGGAGCTTTTCCCTTCTTTTATTGCTGACCTGTATTGGGTAACTCTGCCTCCCTGGTAGCTCCTGTGGCTTTTCCTCCAGCCTTCTCCCACCTGAAACATACTCTTTTCAAGGTCTGTTCTTTTCCTTGCACTGCAAGATGCTGACTCTTCTCAGTTGGTGTGCTGCTCTGCTCTTGCTTTGCTCCCTTCTTAGTGCAAGAATCTTCCTGGTGTGGGAGGAGTTAACCGCAGCTTGTTCACTGCCAGGCAGTTTGGTTTCTTGTGTCCTTGTTGAAGAGGAGACACTGGCTTGTAAATACTCATCTCTGAGGCACGATTATGCCATAGACCACAGCAGGTCCAGACATCCTCCTACAATGTCTCTTGGCGAGGCTGAGTTGATCAATGAAGCTAGAAGCATGAGAAAGAAAACTCTGGGAAACTCCTATGCTGCACTTGAAATATCTAAATTAATATTTCTGAAACGTGTCTGTTTAAATTTAGGCCCAGGGGAGAAAAAGTGCTGATGCTTATGAGCGGTCTGGTTTCCTTCTCAAGCTCAGCAAGATTCTGTGCCAGTGAAGGGCAGCAAGAAGCTTTGAAGAGAGAAACTGGAAGGTTAATGTTTCTGGCTGTTGAAAGAACGAATTGGGCCATTGAGGAAAAGGCTGAAGGATGGAGTATGAGCACCTCCAAAGCCCTTCAGCGTATTCTAATCTGTCCCTTTAAAAAGTGCTGTGTTGTTGTAATGAGTTCTTGAGATAATGACTTTTTAATGTATTTAAGGGAAACAAGACCACCCTGATTAGCTGTAGTTTTATTTTCAAAAGCAGCTACGATTACTGAAATGTTGTCACATGTCATAAATCAGTTCTGTGGCCAAGGTATTGCAGCCTTGCTACAAAAGCCATTAATTTTAGTGGTTAGGCCTCAAAATTTCTTTCCTGTTTTGAGGCAGTTTGGCAGCTGAACCATGTGTAAACATATCGGGGCATACTTTCCTGTGGGAATTGATGTCCTAGTAGCATCCATGTAACGACCATGAGATCCTGTGTCTGCCAGTGGCTGTGGGGCTGGGAAAGGGGATGCTGTGAGCACTGAGGACTCCAAGGCACATCATTATGTGGATGCTGGGATTGGGATCAGTGGTCCTGCCTCCACACTGTTCTGTTGTCCATCCCTGTTAGCTGTACTGGCTGATGTGTCCCTGCAGCTGTACAGTCTGAAGACGTGACCTGAAAAAACATTCATTTTTCCCTTTTTTTTTTTTGCTTGAATCACTTTGGAGATCCTGTTCGTCATGAGCCTGAAAGAGTTCATGTGGGAGAAATCTCCCCAGGAGTGGGGAGATTTGTGGAGAAACCTATGGAGCAGTTTCTGTCTCGTGGAGAAGTTCACTGGAGCATATTCTCTGATGTTCTCCTTGGCCAAAACTGTGTAACTTGCCACAAAAATCTGCCATTGGATGTGGGTGCTCCAGGAGTTGTACTGAACTTTCAAAAAGCTGCTGGTGAACTTAACTGCCAGTGGAAATCCTTCATAGTTGGGCTGTAGCTTTTCAGGATTGTCATGGAGGAAAGTTCTATTTTCCATTTAGTTCTGTATTTCTGTGTGTACGACACAGTTGGCCGAAAGACACAAAATGGAGATCTGCTAAATGTTGTGTCAAGGTATATAAAGTTAAAGGCAAGCTGGATGGTGCGGTGTGAAGTCTTTAATACCGTCAGCCTGCTGATGTTGGAGACCTCACTGCATGTTCTGTACAAATTCTGATTTCTTGAGGGTGGATACATCGTTTAAAAAGGTGTTTCAAGCTGAAAACACACAATTTAAGCCACCTGAAACACTAATTTTCAATTTCTTCCACCTGGTGGGGGCATATGGGTGACTCAGCACCTGCACTGCTTGACAACTGCACAGTGAAGGTAAAATACCTTCTTATGAGTTCAAAGGTTAGTCACTCTGCAAAATCTTTGCAGTTAAATGCTATCCAGGCAGAAATACCAGCTGAACTTTAATTCCAAAGGTGGGCACTGCTTCATTATTTCGAGATGTTTGCTACGTTGTTGTGATCGATACGAGTCATGCTTTTCATGAATCTTCATATTCTGCAGTCCCGAGCTCAGAGCTGGGTGTGTATTTCATTGTCAATCTCCTTTAACTCATTTTGTGTTCTCTGGCATTAATCTTCTCATGTCAATGTTTTCTAAATCTAATTCAGCACAGCCTCTGGAAAATAAAGCAATTGTTTAAATTGATGGTTTTGAACAAAACAAATCATAAATCAGTAAATAATCTTTGAAACCTCTTTTCATCTAGAAAGTTGGTTGTTTTTGTTTTGTGGTTTTATGTTTTGTTTTCGGTTGGGTTTTTGTTTTTTTTTTCCCCCTGGGATGTGATTATAGAGCGTAGATTAGAGATACACAAGAAGACCGTGCCACCTGCAGGTGCTGGGGAGAGGCTGCATTTCTCACCAGTGTCTGGCACCGGCAAACCTGCTGAGCCGCCTCTCGCAGCGGTCAGTCTGCAGCTGGTCAAAATACAGTTGCTCTGTTTTCTTTTGTACTTCAGCAGGTGAAAAGGTGTGAAATATAATATTGTTTTTCCAGAATTCCCGTGTTAACCAGTCTTGACTAAACGTAAGTGGAAACGGCTCAGGGCAGGATCGGTGGAGTATCGTTTTCCTTTTTGTCCCCTTCACAGAAAGCAGCGCGTGAAGCTCTAGTTGTGAGGTCCTCCATGGCTACCCCCCTGATGCTTTGGTGTATTGACGTGTATTAACTGATGTTCCTCTCGTAATAAGAAGCTGGTGTCTTACTTTCTGTCTGGGAGGTAAAAAGGGGGAGCTGTGTTTCTGCTGAGAGTGAGCTGGCATGCAGCTTGGTGGAGCTGGTGAGATTTTTTTGGCTGCTCGCTGTCAAATTTGTAGCTGTCTGGGACTGCCCTCAGCCTGAACCCCAAACTAGTCAGGTTGTAAACACAACATAGTGGCATCGCTGGAAGCCAAGCTGCTTTTCAAGTTTGAAGCTGCCTACCGGTAAGCCTTGAAAACGGTGAGAAAGAGAGCACGGATGGGAAATGATTTAAGGAGAACAAAACAAAGTAATGGAAGACAGCGTGTGTGGCTAATTACCTGCCATTCTGATTTCTGAAGTAATTTTTCATCCGTGAGCTACGTGGTCAAATACAGCAGCAAACCTGGAGTGTACATTCTGGCTCATGGGCACGTTAAATACTGGGAATTGACGTTATGTCATTGCTGCTACAGGTCCTCCATTTAGAATCGTTGGGCTGTAGCTTGGGGAATGCCTCTGGAGCTGGGTAGTTCATCATAAATCGTAATTGCATAAAGATGATCTGCAGTAGCTCCCCAGACTCAATTTCCACTTGTAATGGGCAGATGAGAGAAGACTCAGAACAATTATCTGTTATTAATTATGTCAAAGACTTTTTGGATTCTCCTTGCCTTTAAAGCCTCAATTCTTGACGTGACCAGAGAGCTTTGTGCAGGGAAAGGGGGAGGGAAAAGGTAACTTGCTCTTTCAAAACAGTTCTAGTCAGGAGCCCACTTGTGTATCTGGCATTGAAGAACATCCTTCAGCAGCTTTAGCTCTTGAAATCTCATGATCTCCAAGTATCACGTTGGTGTATTTGCTCAGCAGCAGCTGGGCCTGAAGCTTGATGCTGGACTTTCTGGAGAAGAAAGCACAGGGCTGAGAGTTGAGTGCATGCTGCCCTGCCAGGCATTTGCAGAATCCAGTGAGGTCCTGCCTACTTATGCCTCTAAGAAAATTGAATCTCTTCATTTAAATGTTTATGAATAGTGGGCTGAAAGCTGTTAGCAGGTATGGGAAGTTCAACCCCTGAAACAAAGCAGTTGTGCTATACACCCTTCCATGGAAGAGGAGCATTCCGCACCTGTGACATTTGCTGGATAATTTATGCTGTGAGGGTAAGAAGGCAGATGTGTTTTTAGTATGGTGTGGGCACCCCTAGCGTGCCAAACCTTTGAGTTCTAATTTTGCAGCAAAAGTCTGTGTAAAATGTAACTACTGTTGCCGGTGAGAGTGGCCAATAATGCAAACCTTATTTTGACAGCACACTTTCATAATGTATGAGTGTGTCAAGTAGGAGAAATTCTAACATAGCTACACCTTGATAATACACCTCCTCTCAGCCATGCTATCTGCGGCTACCGAGTCGTGTGCTCTGGGAGGAGGCAGTGAAGAGTTCCACTAATTCCAGAAAAATCCTGGCTCAGAGAGCTCTCTGCTGGAAGTATGTTATGGATGGGATGGAGAGTTTTATCTTCTGGGTGAGTGTGGACTGTTCCCGTACTCTGATGGTCCTGCTTTTTCCTTGCCTTCTCTGACATCAAGCTTTGTAGCAGCTGTGGTGTGGAATGGCAAAGGAAAATAGGAATTAATAGTCCCTACACCAAGGAACTAATCTGCAATCTGTGAGTGCAAAATGATTCTTTCTGTCCTGTTGCGGAGGGTGTAAAGCCCGCTGGAGGATAACAGTCATTTGATGTAAAGCTGGAGTAAACCTGCACCCAAACAGGGACAGAAGCAGTAACTTGTGCTGTGGGTGGAGGTTACGAGGTTGAGTTTTCTTGGATTTTTCACCCTACGGTTCAGTCTGGAGTGGGAGTAAGGACTGAGTCGGTGCTTCAGCCTCCCAGCCTGTGGGGCATAAAGTTTAGTTGCTTTTGTTTTTTGGTGCCTATTTTCACGAATGCTGTCAGCGTGTAGTATATTCATCACTTCTACTTGTCCCTCAGGTTTACTGGAATCCAGGAAAAGGCTTCCATGCTTTTGGAAAAGGACAGACAGACACACAATGTGATCTAATATAAACCTTGTTTTCTCGGGAATCCGGGCAGGGCAAGTGGAAGTAGTGAAATATAAATACATACCTCCTGTTTGTTCAAGCATCCCAGTGTCTGTGGGGCCACAGAGAGAAGCTGTCCTCTGAGGGCAGCATGACTAATGGCCCTCGCTCTCTTTTAAAGCAGGGTAATAATACGCAGTATTTATTGTGTTTGCTTGAACGCTCAAATATTACGTTTTGCCTCAAAGCTATACTTGGCCTGGCCCCTGGAGGGCACCAACAGCCAACATTACATTTTTTTCCACTGGCCTCAGCTATTGCTCGCTGACATCTAGCGCTATGAAGACGGCAAATACATCCCCATGTATAGATTAAATTGAACTTGCTTTGCCTTGCATAATTTGGAAATTCAAAAGACCAATTTCTTAGTGTAATTGAAAACCGCTACATTTCAGGCTTATTCATTGAATCAGTATTTCCAGCTAGAATTCAAATTAATCTTTTTACCTTTAAACAAGATAACGAGGGTGTAGTTATATTTACTCAGCCTTTTAACAATCAGGTTCAGTGTAGCTGCCTATGATTAACTACATGTACACAATTGCAAAAGGTTAGGATGGGCATGGCTCAAGTCATGAGGGAAATTCATCTCTTAAGGCTGAAAATCTGAACCGACAGTTCAACACTCAGCCTGATGCCCGAGTCCCTCCAGAGGGGAAGAGTGAAGAGGAGGAGGAGGAGGAAGGCAAAATGACCAACCCTACGTAAGAGCCGTGTCAGCTTGTATATACTTCCCTCTGGATTATTTTTTGAATTTAGCCTGGAGTCCTTTTGCTTTAAAGTCACATTAATGCAACTGTACTGAATTACTTCCACCACCTGTCAAAAAGAGACATGACAGGGGAGTGCGTTTGTGGAGCACGTCTGTCTGCCAGGATTCTGTGTGGGCAGGTCAGCTGGAAACACCAGGTTGAGGTTTGCGCGTGGAAACATTTGTCTGGAGCTCGCCCTGCTCTGCATCACAGGCACCTGATGTGGTGGTGGGTGAAAGGCTGGAGGGTAGAGAGGCTTTGCAGAGGGATCTGGACAGGCTGGATGGATGGGCTGAGACCAACGGATGAGGTTCAATAAGGCCAAGTGCCGGGTCCTGCACTTGGGTCACAACAACCCCAGGCAGTGCTACAGGCTTGGGGAA
>JAOXNO010000003.1:12142810-12193780 GCA_028565335.1 Limnodromus scolopaceus
AGGTGGTTGAGGCACCATCCCTGGAGGTGTTCAAGAGACGAGTTGACATGGTGCTCGGGGATATGGATTAGTGTTGGATTGGTGGTGTTTCGGGTGTGATATGGTGTATGTGTGGTGTGGGGTGTGGGTTTTTTTTTTTTTTGGTTTTTTCATTGGTTGGACTAAATGATCTTAAAAGGTCCCTTCCAGCGTAGGTGATTCTGTGAATTGGGTGGAAAATTCCCTAATTCTGTGGAATACCAATATATGAGTTTTAAGAGCTCCGAGAGCCAGGCTGGATGGGGCTTTGAGCAACCTGATCTAGTGGGAGCTGTCACTGCCAATGGCAGGGGGGTTGGAACTAGGTGATCTTTAAGGTCCCTTCCAACTCTAACCATTCTATGATTCTAAGAGCTCACCTCTATGAAGGGATAATTTGACCAGTATCACCCTAAGTTTAGGCACCAAACTGGACTTGCTTGATCTTTGGAGAGGCTTTGACCAACTCTTATCTTCACAGATTGTGTAACGAGGCAGAGCTCTTGAAGTTCAGGAAAATTAAACTGAACCCACCAAAATGATCATTTTTTGGTAATAGAAGGCTTTTCAGTCTCAGTAGTACAAGGCCCAGAGGCTGAATGTTGAAAAGGGACAGGGAACCAGATGCTTTGGACTATGTCCACAGGGAAGCAGATGCCTCGTACTGTGCTTCTGCTGGCAGTGTCCTTTGCTGAATGTGAAAAGTTTCAGGGGACTTCTAATTCTTCTTTTTGGGGACGGGAGGAAGTAAAAAGGTTGTCAATGGGAACATTTGATGCTCAGACTTAGCACAGTTTAACTGTGGTGGGCTTGTGGTCTCTGACGGTGTGCTTATAACCCACGTGAGCTGTTGCTTTTTCATTGCTGGGGAGGAGAAGTTTTGTGTTTTCATGTGTTTGGAATATTCTGACACCTCCATGTAGGCAGCTGGTGCTCAGCAACTGCTTATCCCGTGTCTGCTTGCTTTCTCTATGAGCCTGAGGTCGCGTAGAGAGGGCACCCTGCAAAATAAATGTTGTTAATAACTAGTTGTTATCGCACCAGGAGCAGCAGCTGTACAGAGATACCCTGAGGTGGGGTTGTAGGTGCACGTCTGGGTTGCACTGTCACACCTCGGGGGCTGATCCCGGCCTGCCAGCTGCCCTCTGCAAATGGCCAGGGGGCAGGTTTCTACCAGGCTTCTGCTTTGTGCTCTGTCAAGAAATCTATGGCTTGGGCTTCATTAGCTGAAACTTTTATTCTCATTTATGCTTGTGCAAAAAGTAAGCGAATATTCAATTTTACATGTTTACATTAAATTCTGATGTAATATAACACTCTAAAGGAAGGTGAAGTACTTCTTTTTTGGCTGCTATGCTAATTGTCCTCCCTGTCATTCATTTACAGGTCTGGACTGGGTTACGTCTGTATGTGTTGCAATGGCATCAAGCACAAGCCACGATGGCACACAGATCATTTCAGTTTGTGCTGGGGACGCATTTGGCTCTTTGAATAAAACAGCATCTTTAAATGCTGCCTGCCTCTCCTGAGCTGAGTGCTCCTGATTTCCAGCTCTGCAGTGCACGTGGACACTTGGCCAGCAGGATCAGAGCTGGGCCTACAAGGTAAGTGTGAGCAAATTTATAATGAGGTCATTAAATTCATGTAAGTTCTTCTTTGCCTGTCCAACATCTCCAATTGGACCATGGATTTGATATTTCAAGTAGTAATGTTGCTCTGCTGTTGAACTAGTGTGACGATGCTGGGTGGGATTCGCTGGTTCTTTTGGTATCTTCACTGTGGGACGTGAGTCTGTGAAAGGGAAATCAGTGTTTTGGATGTGAGAAGAGGAGATGGAGATAGAATTTGCTTGGGCAATCCCACAAGCAGTCCTTGTGCTACTGTTAGGGATTAAATAGAGAGTCACCGATCCCTAATCCATCTCCTGAATTATTCTGCTGTGCCCAGCATAAACTGGAAAGAGAAGAGACTGTGTCCAAATATACTTTTCATGACAGACCCGCCATTGAGCTTACTGTGTGAAAGCCTCTCTGTGACTTACTAAGGGGTTTTATTCTGGATGGCATCCTGCATATGTTTTTCAGTCACAGACTGGAATAATTCCAGGGCAGAAGCTCTGTTCTGTTGCCTAATTAATAATGCATCTCTTTAAAAAATAAATAAAAAATCAATGCATATTTAACTGATAAGCTAGAGCAGCTTCAAAAGCACCGTTTCAGTCCATGAGCTGCATAATACAGTGCTGTGTTTCTCTGAAAATCCTAACTAGAACAAAACTTTGGATGTGCGAGTTCTCATTATGCTTCTAAAGTAGTTGAATGGTTTAATGTGTTGACTTTTCATGACTTTTTTTTTTTTTTCCCCCCCGCTCTTTTGGAGGATGA
The DNA here is from genome assembly GCA_028565335.1 of Limnodromus scolopaceus. Taxonomy (NCBI): domain Eukaryota; kingdom Metazoa; phylum Chordata; class Aves; order Charadriiformes; family Scolopacidae; genus Limnodromus; species Limnodromus scolopaceus. The sequence continues at coordinate 12,145,213 of JAOXNO010000003.1, forward strand.
AAAACACAAAGCGTGGTAGCTTAGCGAGTTAAGTGAACTGGTGGAGGTGAAAACCTCCTTCATTCCCTTTCTGAAGGGGATTTGTAGCTTCGAGGGGACCTGCAGCAGGGAGATGAAGGTGTAAGCTGCTGCCTGGCTCAACCAGCTGCTCTGGTGAGGAATGCAGGGTAAAAATAAGGTGTAACTCTAGGAGTGGGGATGGATTTTTTTTTTATCTACTGTTATTACTATCACTGTACCACACTGGCCAATGCTTTCCATTGGGCAGTTACTCATAATGAGGTAAGAACTGAGCTTTTAGCATGAACTTTTGCTGTTGTCAGCTGATTTTCATAAAAGCTGCTGACGCCTTGTTTTGTAATGTTGAACTTTATGGGAGGAGAAGAAAAAGTCATTCTTGCACAGCCCAAATAATTTTGAAAAGCCAGGTTGTTTTTTGATTCATTTGTGGCGGTTATTCCTCACCAACACGGACTGTTGACATGGGGAGAGTAAATGACGTAGGTGTGGAGTCCTAACGTGGGCATCCCCAACAGACAAAGTTTCCTCATTTGTAGTGGTTTTCTTTGTGTGTGGTTTTGATTGGTGCTTTTTTGTTTGGTTTTTTTGGGTTTTGGGACAAATCTCTTTTTTGCTCCTTGCTGCATCAGGGAAGGGAAAAGTCTTTAGGTCTGTTTTCCTCTGGAAATCTGCTTTCAAATTCAGAAGTTTCCTTGGTTTCCAGAAGAGTCTTTTGCAGAGGTGATGGAAAGGTTCTGCTTTGCCCATGTCTCTCACCGTGGTTTTTGCTGCCCCACCTGGTGCTCTGTGTGCATCTCCCAACCTCTTTTTCCAAAGAGATACACCTAAAAAGCCACAGGGCACAGGGGATCTCCCGCTCCCTTTGTTTTCCATGTGATTTGGATGTGAAACCAGGACAAAAAAAATGGTCAAATAGTTGTCTTCTTTGCTGCTGGAGAGTGTACTTCAGGAGTGTCGCTGTGAACAGGAGAGCAACACCAGGTACCGCTCGTGGTAAAGGGGTGTTGGGGATTTAAGGCTTGGGCTGTGATGAGATCAAAATACATGTCTTGCAACACAAACAGGGATTGCTTTGATGAAAGCCGAGGCTTTAATTTAATTTGCATGGGATCTAGATGAATGGCCTGTGTGATCAAAACAGATTGAGTTGTAAATAGGTTCAGAGAGGAACCGAGCGATGCCAAGTGGAAGGAGCTGGGCTCAGAGACAGGACCTAATCCTAACCCGTAGCAGGAGCATGTGGGTCATGGTGCGGGCGGCTTTTCATCTTCTAGTCTTCAATCATGAGCTTTGAAAGCTTGTAGACAGTTCAGCTCTGTTATATTTTTGCTTGGGGGCAGAGGTAATGGAGAGGTAATTGCATCCTACGCAAGATACAGAAATCTCCTGTGGTGGTGTGTACACCCTGGGAGCAGGAGGACTGCTTTGAATTGGTTGTACCTGAAGTGCTCTCATGGTCTATCATAATGTAAGTTGATTTTTATCCCAAGTTAACAAAAAACCCCTCAATCATTTTGACAATGTCCAAAATGGAATATATTAAGAGTCACAGAGGCCATTGATTTAGGAAACTAAAACCCGGCTCTTCCCAGTGTCTGATGGATTTATTAAGAGAGTTCAGGTTGCAGATGTTCAGAAGCACAGGTGGTCTGTGTATATACAGGACAAGAATCATTAGGAGGATAGATTCTTTAAAGTCATTGCCAGCATTTTCTAAAATACTTTTCTTGGACAAATGACTTTATTAAATAAAGATATTAAATCTTATCACTATGAACTAGATCTCAGAAAGGCTGAAGATCCATTTTTCACTAATCTGGTTCATGGGGGCCTTCTGGCTGCATTAAAGGTGTGAATTAACTTACTCAGCCAGCAAGTTAATTGATCCTTATGGGTTCCTTCCAACTTGAGATATTCTATAGTTCTATATTAAGCAAGAATGATTTGGGAGCCTTGCCAGTAAATGACTTTGAGGAGAGTTTGCATTTAAGTTCTCCAAAATGGTGTTTAAGCTCTTTATTTGTTTCTCTGATGTCTCCCAGGTTGGATATGAAGCTGTGTTTGTTAAACCTTTATCAACTCTGCAAAATTAAGTCTTTGAAGTGGACAACTGAAAAGAGTTAATGATGTCTGCATTTCAAGGGTGCTTTTAATGGTCTGTCTTTGCAGAAATGGTCCCTAGCACAATTGCGATGCTGTTAATCTACCACCCTTCAGAACTGCCTTCCAAACTGAATAATGGAAGTCTGTGTATGTTCCCAGCTCCTTAAATATGGTGATTACAACAGCAGGGAAAACAATAGCTCTGTGGTACCTGAAAAGGATATTTATCTTGTACCAGTCGTGAGTTCCTAAAAAAATCTCGGAAACAGCATTTTTAGTTATGAAATCCAGTTCCTGATTTTGTGAGCAACCACATAACAGAATCATGGTAAAATAATCTGGAAGGATGTTGGGCAGGTCATGTAGCTCATCCATCAGCCCTGAGGCAGGATCAACTATATATTAATCCTGACAGATATTTATTCAATGTGTTCTGAAAGATCTCCAATGGTAGAGAGAGGCTCAGCTGATCTATTCTGTCTCCTCATCCCTGCCATTAGAAAGGTTTTCTTCAAGTTTACCCTGAATCTTTCTTCTTCTAATTAGTCTAGAAAACCGAGTAACTTGTCTTATCTGTCACAGGTGTGGGAAAAAAGATTTATTCTGCTCTATGTATATGAAGACTTTGAGGTCCCCCCAGGAGTCGTCTTCTCTTTAGGGTACACAGCCCTTAACGTTTTTAGTCTGCCTTAGTGTCATGCATTGCAAATCTCCAATTGGCCCCACGGCATTCCTGTGGCTCTCCCAATTAGTCTGTATCTCTTGATCTAGAATATCTTCCTAGTGTCTAAAATAGCATCCATCACCTGCTTTTGATTCAGTAACAGTGTTTGAAATATGTTTGCTATCAAGCCTAAAGTAAACAAGTACTATTCTTAAAATACTATTTCCTCTAACTGGGAGATTAGTCTTCCATAGTAACAGAAGTCTTGGATAAAATTAAACCTAATAGTAAATATTAGTTTGGAAAGGAATGTGCACTTTAAAATGAAATCAGGGTTCTAAAACAGCCTTTAACAATATCTGATCTTAGTATTTTTCCCCAGTGATCTGGACCCAAAGGGCTTCAGTCTTTGACCTTTTTAAACTGACATTTCCCTACCCCCTTTACCTGTTTGCTCCTCTGTGAGTACCCAGTGTTTCAGTCACAATTGCTATTTGTGTGTGTGTTTCAGTTTTTTATAACAAGTTCTGGATCTCACGGCCAGTCTGTGAGCACTTTCTTGTTGTGGAAGACACTGCAACATGACAATTTATTTCATGACCGTGACATTCATTGATGATTTTTCCCACATGAAACTTCTTCAGAGTGTTGTTTTTTTCCCACTCTCCTCCTGCAATTAAAGCCTGCATCTTAGTTACTGCCTTCTCTTTCTTTTGAACTCATCAGGGGAGGATTATAATCAGATAATATTTGAAATTACAATCTTGTCTAAGACAAAACATAAAAATGTGAGGTAGTCATCGCCTTAGATTAGCATTCCAAAGCTGATAAGTAGACAGGCCAAATAATCTGCACTCATTTCTGAGCAACAATTTAGGATTCTGGGGAATCAGACATCGCCCTAAGCAGCTTTGAGGAAATAAGACTCAGTTAATCATGGTGGGAGAATTAAAGCTGCCACAGCAGAAGCTGGAGCCGTTTGCTTGTCACTCGCAGCTGAGGAACGCACGTACTCTTCATCCTGTTGGAAAATTAGGGGCGTGCAGAGATAGAACTGGCAATGATAAAATGCAGGTAAAAATTTGGGATTAAAGGGGACCATTTGATCCCTTAAAACCAGTCCAGAAGGCTCCACAAAGCCTCTGGCTCTTGCCAGCAAAGCCTCCCTGTGTGCCTGGTGTGGGCACAGGAACAAACTCCAGACCTTTAGCATGAATGTGGAAAAAAATACATCATGATGCACCAGAGGGAAAGGAAGAAATAGGAAGCTCTTGCTGATGTCTTGAACTACTGAATTAGCAGCAAATTTGCTAGCTAAAAAAAAGTCCAGCTGGTGCTAAGAAACTTGGTTGCTTTCCTGACTTCAAAGCCTCCAGCAGGCTGTCCAGGGAGGATAATTCCTTCTATGAACAGTCTGTTTAACTCCCGGGTGTGTGAGCGAGACGGGTTAAGTGAGCTCCTGACAGAGATATTTTATTTTTTCTTGTCTCGCATTGAGTTTCTGAATGTTGAACAGTTTGGGTTCAAGGTGAGAGAACACCTTTTTGAAAGGTTTTAATGGAAATTGCTTCTGTATCAGGTCTGGAGATAAACCTTCCTGCGCTGTGGTTGCAGAAGGAAATCACCATCTGAGTTACAGCAGAAGGAAGTTTGCTGTGTTACTTATGCCACTGTTATTTTCTCAGAAACTTTGTTCTTCAGGATGCTTACTGGGGGCTTCTCTTAGAAAAGGTTTTCACTTTAGAGCATGGCTTGATCTTTCTCGGCAAAACCCTTCTGTCGTGGGCCTGTTGTGAAGGAGGGAGCGTGGGGTTTAATTAAACAGGTTGCAACAGTGTGTGGTGCAGTTAATGATGCTCCAACGCAGGCAAAGGAGAGAGAATTCGGAGGGAGACAGTGGGCTCAAAGTCTTATATTTAGGAAATGTGGTGCACCGTATTACCCTTGCTTTGGATGTGTGATGGGCATTAAGGTGCTGAAGTTGGTAAAATTTTGGCTAATTTTTATAATGGTGAATCTTCCAAAATTCCTTCATCTCTATGCAAGCTGGTTTTCTTAAAATGTTGGCATTCCCTGACGTTCTGCATACTGTGCTAAATTCAGCAGGGTTGGGGGTTTTTTTCATGTTGAAGTAGAGCTACAATAATTCCTGAGGTCTGTGGCTTGTTTCAATTATTTACTTCTGCAAAAAGATTTTTATAAATCCTCCTTTCTCTATCATATTATTAACTTTCCTGTCAAACTTTTATTTAAACTGCAGAGACAAAGATGGATCTTTCCTTTATAGCTCTGCACAGTTAGATTTACTTCTTTGACCTGTTTCAGTCTGATTGAAAGCTAATCTGTCTCCTTTTTATTGGCTTTTGGTAAAGCATGTATTTCTTTGTTTCCCTTTTTCATTCTGCATTGTCTTGCGAAAATATGTAACTTCACTTCAAGCTGTAAAAAATTATCCTCCTACAGGAAAGAAAAAAATGAAAACCGTTAATCCAATCCAAGAGAAGGTTTATGTCTTTAATTAGCTCCTTGGATTGTATTCATGTATGATTCAAGTAAAATGAACTATGAGCAATAATAAAGGTACCGTGGTCACCTCTGACCTTATGGAGCAGAACTTTCTGGCTAAAGCCAGAAAGCTTTTTTGGCTCAACATCAGTGACAACTACTGGAATTTGTCTGTCTTTGGAGGTAACTTCTTGCCATAAAAAGCATGTCGAGCACTCCCACTGTGATTAACTTGTGTGGCCAAGGGCTTTATTTGGCTTGTGGGCTGTTAACTCCAAAGGCTGGTATTTTAAATAGTATTGCACTCCACTTCATAATTAGTCCTTTCAGTGCTCTAATCCTCGAGTATATGTTTCCAACCCCTCTGCAAGAGCTATTTACTAATGCACTTAAGGACATAAGAAGACTTTTGTGTTATGCTACAGTTTTAATATTACTATTTATAGAGGTTGTTAATATTTTGCCTTACTTAAGTGGATGATCTTGTAATCATCCATAGTATTGTACTAGGCAAAGAAAATTTTGCCCCATGTAAAAGTCATTCTTCTTTGCTTTTAAAGAGCTGAATGAGCAGGAGGGTTACATCCAGGGATATTGATCCTGGGACTGATTTTGATAGAAGGTGCTGACTCACAGCAGCAACCCCAAATTGATCAGCGGTTCCCAGAGGGAAGCGTCTCCGTGGTGTCTCTTGACCCTCTGTGGCAGGGCCAGCGCTTCAGAGGCACCTTGCCAGAATGAATATATTACTATTTGCAATGGGTTTGCAGAGTTGCAGGGAGGGAACAGCAATAAAGTCTGCACACTTACTACTAGCAGCAGCTAAATTTACCAAGGTGTTTTGCTGCATTTTCTATTAAGTGTAGCAGTTGTAATTTTTTAATGGCTTTCAGTGCAAATAACTACTTTTCATGAGACTGCAAGGTTATAATACCATTTCCCTGGCGTGCAAGGGGCAGGTTCGGGTGTCCTCGAATATATATGCAGTATATAGAGATTTTCAGAGCAGTATTTCCTTTCGCTTGTAGGAGTGTTACGTTGGAAACAAAATAAGCGACTATACCTTGCTGGCTTTATGGCAGTTTTGCTATGAACCGTAATTAAGAAAGGCCCAATTAGGGTAGATTAAAATAATCCTAAACCTGTGTTAGGTTCCGCGGGGAAGGCAGACTATGGAAGGCTCAAATACAGCACAAAGTCACGTTTTGTACCACTGCCTTCTGGAGCAGCACAGTGTATAGCTAATACTCACTGCTGCTCCGTTGCTGAATGCGTGGAATCGCATTAAAAACAAGAGAATTGTAAACAAAGTAGAACAAATGCTGCTAAAATTAGCAGCTCTTCAACCTGCCAGTTACTGATAGAAAAATCTTCAAAAGACCTGTGTTTCACAGTGTTTTGAATATGGTCGTCGAGTTCTGAAGTTCATAATTTTGGGTTGAAAGCATATGGATACGTATTTTCACTGATGTTCCTGTTCATTTTTTAGGCATATTTTGTGCTGTTGTTACTCAGATTTAATAATGCAATCCTGACATTCATTAAATGTGCTTTTTTTATATGGGCTTTTAAAAAATTGTTGTAAATTAAACATTATTAATTTGTATTTAGCACTGTCACCGTATTTATGAAATCATAATTTATTTTGGTGCATTCATTACAATTCTGTTTACCTATAAAACTGTGTTTGTCACCTGCTGCCCAAACAGTCCAACCAACCAAAAGACTCCAAAGCCAACCAAAAAAAACCCTCAAAGCCCCTGTTTCAACTGGGCATATTGATGGAGAAGGCATCTAAGTACTCCAGTAACCTCCACCCTGGAATCAAATGGCTGGATAATATAACCTTCAGAGCATGGATGCACATTTCGGAATGAAAAGTTTGGTTCAGAAAGCAGTTACGGCAGGTTCAGCATCCAAGGTTGACACGTGAATGTTGAGGCAATCGTGGGGTAAGTGGAAATTTCAGCTTGGCGAAACAGAAGGGTGAGGAAATAGAGAACAGAAGGGAACTGGTCAGAAATGGATGACAGAAGAACATAAATATAAAAAAAAACAATCAAAAAGGATGTGTATGGATGAAAGCTACAAAGGGAGTTCAATATTTTGTTGGCTTAAAATACCCCAACAAATAGAGAATTATTTTCTGTAATCGTTGAACTGCATTGTCTAGTTGTGGAGTAATAGTGATCATCCACATACTTTATTAGATCAAGTGTTAATTTGTGCTCTGCCTTCACTCAGATTACAACCAAAAATGAAAATACCTATGGAAAAAATTCCCTGATTAAAAATCTGGTCCTCCCTCAGAATGATGCTGTGATTCACATGGTGCTGCACTGGGAACACACCAACGGGTTACGTATCTTTGTTGGCTGTATGTAAGCATACATGTTTGTGTTTTAATGAACGTATTATAGGGGTCACATCCATAAGATGGTGTGGTTTGTGTGATCAGTCTCTTCAGCCCAGTGGACTTTGGGGAAAGGTTGGAGTGATGTGGATAGTGATTCGGATAGTGATTTGAGGGCATCAATTAGTGACCTGAAGGAAAACAGGAACTAACTTGATAAGAGCTTTGCTGCTTCAAAACTCTTTTGAGTCCACCTCTTTTCTCGTATGTTCATGCCTGTTGGTACCTCTAGATAAAGAGACACAGAATTAGTAAATATTTGGGGTGAGGGTAAAGAAAACATTCTTTTGAAGTTGGTAAGGTGTGAAATTTCTCAAAGCTAGAGGAGACTTTTCTCTGTGTACCAGATCTAAAATTTTACCAGTGTCTGTTACTTGGCAGAGTTATCGTTTGGGAATCATTTTAATTAATTTGTGGGCTGGGACTCAACAATGTCAAGCCCTACATAGGGACACAGCAGTGAGACTTGTCCCCCGACATTACGATCCTAAGTATAAGAAAAAACAACAGATGGATACAGATTTGGGAGAGGAAAAGAAACAACAGTGCAGTACTGAGTGTGAGGATTCAGCATCCTAAACGTCACCACCTCTGACAGAGGAGTTTTGAGGAGGCACTTGAATTTTGGGGGTGTGTAGCAGAAGCTCTGCCCAAGTATTAAAGGTAGTGTGGAAGGAAGTCCAAATAAAGGTGGTATGTTGAAATTTATTAACTACGAGATGTTGGTGGATAGGTTCATGGGACAAACTGACTACTGGCTGAAGACTTGCAAGTTAGAGATTGACCATCAAAGGCCTTGAAAAGTGTCTCCATTGACAGACGTTATTTCAGAAGAAGAGGGTTTTAAAAGTGGGAGAAGTATTATCTCAATAATATGTGTTAATTGAGCAATATGGGCATGGTCAAACTGATAAATCCTTGAGTTCAGCATAGAAAGGCTTCACTGTAATCCTTATGAATTAGGGGGAATAATGCCTCCTGATCACGGAGGTTGAGTGACAGTTATATTAACGGGTGAAAATTAAGATTTTTTTTTTTTTTTTTTTTTAATTGACTAAGCCCTGCCTTTCTATGTAACGTTACATTGCACTGTAGTCAGATCACCAGCACATTGACTAATATGACTTGGAATTGCCTTGACTTTCTGATTTGATGGCTCGGGAAGCAAAACGTTGTAGCAAAAATTAATATAAATAAAAATGGCTGACTAGGAAGAGTAAATAAAGAAAATGAATGCAGCCAGATATAGCAAGTCTTTGATCACAGATTACAAAGATTTTACATTTATATGCACTGAAATGAGTAATGATGTCTTTGAAGAGTGTGTAACGCAGGAGTCCATGTACATCACAAAGTATAAAGGATAGAGAAGGGTAAAGGATTAAGAAAGGAAAAGATAAGACACTGTGCATCATTAATGAAAGATGAGGAATAGAAAGACAAATGAAAAATTTCACTGCGTAGAATGATAACTTTGATTCTTTCTTTTACTGATCTGTTGGAATAACACAATATGGGGATTTAAAGAAGTAAAAGAGAACAAAGGCACAAAACCACTGTATGTGTATCACAAAGCATGAGGAAATGGTGGCAACTATTTCCAACATAAAAAAGCACCAAGAAGAGCCTATTAAAATGTGATGCACATAAAGTGAACCGTGGATCAGAGCTGGAATCAGATTGTGCTACAGGAAAACGAGTAAAGTGGCAACGTTGGTCTCTGATACAGGGCTGCTTTCCCAGTGGAAGGGCAATGGGGAGGACAACTTAGAGCATTTGCTGGCCTGGGCTGTCAGCCTGAGACTTTCTAGAGTGTGTATCTGCCAGGAAGACCACTGCTGGCAGAAGGTGTGTAGGAGAGGGCGAGCTACTGTTCCTTGTTTCCAGAAAAACCTAGGGATGCAGCCCTGTGCGTGGTGCCATGGGAGCTGGGATGGATTTTGGCACAGAGGCTGACCGGGTACCGCTCCAAGACCAGCCTTTTCCATATTCCCATGGTATTGCATTTCCCACCAGAGTTTCTAGATGTAGAGTTATCTATGCTTATTTTTCTGCTTCATTTAGGACTGTCAAAAGTGAGAAGGGGAAAAAAAAAAACCAAACCAAAAAACAACAAGGCAGAAGGCCTGCCACTTGCTTTTATTAATTCAGTGCACTCCCAACCCCCTGTTTCAGTTGTCTTACATGTTACTACATTGCAGAGATCGTGCCCAGATGGATATTTAGCAGCAGTAGTGGGCTCCTCTACCCTATTTGATGTGCTACCTTAGAAATACATTTACTTTTCAGTTGTCTTACAGCAGGTATCTCCCCCTCTCTGGGACAACTTTGTAAAACAAGATTTGATGAATTTTGCTGCCTGTTTATCGCCACCTCTAATCTTTTCTCCGAGGAGCTTTACTGCTCCTGTTTGACCCAGGCAAGGGGGGAAGACTTTTTTTTTTTTTTTTTTTTAATCTGTAGACTATGAATCATTGGTGGAATCAATAGAATTTAATCCGAAACTTCTGCTGACGGGTTTAAGGAGTCTATAAAACATATACAGCTTGTATATGTAAAAAAAAAAAAAATAAAGCATCAGGACCCCTCTGACTCCCTGGGATAAGCAGGGGGCTGGGTTGCCAGCTCCATCCGAGGCAGTAGCTGCTCTAAGCTGGGGCTGAGTGGAGTGCGAGTTCAATTCTGGTCGAGTTCAGCTCGCACGAGACCAGAGAGAGCCCCACCAGGGTGAAGGAACATGGGGGTCTGTGTAAGTAACTTTGCACCAATTAGTCTCTTGGTTTCTTAGAGCGAAGGAGAAGGTGGGGAGGGGGCAGTGATTGGGCTGTTCGGGGCTGGTGGGTGTCTGTAGTGGGCTGAAGGCATCGTTGTTAGGATGTTTTTACCTTGCGGTGTGGGCAAGGATTGGGCAGCCAACCGCCTCCTCTCTACTCTCTTTTAGGAGATGCCTCTGACTGTAGCTGTAAGTAATCATCAGAGGGCTTGAATTTCCAGAATATGGAGTTCACAGCATAACAAATGAGTAGCCTTAATAACTACTTTCTGCTTTTTAATACCTAGCACCTGGAAACATAAGTGCATAGTAATGTGAGCTATTCCATATAGCTGTTAGGAGTTCTAGGAATACGTGTGGCTTAGCTGTAGGCACTGAGTTAAAGGAGTTGTGAAATGCCATCTGCCTGCTTGTATTGTGTGTTCTCAAACAGCTCGTACTTGGTTTTGCTCAGGTTTATCTCATTGCTTGTGGGTCTTTTTTCTTCTCCCAATAGGTTTTCTTTAGCTTCATCTTCAAGCTTTTGCTCTCAGCTTTGGTCTTGGTCGTATCTAAAAGCAAACATTAAAGGTATGTGGACAAGATACTGCCTTCTATTACATCCAGTGTAGTTTAAGGTACACATTTTGAAGTTATTTTTAAATACAATATGTAACAAATGTTTTACTGTGAATCATGAACAAAAATTAGCATCTTTTGTACAGAAACTTTTTCTTTTTTAAGTTGCATAAAAATCATACAACTGTGCCGCATTGCATCAGCACATATGTTTTGTGAATTAAAAAGTATACTTTCTGTGATGATCTCCCATCTGCTGCTACCTCTGATAAATTTAATGCTGGCTCCTGAATACTGAAACACTAGGATGCTTTACTCTGGCATGCACTTGACAAGTAGATCTTGTATCTCACAGGTTCACCCTCTTGTGGATGACTGCTCATGAAAAATGTAAATAATCGGAGGTTTGGTGAAATTCAGCAAGCAAAAGGAAACATGTTTTATTTGTAGTTTAGGGAAAAAAAAAAAAAAGACCATCACTGAACTCCCTTTTTCTGCTAGCCTGTGCAATAATGTCTCTCCTGTATTAATTTATTTTAAAGCAGAATTTTAGCAGCTCGATAGGTAGGCAGATAATAAAGTTTACTCCTAGTGAGGAGACCTCGGTTTTCCATTTGCCATTAAATCACTGCAGAGCTATCACCTACGACTGCAAATTCTATCTGATGGGGGATAATCTGCTCCCCACTGGTTTTATGGGTGTCCAATCCAGCTCCTGGTGCCAGGCTGAGAGCTGGAAAGGGTGAATTGGCAAATCCCTGGAGAGAGACTGGAGCCAGTGTGGAACTGTGCTGGAACTAGTCCCAGTTGTGGGGAAAGGCTGTGATGTTGCTGTATACTCTCCAGTACAGGAGAAAAGATCATGTAATTAAAAAAAAAAAAAGTTCAGTTAATATTTTGAATATATGATTTTAAAATTTATTTTTTTTTCTCATTCTCCTCCAAATTGTTAGGTTAGTTGATTCCCTTAGTCTGTTTCCAATTTGCAGAAGCCTCATTGCTGCCTTCATTTTAAGGTAATCTTGTTTTATGAAATCTGGAATAATTCCACAGAATTTTTGTAGAAGTCAAATCTCGCTCTGGTTTTGGAACAGTAAATAGCTGCTGCTTTGGGTTTTGGTTTGGCCAAAGTAACAAAATGAAATATTTCAAGTATTTTGCTGATGGCAGAGTGGCTTCTCCAGCACTTCTCCCACTGGGTTGCGCAGCGTTCGGGGAAGATTGGTGCTTCCATCCTGGGCAATACTTCAACCAAGAGCAGCAACTGTCCTAAAATGTCTCTGATGATCTATGAGGGCAGAGAAAATCCACTGATACTCTTTCATTTCTAAAAGCTGAGCGGTTCAGTCCTGCAAAACGTGGTTATGGATTGAAAATGCCGGTGCTCAGGACACAGCTGGATCAAGCATATGATTTCATTGTGTCTCTATTTCCTTGCTTCTCCGTTGTCACGCGCTTTTGCAGGCGTTTAATACCTTGTAGGCTGATTGTAAAGTGATTGCAAAATAGAACGAGCAGGTGGTTTTGATGGTACTTTGCGCTCATTTTAAACTCTCTTCCTGTAGCAGCAAATGAACACAGAGCACAAAGCAGAGCTGCATCAGGTCCCCTGACATATATTTTATTATAGGAGTTTATTTTTAATGTGTGTCTAAAGAAAAATAGCATTTTATGTTACAATATCACAGAAAATCACAATGAACAGCACAGTGACTTATTCAGAAAGGTTCAAGGTATTTAAGACATCCCCATTATTATCCTGTAGCATCTTTTCTCCTTAAAATACCACACAAAAGTGCATCCGCAGGGTCTGTGATAGGATCTGACCTACGAGTCTGGACAAATGAATGAAAAGTAATGCCCATGAAAAAAATAATGAAGGAAGTTCTTTTTCTCTCAAATATTCCACTTGTTGTGCATGCAAGAGGTGAATTAGTACCATGAGAAGTTGGGCACAGCATCATAAACACACAGTCTGTGTTCTCACTGCCTGGAGATGGTGTTTTGAAAACTGTAGTTGAAAATAGCTGAGGGCAAGGCCATAAAAGGTACTAAAAAGTCCAGCAGGCTCTTTTTTGGGAAGTAATTATGGTTAATTGGCAGGACTAACCAGAGAATAAAAGAGTTCCCTTTAGTCTCTCAACCCTTATTAACTGGAAATCATCAAAGTAAGGAAATCCCTATAGACAAGTCTTGTCCTGTCTATGTCAATATCTCCAAACATGGTGGTGTCCATAGCTATTTGTCTAGAAATGTAGGCAGAAGCAGTGGAGAACTGGATACATGTGGGTGCAAAAAATTACTTTGTCTTCAGCAGCCTAAAGTTCAGTAAATAATCACTTGGGCAGTACACGTAAGGTGAAAATATTGAACGCGTGCAGTAAATCGGTATCAATGGAACTGGAACACTAGAAAACCTCTAAAATACCTTCCTTTCCTGAAAATAATGATGGTAGCTCTGGGAAAGTGTATAGCTTAAGGGAAATTCATCTGAAAAAGGTATTCATCCTGGGCAGCCATCAATAAAATCAGGAATTTCATGTGCTTTAAAGGGGTAACTTTAAAAAAGAAATCCTCTTAATAGACTTATCTTACGGTGGGTAGAGGAGACAAAGGCTGTAACTCAGAACAGCCTGGGAATGCACGTTATTACTTTTCAAAAGATTTTGGCTATCTCTGCCGTAACGTTTCTGCTGATACAGCTCTTGTGCAGGTACAGTGTACGCCACCAACTGTTACCTGTATCGCATCCTTCATAGCTTAGTCTATGCTGTTTGAAAAGATGACAAAGAAATTTTGTTTTTGTACAGTTCCATCTGTCAGTGTGTCAGTCGGTGCTTGTGGGTATCTGTTTTTCTCCATGAGAGGGTGGAGGATGCAACTACCTGGTAGAGGCTGGTAGGGAAGGCCAAGCCCTGGTTCCCACTGGCACCTGGTACTTGGGTCAACTCTAATGAACACATCTGTGCTGGGCGTACAGTTCTGTACATCTTACAGAAGACACCTATGTAGTTTTTCTGTTATTCCAGCAAAGGTAGACAATTGAGCGATTCTTAACTAAACTCAAAACCCTGGGACAAGTAGCCAGTCTTTGTAGGTGACAATACCCGAAATGGTTTTCGGATGCTCAGAAGCGCTGCTGAAGGTGAGGTGCGAGACATGTTTTGCTGGGCTTGGGGAGAATTTCAAACAGGACTTTAAAAAAAGTCCTGTTAGAAAAGTGATGCTGGGTAACCACATGGATAATCCCCAGTGACTGCTTCAGTCTGGCGCAGACTGGCGTGAATCTCCAGAGGCAAGTACCTTGGTTCACAAACTGAAAGCTGGGAAGGGGCAATTGTTTTAATTGAAAGGGTTTAGCAATACCTCTTGGGGAGTACCATTAGTATTACCTTTCACCATCCAAACAGGTCTTGTTTCACTGATTTCACCATTACCTTTTCTTCCAGCCACTAATGTAAGAAAAGTGAACTATATTTTAGAGAGGCAGCTGGGAGAACTGGATGCTAATGCTAAAATGTCCTGTTACAAGTTGGTTTTCAAATGATGTAGTACCTGCAACAGGCCTTTAAACAAAAAAAAAAAAGGCAAAAAGAAAAGGGAAAAAAAAAAAGAAAAAAAGGAGAAAACCCCTCTGATAATTTTACTGCAAAATGGATACTTCATCTCTATAGAGAATAAAAGTGTCATTGATCTCTATGATAAATTGTGTCTTGGTGTCTGAAAATATAGACTTTGGGTTTTTTCATTATAAGGATGACCTTGCCTCTGTTGTAAATCAAAAGTAACCAGGGATTTGTGGCTCTTGTAAGATCTACGGAGGGTGAAAAAAATTACTGTGGAGCTGCAGCCCATTTTGGGTCCGAAGGTAAGGGCAGAGCTGCTCGGTTTCATCAGGCTTACATCGGGATGGATTTCACTCTCTGTTGGATGGATGCTGTGCACTGCTCACGTTCCAAACTTTCCAAAGTATGAGATGAAAGGAGGAGCAATGGGGGGGAGTTTGGGCCCTAGCCAGGACAGGGTAGAGAAGTGGTGATTCTTTTTTAATCAGGAGAATTTCTGGAAACTTCTTCCAGCCAGGGTTGGTGTGCCAGCTGTCTCCTGGTGAGCACTCTTTCTGTTTATTCATCAATACTGCCCTGGTACTCAAAGCTCCATAATACAAAGCATTTCTCACTTTGCTCCTCAAAAGCAAAGGACTTTGAATTAAAAACTGAACAATATCACTTAATTTCATTTTATAAATGGAGAAAAAGCCAAACACATAAAATCTTAAGAATTAAATAGTTTTAAATTGTAGCAAATTTCAGAGCATGACCCAGGGGCCCAAAACTGATGCTGGAGAGATCACCCTTTGAACTGGAGCCCTAATTGGAAAACCAGCATGTTGTGTGCTAAATTATGCTAGCTGTTTTCCTTATCGCTTTCCAGTCCATTGTCTCTGATCTCAACCAAAGGGTGTTCTGCATGTCCTGTTTCTCACATGGGAACTAAACCACAGGGATCCTGTTCCAAAGATGGACAGTGGTTAGAGCTGGGATGGGTTCCAGACTGATGGCTCTTCCTGGTGCCACAGGGCACTGCTTTAGTGTGTACTTCAGGCCTGGCTTGGAAGCCCTTTGTATAAGGAACAGCAAGGAGAAGACAATCTTGGAAACAGTTTGCATCATTGGAAAAAAAACAAACAAGAAACCTCTGGTCTCAAAAAATACTGGTGTGAGAGTAAAAGCCTTCACCAGTTTCAGCCAGAGCTTTACCATCATGTAATCATTTTCCAAACGGTGGAGCTGGATGACCATCAGGCTGTGTTAGAGCTTGATGTTGGCATTTAACTTTGCTGTAGGGACTTTGGGAAATGCAGGTGTGTGCTTTTTGTCAGGGGTACCAGATAAATGTCTGTTGTGTCTCCCTCACAACTATGGAGGGAGGAACAGAGGCAAAAAAGGCTGGAGTTCTTACTTTAATTCCCTTCTCGGGATATGAGACATCTTTGATCCAAACAGACAAGCCTTTCTCTGGTCTTCATTAGCACAATGTTGCATGGGATGTGGAGTGGTCCTTCCTACTGTGCACCACCCAGCCACACAGATGTTTTTAGAGTTAAGTTCCGGTAGATAATCTAAGTAGGAAAAGAGTTGGTACGGGCCAATCTTCTATACGTAGCACTGTTCACATCTCATCCCTTTGGGGGTTTTTTGCCTTTTTTTTTTTTTTTTTTTAAAGCTGAAAGATAACATTGATTTCCATGAAGACAAATTCACTTCTCTGCTGAACTACCTTATTCACAAGATCAGCTTTTTGCTTCCCTCATGTTCCCTTTAAGGCGTTCTTATTTCTATGAAGGAAGACAGCCCTAAAGACATCACTCCTCATCCATCTAGTGTGCTGGATTAGGCAGGGTCTTGAAATTGAAGATCCTGTTCATGTAATTAAAGACCGTATCATTATGCACAGGCACGGGGGGGCAAATTAAGGTTGCACAGTCAATCTTAATTCTGGCATTGCCAACTTTCAAGTGCTTGGCTTTGCATCTTCAACAGCAAGGAGAGAGTGTGATTGCTGCTACTCTCTCCACTATGTCTCTTTACCTGAGTTAGAGGGAAAGTTGTATTTCTTTAATAAACACTGAGATGGTTGCCTCTTGTAGGGAAGTTGTGGGGAGACTGCAACATAAAATTCTTTTAAAATAAACCTTTTCTGCTTGTTTTGAGAATTCAGTTCCCGATACCTGACCCCCCACAGGGGGGACATATGCAGTTTCTTTGCAAATCTTGGCTTTCAATCTGTACGGACTGGTGGTTTGGTTCAGTAATTTAAAATCTCCATATCAGGAGTGCTTTCTGCTTGTGCCATTGCTGTTTCACGGGGAAGTTATTTTTGTATTTCAGTATTCTTCAGAGCTACCAAAAATACTTCTGTGCAGTTTTAGTAAGAGAGGAGTGAAGAGGCAGTGAACCTTGATTTATGCAACTCCCCATCAGGAACCTACAAAATGCCTCAGTTGATGGGGAAAAATATGCCCCATGCTACACCAGAAAGTATGGAGAGCTTTGCAAGCAAATTAGGTTATTTAGGTTATTATACTGTGCCCAGTATTATATTGCTATAATACTATTAATGCTGCTTCAGAGTCTGCACAAACACCATCCCTAGGAAAGAAATTGGGGTTTTTCCCGCTGCTGCAGTGCTGTAGCATGTCCAATATTTGTTTGTGAATTTGGACCCAATATGCAGAATGTCTAAAGAGAAACGATACTTTAACATTCAACAGGCATTTTTATTTCTTTTTCAATATGCTTCTGAGCTGGAAGATTGGGCTGGACCAAGAATATTGGTGACGGCTTCAGAGCAGAAATGGCTCATGGTTTTACAGGCTCTGACTGCAGCAAGGGGTTTTTAAAGTGCTATTAAAGGCAAATGGCAGCGCAAGGCAAAACGAGTCCCAGTCAATAACTCTATTTACAAAGAAGACTAAGTCAGTGTTCTTTGAGAGTGATATCATGTATCACAATAAAAGGCATAATAGGCGAACAGGAAGCCCTCTCCTTGACAGCTGATGATGTAATCTGGAAAACAAGACCTGTTAGCTCATCCCTTGATTGCATTAAAAAGGCCAGAAGACTTTTTCCTTCAGGAGCTGGAGGAGTCTGTCGTTAAACTGGGTAATGTTAATAAGACATATATTGTTCATACACAGGCCACAAACTTCATATCTTGAATGAGAAGGGGGTGAGCCACTTCTTCTCCAGTGGTCTCGTATTTACAAGATCCTTGGCCCCTTGGAAGTGATCTAAGTCCTTTTATCCAGCAGTTAAATCTACAAGGTGACTTCCCAGCTCCTGGTCAAGATGCAGGACTAGGAGAGTGGGGTGAATATTTTTTTGTTTAGGAGTGTTGAGAAGTGAACAAGTTGGTAGAAAAGGCAAAGCTCTCTGAAGTTTCTCCCTGAACCCATTCTGACAGTGCATCCTGGGGATGGAGCGGGTTGGTACCTGACATCCTTGTGCCTGGGTGTGGAGACGAGTAACGTTTAGAACTCATTTAGGACAAAATGTTTTGGACAAAAGAAATGCCAGGAGGCTGACATTGCAAAAGTGCTTAAGGCCCTTTATGAAAATAATTCTACCACTTCAATGGTAGCTTGCATTTATGATGACATCATGTCAAAATCTGCTCTGATGAAAACTTCTTAACTCATTGCTGAAGGAAGGAAGATTTTATAAGATTTGCATTTAACTCTGTTTTTTACAAAAGGGTTATCTATTATTGAATGGCAACATTACTTTTGGATTGTTCTTGAAATGCTGGAAGTTTAAACCTTTTCTTGAAAAATGCAGCAAACTAACTCAGAGTTTAGCTTCTTACTGGGAAAAATACCCCAGTGGGTGTTGGAATATTTATCAGTATAAGCTAATCAGTTAGTCATTGTAATTTTGGTTGATGGTTATGGCAGCTTCATAATAATATACTTTTATTAGGTTTTCTATCTGTGGGATCATATGCTTGAGTAGCTGTCTCTGAAATACTTGTCATATGGAGTAACCACTGCACCTGTGTCAGTTTGTTGTTCAGAGCCTTTTAAGAATATTGGCATAGATTTTTAGAAGCTAATTGAATAGCTAACCTCCAGAGTACAGTGAAATAACTTTATTAGGCGTTATAAGTAGTGCCATTGAGTTTGTTTTGTGTCTCTCTTATTAAATCAGTTCGGTTAGCTGTCTGTTTTGAATCCCTGTAGTTATTAAGTCCTCATTCTAGAGCAGAACCGATCTTGTATTAGCACGACTACAAATGAAGTTTCAGAAGTCCAAAGCAGAGATGCGGTTGGCTGAACTAAAGGTATAATTAGGTTCCGTGTGGCTGAAGGCTGCTTAGCATCAATCCTGTTTGCTGTCCTGGAGTGATGCAGGGAATTCCTGTTACAGCTGTGACCCTCCTCGTGAGTGGCCCCCGGCACAGTGACCAACAGTCATGTCCCATGGACTGCTGGCTGCAGAAGTGACCACTGAAACTGCTGGCAGTTTGCATTGGTTGAAGCATCCATACCAGGAAATTATCCTGGTAATCACGAACAGGAATCTCCCTCAGAAGAGTGATCTATCCTTTTCAATTCGGAAGACTGGCTGCATTTTATCAGGCTGACAGCCAGGAGTCTCTCTGGCGGGTGGCTCTTCACCTCTGAGATACCTTCTGAGCACTCTTAGATTCCAAAAAGTGCCAGCTCCAGCTGTAGTAGTGTAGCAGAGAAGTTTGGTTTGGTTGTTGGACCTGCCTGTGCTTTAACAGGGTGCCTTTTGAGGTTGGTCATGAGAAATGTGGGAAGGAAGCAGGTTGGAGGATCCAGAGGATGTTTGACTTCTGCAGCTTGGATGAATTAGAGGTTCAGGAGTTTCTCATGGAGCAGCTATTGCCAAGCCCTCTCCTGCATTGCAGGTTATTTCGTGTGCAGGACATTTGTGCAGTGAATGTGGAAATACTGAAGGGTGTTGGTGGTTATTGAATAGAGAGGACAACTTTTTAACGAGGCAGTAATGTTAGTTATGAAGTTTGGACTGGTAAATTCTTTGGTTTTTTTAGAATAAATTCAGGAGTTTAAATCCCATGTTTTTTAAGAAAGTACTATAGAGCAAGTTGGATTTCCTTTATTGAATGAAATCATTTTTCCCTTGGAAACTAAATGTAACAAGAATTTAATAATTCATGAATTGAGCTTCAACATCTTTTAAATAATAGATAGACTGTCATGCCAAGTTCAGCTGAAAACTTACAGAGCATACGTTTTTATGTTTTACTTTGACATTTCAAAGAATTACAGAACTACAAACATTTATTTTGTATTTTTGCTCATTGCAATATTTCATTCCTTTCAGGTTGATTTAAGAAATAAAAGCAACAGTTAAAAAAAAAGTAACTACCTTCAGTTTCTGATGGAAAAAGAGACTAGACGGGAGAGAAGCCTTAGGTACATGTTCATAAATGATTCACTGGACTTTTGGCTGACAGACAGAACAGTTTCATAATAACTTTGTTTATTATTTTTCTTATCAGTGGAATCAAATGTTAAATAGCTCTACTGGAAAGTGCTGTAAGGTTGACTAACAATTACATCTCTGTCACCTCTGCTGTCTTTGTCCTTTTAAAAATAATCAGACTGGATTTATTTTATTGGATATTTCTCCCCCCTCTATAAAATAGAAATGATTTCCAGAAGATGTGGCAGGCTGCTGCGGCAGTGTGTCATTTTGTGGTATTTTTGGATAAGGGGAGGATGGGTAGCCTCTTGCTTAAAGCGAAAGGAACCCGAAGGTTGTCCCTGCTGCTGACTTTCAGTGTGACTTTGAGCCCTGTTTTGTCACACCGCTGGACATGAAGCGCCCCAGGAGAGGTGGGGATGAAGCCAATCCTGGTGCATGGTGGCTGCTGTCCCTCTGCTGTGTGTCACAGAGCTCTGTGTGTCTTATCTGCAGGGGTATGGTGGTGGCAGGCAGACCAGGTTAGCTCTTTGGGGTTTTAGCACTGTTTCCGAGGGAGGTGGGCCATGTGTTACCAAGCTGTGTATGTGCAGGTTTGCATTGAGTGGTGTCTTCTCCTTCTAGCCAGCACTGAATCTGCAGGTCACTTTTGGCCAAAGAAAGCAGGAGGTAGAGCTTTCAGAGAATTTAACCTCCTACAGCTTCTCATGAACCTTAATGTCTAGGACTTCTCTGCTCTTTTCCATGTGTACTCCTAGTCAGGCAGGAACGTAAAACAAAGGCTCAGCCTGTTAGACAACAGGCAATCTACAGCTGAAGATGATGCTGTAAATGTTATAGATGCCACAATTCAGAAGAAAAACCCCAACCAGAACACAAAACTTGTTTGGTCTTAAAGCATCCAACACAGCATCACAAACCCCTGAGGCTTCGCTCGTTGTGAGATTCATGCACCTACTTTGTAGTACCCATTCAGTGGAGGAGCAGCTGATCGATTTGCTTCATCTTGGCAAGACCTTCTGAAACCCATGGAAAGACTACTCCAGATTTCATGAATAGGTACCTTCTTCTCTGTTATTTTGAAAAATTCTTCAAGTGCCAGAAATTGAAAGAATATTTTCCTTCTTTTATTCCCATGAATGTGCATCTTTCTTTCCCACTCGCCCTTATTCTGTGCTACGGAAGTTGATGCTGAAGTTGAAACAGTAATATGTTATTTTTTAATTAATTACAGTTCAGTGTATCTTATAAGATGTCCTAGTGTGAATACTGTTTGGTGAGAGGTTTGAAATGAACGACGTTGATCTGTTCTTTTGCACTAAAGGAAGAGTCAGGCAGTAGGGGTTTGTTTGAAGAGATGTAGTTGCCATTCTGTAGAGTTATTTATGGAAGACCTTGAATATCTCTAGTAATAATTTATGATTATTATTTTAGCTTTACTTTTTAAATTTACCTGCTCTATGGGCAGAACTGAAGAAGCAGAGGAGTAAAAAGTACTTATGAATGCAATGCAGATTATTTGAAGCAGTAGACAGTATTTCACCATACTTTGTCTCATACTATTTACAGTCTATGAACTTTTGTCTTATTAGTCGAATGGGAACAATCAAAATTTGCAGGGAATCATTATCTTTCAACTAGGTATTACAAGTGTAGAAAGATAACATTGGCACTTACAGGGTATTAACTGGCAAAAATCAATCGAAGCTTCAGTGTGAGAAATGTTCCCATGTGGGAAATCACAGTGAATCTACATTCAATTCCAGCTTGTTCAACTCCATGGGAATAGTTTGGTAATCTGGGTGGTTATTTGCAATAACTCATCAAGCTGATAATAGTGCTTATTGCACCATATGTTATCACTTAAGTCTCTTACTGTAACTTTTACAATTTCGTTGAAGGGGAAATAGGTCAATATTAAAATCAGAAGAGCTTGGGTTCTTTTTCCTTTCTTTTAGAAACCTTAACGTATTTCTTGGAGCCTCCAAAAATGTAAAGGGAATAGAAAAATTCCTATCAACTACCTTTTGCACCAAGTGGGGCTGATCTCATGTGGCTCTTTTTGTAGAGAAAGGGCAGAAAAAGTTAATTTTTGATTTGGAGCTAATAAATAAGGCTTTTCTCTCCATTACTCATAGGTTGGAGCTCTGAGAGAAGAGCTGGCTAAGTTAAATTTCCATACAGGTTGGGCTCTTAGCCCTTGAGAAACCTCACAGTCAGAAGGAAGGATCTGCCCTGGCTGGTTATTTTCATCACGGTTTCACCTGAACGCTCAGGTTGTTATCAGTAGTCTTTGTAGCATGATTATACCCAGGAGGATAATTTCTGGCAAAGATTTATTATACAAAAAGCTATAAAATTTCAT
This sequence comes from Limnodromus scolopaceus, assembly GCA_028565335.1. NCBI lineage: Eukaryota > Metazoa > Chordata > Aves > Charadriiformes > Scolopacidae > Limnodromus > Limnodromus scolopaceus. The sequence continues at coordinate 12,167,590 of JAOXNO010000003.1, forward strand.
TATTAAAAGGTAATCCCTGCCCCAAAACTTTTCTAGCATAAAGTAGTTTGAGACTCCAATTGTGTAGTCTGGTTTAATACCATTTTGTTCTCCTTTGTTACGCTGTTTGAAATCTGGGCCTCTGTATTCCTGTCTGATCATTTATCTCTAAAAGACTTTTACAAAAGAAAAGTTTTTCCTCAGTCAATCTTTTATCAAGCACCTTTTCACATGGGATGTTTCCTTTTCTCATTGGGGATGTTGCGAGCAACTTAATCCCAAGGGCAAAAGAATGCTAATATTCAGTGGTGGAAGCAAATAATTTGAATGTGAGAGTGCAATGGTAGAAACATTTTGATTAAAAATGCAAGAATATTCAATCATTCTATCCAGCAGACCATATGTACATGAAAAGCCTATCTTCATTCTGATCATTCTGGGTGCTCGTTTTCAACGGGATGATTGATTGGCGAGATTCCTATTTCTACACCGTTCATCTATCTTCAGTACTTTCATAAATGTTGAATTAAGCAGTTTTTATGAAACTTATCATAAACTGGAGTGTTCATTGAAAGTGACTGTGACAAAGTGGATTCCCCTACTCTTGAACTTCAACAGCAATATTGCACAATACATTTATTTCTGCCTGGTTAAAAGCACAGATTTTTTTTTTTTTTTAATGCATTTTTCACCCTAAGAAAAATTATAGAGGGGGAAGACTGAAGGGCTTTTGAGAAAAGGAAAAACAAATGTCTTGGAATGAAGGTCTTGCTCCTGTTCTCAGCTGTGGAAAGCAAGTCTTTGCAAAGTTGAGTTCTGTCTTTTGTTCTTAATACCATTTTCGTTTGGCCCATTCCCTCTACTGTTGCCTTTTTATCTGGAAGAAATACCTTGGAACATTTTCCGATCTTGGATTCTTCTGTGACTTTGGACCTAGTGCAGTCTTCTGATTTGTGCAGGTTATTTTTGCTTAAAAGTAAGTTGTGTGATATTAACTCTTGCACTGTAGATATCCCATAGCAGCATGAAACCATAGCTGAGAAAAATAAAAGTTGGTGATACCGGTGGCTGATGGTGGGCTTCAGGAAGTGAAGATGACCTCTGGGCAGATGTGTGGCTGGACAGAACAACTGACAGCTTATTGCAGCTGACAAATTTCCTCTGGGGTGACCCTTATGACTGTTCCCACCTTAGACCTTGAGTGGACTGATTTCCCATGTCCCCCACAAAGATGAGAATCCACAGTTGTGTTCAAATGCGCAGCATCATCGGGCAGATCGTTTGCTCTGGAGGTGTCGGAGCCACATTGCATCACACCTGCTGGCGCTTCTGGTATGGTGATATTCCATTAACTATCTTCCAAATTGGGTTTATATTTTTCCTGGGGAAAAAAGATATATAAGTATTTGATTTATGGGAACACATGGAACTTGCAGGTGTACTGGTTTCATCGCTTCCCCCAGTAACTGAATTAAATGGCTGGAAAAGGACAATCAAGGTGGCTGTCACATGCCATTGCATGGAAGTTAGTACAACATCTGCTTTGCCTGCTGTTTCAGAAACCACTGGTGCATATTATAATAGAGAATAAAATCTCTATGACTTTTTTCCTTTTTATTGGTGAAGACTGTGCATAGGAAATGTTTAAATTCTGCCAAGAATAGCCTTTTGTAAGTTATGGCAGCAGGTTGATGTTCCTACCCTGTTCAGAATTTAAGTTACAAGGAGCTTGGAAAAAGGGGATTTCTCTTTTTCTGTAGTCACTCTGACTTTTATCTTTTCATCATTTGCTTGAGCACCTAATGCTCTTCACTTCTTGCTCTTGGGAATGCCACCATTCATTGCCTGATTAGTATTTTTGATACATACAGCGAGTTAATTGTAACTATAATCACTGGAAGCAGTTGGTGTTTTGCTGCTCTAATTTTGTATTTTCTCAAAGAACCATTAGAAGCGGATGTGATATAAACCCCTAGTTAAAAGCAGTATGATGCATGGGCTTTCTGGGGGCATGAGGGAAAACTAGCTATTGGTAGCAGAACTTCCAGTTAGAAGCATTTACATTGCTTCCCTTAGGGAGTATGATGGGAGGGTAAAAATTCTATACTATCAGGCGCTCGTAAGCAATTCTCCACCTGGGACTTGAAGCTGGAATAGCTCTATTATTCATTTGTACCCCAAAACTCCTTGGATAATCATCTGCATCTTCTTCTAGCTGTGAGTGGCCATAGTCACATGAGCTGCTGGTGAAAACACAAATGAAAATGCCACTTGCTGGACTTGCAGACCACACGCTGTATTTCTTGCACTACCAGATGCTTTCTCTATCATCTTGGTTAATCTCTTACTGATAAAATGATTTTAGATACCATTAACTCACTGCACACATCGAAAATATTTAGGTGACTTGTTATAGAGATGACTTGTGTGTTGGAGTCCGCAGCCGTGATTTGGGACGTGACTCCAGGTGAGTGGCAGAGGTGGAGGGAAGGTGTTGAACCTCTGTCGTCCCTGGAGGAGCAGTTCAGAAACTGAATGGTTGTGTGAAAACAGGAGCAGAATCAATACCTTATTCCATGCTTATGTATGCACTGGTTTATGTATGGACTTGCCCGGTGAGCCCTGTGCTCTGGGGTAGGCTGATAGCAAGGGGAGAGGGTGCTCACTGAGAGCGCTAGCCAGATCCCACTCGCTGCATTCAGTTGCCTGCATGAGTCGAGTTCAAACTCTGTTTCAAGTGTGCTTTTTATCATGTTCTGTTTCATTGTTTGGACGTTAATGCAGTGAATGAATCGGTCAGTACTGACCATTTTGGACTCGAGGAGTAAAACAGATCCTCCTATTAGCGACGGCGTCTATTTAATACCACAGCTGGGCACTGGGGGGAGGTGTCACTGACTATTTAGCTGTTGCCTTTGACCTGTTGCAGGCTGTCTCGCTGTTTTCTCGTTATCCCAAATTGGATTTAGTAGATCGATGGGCAGCAACTGGAAAAGAAGCAGAACTCACTGTGCATTGGATTTGGCTGCCCCGATTACCGCAGGGCTGCCGACGGCGGGGTGAGGGCAGCCGGGGTACGCAGCCGCGTGAGATTAAGTGACAAACAACGTCCCCAGGTTGTCAGTTAAGTCAGCTGTAAGGTCAAAGAGCCGAATTCAGTCTTTCTGTAGAAGTGCTGTTGACTACAGCAAACCAGCGACTGCTAACACCAGGGTTGTGCAGCAAGAGGAGTTTTAGGAGAATTAAGTTGTTCTCAGCTTATCAGCACCACAATTTCTGGGTTTCTGAAAGTACTGCTGGTGGCTGCATAAAGTGTCTCTCGCAGCAAGTGCCTTTTGAATTATTTATAACTGACTCGATTTGAAATCCTAGACTATGAGCATTTTCCAGCCTAAAATTAGGCTAAGCAGTAGTCTCTCCTCAAGCTCTTGCTGGTTATTGGAAAGTGTTGCTGATCACTGGTTCCAATGTGTTATATCCAGTTTGTTAACTGCTTCTCATAAACTCACCCAAACTCAGGATGTATTACAGCGGCTGAGCTGGGCTGCAGCCTTCTGGTCAGGCTCTTAAAATGGGTAAAATTAGTGTTTTGGTATGTGTGGTTGTTGTGTCCACCTGATATCCTTCACCAGGGCTCACTGGTGTGACTGTGAGCAGAGTTGTTCCCCTGGCAGATCCAGCCTGGGCCCACCAGGGGCACGGAAAGCTTGGGTTGGTCACTAGGAAATGTCAGTGGTGACCCTGAGGGTTTTGGGACACGGTGGTGTCACAGTCCAAGTGGGTGTAGGCAAAGTTATAAGTACTTACTCCTGTGATGTGCTGCTCTGGGCGGTAATTGGGGCTGGAAAACGTTCTTGGCTGCACCCAAATAACGAGGTAATGGAGTACTGAGCGCTGTGTGTCAGCCTCCTGCCTCGAAGAGACGAGTGCCCAATGCTTGTTGAACGGTTGGTTTCCTCCGTGAATACTGCCTCAGCTCATGTTTTTTACTTACCTTGTGGGTGAGGATGCATTTGTGAGCCTATTAGCTTATGAACTGAAATTAATTTGTGAGTTTATCTTTTACTGAGTTTAGTGCTGCAACATCAAATCATTTTTCTTGCAATTTAGCTTAACATTGATTCCTCATTTAGTTAAAAATTTGAAATCTTATAGGCTACACAAGAAATTAGGTTCTTAATGACTGTTTTATTCAATTATTATAGAGATAGTCGTCCTATCATAGTTAATGTTCCGTTTTGAAATTGGGCTTGAGAGGGAGTGTAAAATGTTACTTTTCTCTCCAAGTCTCCAATATCCTCATGAGTAATATCCTCACATGACATTTTAATGCAATTTTTATCCATGTTGGTTTTCCTTTGTACAGTTTTATTTAATTTTGTTTCAGAATTTGAACCAAGAAATTATTAAAATGCAGGTGAAATTGGATTTAAAAAGCTTTGATATTTTTTTTTCCCAAAGATTGCTTCTTACAAAGTTTTTAGCACTTTTCCCAAAAATTTATTTTAACAAAACTTCAGTGCTGCTTGTCTTAGGGGAAAAAAGCCTCAAATTCTTTGTTGTTTTTTTTTCTAGCAGCGCTAGCAGAAACTTAATGGTTATTATTGATGGATAACATTCTTTAACAGCAATTGATTTGCAGAAACGTGGTAGATAAATCTGACAGATGTAATCCAGCAAAGAGTTTTTAAGGGGGGGGAGGATGGGATTTTAGGATAATTTTTAGACATCATTCATCACGACTGAAAGCTAGCGGCCAGTAGTTAGATGAAGAGACAACATTTCTAGACTTTGCTTTCCAATTTTCTCACAACAGATGACTAATACGCTTTTTCTGACAAAAGGGAAAGATTTGATGGCATAATGAGAGGAGGTATCGATGAGGAGAGGGCCCCTGGAAAATGGAAATATGCAATGAGATAAAATGGAAACAGATTTCAGAGAACTGTGTCGGCATCTGCTTACTTTGCAGTCTAAGAAGTGACTTCCATTTAAATAGTCAGACTGTACAATGGGATCTAATTCAAATAAATACTGAGCATTAAGGTGACAGCTTAAGTGCATTGTATTTGGTGATAGTGGGCACTGCTAAGAATATAGCTTCTTTTAACAGCAAGCAGTAAAGTGTTGTAGCAAAACTTGCAATCTTTCCAATACAATAAATAAACAAACTGCTGTGCAGTGTGATACATCAGGGAAGACCCTTCACACCCAAGGTGTCACTCCTGTATTGCTACCCGTAGACTGAGAAAAAGGCAAATTATTCACGTAAAGGTGGTAAGAGGGGAAGGGGTGGGTCTGGAGAGTGTGATTAAACCCATAGACCAAGGTATGTGGTGGTGTGTTTCAAATAAGTTTCTGGGTAGTACTAGAAATATGGTGTTTGGTGTTACTTTGGACAAAATGAGCAAGAAATGGCCAGTCATGGGGGTGTCACAGGGGAGCCTGTGCAGGTGGGAGCCCGGGTGAAAGGCTGGGAGGGTGATCGTAGATGAACGGTGGGGCATTCCCATTCTTCTGTCTTTCCTTGATCACCATTGATGATCCTTAGCTGTACAGGTCAAGCTCTCTCTGGTGCCTTCCTGTCTAACGAACAGGTCCGGTTTATCCCTTCTGTAACTGCACAGGAAATATGTGGTGTGGCTGCAGGGCTTTTTGGCCTTTTTTGGATGGGAAGAAAGGGTGGCTGTGGGTGGTTTTTCTTGTTTTGTGTATTTTGTTGGGGGTTTTTCCCCCCCCTTCTGTGAAGCATACTGTGCAATACGACGCACATCTGGAGTAGCCCCTCTCTCTGTTCTGGCTTGCTGAACACCTGCAGAGCGGAGTCCTGTGGGTTTGTAACCCAGCTGACAGCTTTAGCACAGAGTCTGCAATTAAAAATTCACTGTTGATTGCAAATTAGGGTCATCTGGATGACTCAAAATTACAGGCATCTTCCCACCTGATCAAGTGCTTTGAAACAGTCATTTGTCTGCTGAATCAAAAGTCTTTTGTCCATTGTAATTACACTCCATCAGAGCGATTTCTGCGCTGGGGATGGAGAAGAGCTTGTGGAACCAGCCACGTGGAGAACAGAAAAGTGGAGCTGCAACCAGAGTGCCTGAAAATGCAGGTCTGCATGTGCAAAACAGTCATTACACACTGAGTCGCACTAATACCTGTTTGTGCATCCAAGCATGAACTACAGGTGTTGGCAAAATTCTTCTGATGTTCTCATTTTCTTTCTTGTGCCTTTCTTCGAATTATCTTCTTTGTCCTCTTTACCTGTTGTCTACAAGTGATGTTTCTTTAGCTCTTACCTAAAGAATCGGCTCTGAATGAAAAAACATCTTCACTTCAATTTTGTCCTATAGTTCTTGTCCTAATATGTACAACTCTTGCTAAAGAAAATGTCAGTTTATTTCCATTTCATTAGGACAAAAGCCAAGCTTTTATACTTTTTCTCATGTTCACAGGGTCTGTAGGTTGTGCATTCCACCTGTTGAATTCTGGCTCTGGTACATCTATGCTATCCAATGAAATGCTTTCGAGAGAAAGAATTACTAAGATAATGTGTTAGTTAACACCAATTAACATTAAAAAAATAAAGGTAAAAAGATAAATAAATGCATTCCCTGATTCATTGTGAGGCAAATTCTGAGAACTTCTAGCTCTAGACTGGTCAAATATCTTATGGAACAAAAATCTTACAGTATTTTGACACCTATGCCTTAATCTGCCAAATCCTGTTCTTCCAGAATTATTGCTTCTAAGTTCTTGTTGGTTATAAAATAGAACTTAGAATTTGGCTTTTTTTTCCCCTATAGTACCTTTTTCTGTCTTCTAGAATTTATAAAGAAACTCAAGCGATTGATGCATTGACTTGACTGCTATCCCACAGTTTTTAAAAGCTCCTTCAATTGCAGGTAGTGATGTTAGTTCATTGTGTTCAGATCACATGCAATGAGCCAAGGCTTTTTAAATAGAAGGTTTACTGCTGGCCTATTGATTTAATACATCTTTTACTGTGGAGTGTTACCGTGGCCACCAAGGTGGCTTCGACAAGGCTTACCTGTGTGGGAGTTGTGAGATAGCAAACCTTTTTATAACAGCTTACGTGGCAATTAATATTAAAGACTGCATGCAATTATCCCATCCTTAGTGCAGAAGAAATTAATACACATTGTTGAAAAGCACTTAGGAATAGGAAGGTAAAAAATGGCTGCTTTTTTTTTTTTTCCTCTCTCTCTCTGATTTGCAGAACTTGGTGCACGAACAGCTTACTTTCTCCTACCTGTTTTTATTTTAGATGGAAGTTGAATGATTCTGTTCATCTCTTCATGTATTATTTCTCTGATATGCATCATCTGTATTCCTTTGATGGGAAGGATAATGCAGAAGTTGGCTACTGCCTGGAAATACCCACCAGAAATGCACATCCATATTTTATTATGTATTTCTTTCCATCTATACAGGGCAAAACAAAGGCAGTGGATGGCAGGGCTACAACGAAGCAGTGCCCTCTGTTTTAAGACTAGATGTTGTAGAGCTTCTCTGAATGAAATGCTGTCGCAGGGAAAAGGTGGAGAAGTGGTGGGAGTAGCTGCGGAACTGCAAGGGATGTCCAGTGCAAAGGGAAAAACTGACAGCATAGATCTGAACATCATCAGTAAAAAGTTTTGTTTCCTTTAGTAACAATGATTCTTGGTGTTTTATCTTAATTTCCTAAGTTGCAATATAGAAACAATAATGCCTGTAACCTATATGTTGTGGGGTGGGTCCGTGGCGCTATTCCTTTTGAGTTCATTACAGTTGACTTTGAGTAAACTGTTCATGACAGTCAAAATCCAGCGAGGTTAAGTTGTTTGTTTAGATCAGTGTAGTGTCTCTGCTGCTCCGGGTAAATCGGTTTACTGTGAAGTTTCCTCTCCGTATACCCAGAGTTCTCAGTCTGGCAGAAGAATTTAAATACAAAGTCTGAAATTAATCTGAGTGCTCTGTTCTGGATCCTGTGAAGAGTCATAATGTGCTTAAATATTTGCCAGCACCAAACGTGGTACACAATAATACAATAATCAATATGTGCTGTAGGAATACCAACTCTTTTAATTTACTGCACATTACATTGAATAGGATAACAGTGTGCTTTGTCTTTTACTTCGCTTTACTACAATAACCTTTAAACCCGGGCTTTTTTTTTAAAAATAAATTAAAATTTTTTTTTTTTTTTTTTTTTTTTTGGTCAGTAATGTGCTTTATTTAACAGACACTTCCTATTTCTGGGCTCTTTACTGGCATTTATCTGCTTGGAAATGGATTTATTATCAAGTAATCCTAGTTTTGAACAAAATGTCTTTTGCTATCTCAAAAACCCAGGCTCTTCTGTGTTTGCTCTTCTACCAATTAAGTCGAGTGAGTCAATGAAAGCCTTTTTCAGAGCATCATCCAAGTCGGTTGTGTAGAATGAAATCCTGATGGCTACTCCGTAGCTAAAGCAGGTGGCGTATAATGGCTCATTTGAACACAGGGATTGGGAGAAGCAGGGAAGATAGATATTTCTGGCAGTAAATTCCTTTACTCTTTTTTCTGCCTCTTTTCCAGTGAGCTGTTCCATCCCATAGAGGTCTTGTTTGCTGCAGCAAAAGACTTCTACAAATAAGATGGAAAATTTGTAGTCAGCTGAAGCAGACTTAAGCTCATCCGATGCCAGTAAGGGTAGCCCCTCGCTCCTGCTGCATCCTCCACACTAGTGACTGTGGCTGCACAATGAGTTGTATTTAGTGGCTGTGTTCCCATTCAGAAAGGGTTGATGGTTTAAATACAGTAGTAAAACAATAACAGCAACAACAACGGTTTATTTGCAGGATTTGTTTGCTACCAGGTTAGGATTATATAAAGTTGTGTGGTGAGTGTACTCTGACAAAGGGTCACCCTCGCTGGATGGTGTATCAAGTAAATAGAAGATTGTAGGTACTTAATTCATTCTGCTTTTTGCATTTAACTGTGGCTGTTTTCGGCCTCAGGATTCATCACTGCTCACAGAGATGAAAGTGTCTCATTTCCATAACAGCACCCTTCTCGTATATGAGTTGTTGGTATTTACATGCAGCTGTAACAACTAAATGACTGTAAACAGGACTAAGCAGATAAGGAAACTACCAGCCCTTTATTCATGAAGTGGTCTAAGGAACTGCATCTTTTATCCTGGGATAAATATAAGAGTAATCCTGGCCTGATAGCTCTGATACTGGAGATCTTTATGTCAAAAGGATAGGAGCGAGGGACAGAAGATAAACTGAACTGTAATCTTAGAATCTCTACTTAAGTTGTGTTTTCACCCAACCTAGGCTGATATTTCTCTTTCTCTTACACACGCAGGGAGTGCTCCATAGATCTGCTTAGTTTGGATAGTATTTTTTGGATGCAGATGTTACACGTTTAGGTGTGTGAGAATGTTATTGAACTCTCTGAGGGAGGTGAATTCCTGGCAAATGCTTCAGCATGTGGCTAACTTAGCTGCACTGCCGGCCTTGATTTAGCTTTCAGAAAGGTAACAAGCATTTAAGACTGTGAAAGGTGCAATAGAAATTGCTCAGCCTTCCTTTTTTACGCTTTCCTGGCTTGGATGATGATAGGAATTTCACCAAATGAAAGCTCCTGCAGATAAATTTGAAACCAATGAAAGAAAACCCATGCTAATCTAGGGCCAGTAGTTGCAAGATCACAAAAGGTTTAAGGGAAAGTCAAACAAATGTGAAATAAAGACATCTGATTTGGGTCTGTTCATTGGGAATGAAGGCTGGTAAAACCAGTTTATGCCTGGCTGTACCCTGGGGTACTGTATATACTGGTGCCTGAGCGCACACATTTCCCAACATACATACTTGCTTTATGTAGGATAACAAGTTCTCTGTCATGTAAAGGATGCGAGGGAGGCATGGAAAAGTGTAGAGCAAGAGCGGGACGTGGTTTTGCTGGTGGTTTTGTGAAGTTTTTTGTTAGTGCTTGAATTTTTTGTTGGGGTTTTGTTTGTTTTTCTTTAAATAGGATTCATAGCTTTAGAACTTGGGGACTGACCAAAACATGAGTGAAATGTGGTTCTCAACAGCAAAGAGCTTTCTGGCTCTGGTGTTGGGAGTGTGCACAATGACAGCTATTTTAGAAAGCGGTTGACGACCTAAATGTGTTGTGCTGTTGTACATCTGCATTTCTGCAGCGAGCAGTCTTCTGTGTCACTTCACGCCTGCTGCTCCTTGCCGAAGTTGTTTTTGTGTGCACCTGCAATGAACAAGATCTTTCCAAGCTTTTGAATAGTCTCAGCTTCAGCAAATTAAGGGACGATAATGTCTAATCAGCACTGCACAACTTGTTCATGTCTGCTCTTTGTGTTCAAGTTAAGAACATAACTAAGAGAAATATTCCTCTTCAGCCATTCTCAGAGTGAACAGGACACCATCTTCTAATTTACTTATGTGATGATAACGATGATGTATCATCACAGCATCTTACTTTTGAAAGAATAGTAAAGATATATAGGATGGGCTTGTGTAATTCTGAGGAAAGTCAAGAATCCCAAACGAATCCCAGCCTAGGTAGATTGTATCATGAACTGTAAGAATCGGTGGCTTGGATGACACTGTGCTCCCAAAGTAAGTCAGAGAGATGGGAAGGAGTGCTTCTGGCATCTTCTCACAAAAGCCACCCCTGCAGCCCAGCCAGACCCGATGTGACAATGTTTAAATAGTTTTGAAAAAAAATCTCACTTGCCTGGAGTGCAGGAGGAGAAGTCAGATGAGGGAACTGGCATGCAGGAAAGATGTGGCAGTGAAGTGGCAGGTGGGCCAATAAAGAAGAGGGGATGAGGCTCACAGTGTGCTGGTCCAGGGCCTGGAGAATTACCTGATGAGGAGGAATGAAATGAATATTTTATCACTATTCATCACTATTATGGCAGCACGAAAAGGCAAAGAAAGGAGTGGAGAGTGGTAGGTTGGGAACACAGGATGTTCCTTTAGTGGTGCTGGGGGTTTGCGCTGATGAATCTGTCTTGCATCTCACCCAAAGAAAAGAAGTTGGCTAATGATGTGCTTTGCAGATGGATCAGTGCTGGCACTTAAACAACTCTCTATCTGGTACACAGGTGTTTGATTTTGTTTTTGTTAACGAGCCAATAGCAGGCAGATTTAGGGAAAATGGACCACAGTTACTGCGTAGAGACAGAGTTTCTCTCAATGCTCGTAATCTAACTCCACCATATGTTCGGTGTATGAGCCCAAGCCATGACACATCTTCCAGTCCGTGGGCCAAACTCGCAGCTGGTGAAAGATAAGGGTGGAACTACACCTACCAGTGTTCCTCAGCCCGGTGCGTCGCTTCGCAGTCCTCTTTTGCTTTGCAGAGTTAAGCAAACACCTCTGACAATTCTCCCTGATTATTCCTCCTGTCACAGGCTCCTGTCCCTTTTGTTGCTGCTTGTGTGCTTTCCAGAAAACACTCTTCGCAGCAGATGTTCGCTAATGCAGAAAGTGTTAGAGAAATAGTTCTGAAAAGTAGATTTCAGTATGCTTTTTTTTTTTTCATACCAGGTGCTGTTATTGAATATGAGGATTAAGCAAAGAAGTCTCTAGATTTGGGAAAGTCTTCAGATCTGTTTAACATTAAATGCTGCTTGGGTATTAACTGTAAATTTTCTGTAAGATTAAGCTAATGCAACATGTGCCAGAAAACCTAACACAGGTGCCAGTGCAGGGAAATCTCTTGATGGACAGCGGAGGGGATAACAAATGGAATTGACATGCAGGTACTCCACTGGACGAAGAATATATAAACTAAGAATTCCTTGCTGAAACCATTCATGAAACTATGATGAGGGGAATATTAGTAAAAATCTGTGTGTCTTTTTAGGCCAATTTGTAAGAGGCAAGTGTAGGAAAATAAATCGAAAAATGTTAGATGACATTAAGTTAAATAATAGGTAGACTATCTATTCTTTCCTATGTCTACTGATGCTTGTAGGTAGACTTTGTTAAAAAAAATTGTAGGCAACACAATAGCACTGAGTTTTTCTATATATAATACCTCCAGAAAATTCTCAGCTGCATGTTGTCTCTAGAGGAACTGTTTTCTCATTGCAGCTTCTTTAGTGCTGGAGAGAAGACAGCAAGTCCTTCTGGTTATTCATCCTGATCTCCTTCTCTGGCTGTGGTTTTCTTTGCCCTTTTGTAGGAAGGGTTCTTTCTTGGTCAGTTTGTCACAATTGGAAATGAGATAATGGAAATACAATGCATCACTGGTGTGTCTTACATTGCTGGGAACATAAACTGTTTTGGTGTCCATGGTAGTCACCACCTATTCTTCTTGTTATCTTCTGTTCATGACTGATTTACAATGCAGTTAATGCCTCCCTCCAGCCACTGAAGCACTGTTAAAGTCCGTGCAAAAACACACACATGCAGTTTGAGTCGTAAGGGATTATATTATAAGCAAATGGCATGTTGATTCTTTTCTTTGGTGGCGTAAACAGAGAGGGGGAGAAATACAGCTGGGTATATTGAAGTCCTACACGGTGCTCCAGGGAGAATGGAAAGGGGCTGCAATAACAAGTCTGGGCAAACCCTTTTAAAAATGACCAAAAAACCCATGTTCTAAGAAATTCAGAATTCAACAGTTCTCTAAGACTTTTAACTTACTTTTGTAAGTGTCATTTTATTTTGAATCATCATAGCTTACTGGGAAAGTATTGTAGTGTAGGAGTTAAGGGATGTGCGATCTGTGTTAAAGTAGTATTTATGATTATGTTCTGAACTAATATCTTAAGCTTTTATGAGACAAAATGGCATTTATGAATAATTCATTCATGACATGGTAAGCTGAACTATAGCAATTTCTTCCCAAGAGTTATTTGGAAGAGCTATTGACAATATGAAAATTAATGTTAACAAAAGGACATCAATAGAGATAGGTGGAAGAGAGAGGGAAGTCTGCATATAGGATCTTGGGAATATCTTGGGATTTATAGTTTTTTTCTTACTTTCATTAATTTGAAAGTTGCCAAGAATACGAAATGTACTTTCTATTCCTCCAAAAAACCCACCCCTTAAATACATTCTGAAGTCTGAATGTAGTGCTGCATCCCAGGTGTGCCAGCTTCACACCAGGTTGCCTGTACCAGATTCACAAAAGGACTGAGATGCTAAAAGTGGGAATTGCTTTGGAATATCTTTGTCTAAATTCAAAATTAGCTCTTGGGAGCAAGATTTGGCAATGAAACATAGTTCCCCAAACACATCGATTCAATGGCAGTTGCAGTCAAAAAAGCAAATCAAGTGCTAGAAATTATTAGGACAGACTTGACAACAAAAGAGAATTCAGTCTGTGGCATAATGATGGTTTGGGGTTTTCTTTTCTGTATCCTGAATGCTGTGTGAAGTGCTGGTCCTTTCTTCTGAAAAAAGAATGTAGAATTCAAAATGTTCAGGGAAGGACACAGGTACAAAATGGCTCTTATATAAGGAACAAGTAGGGCACACACACAAATATTACTTTTTTTTTTTTTCGCTACATGAGTGGGTGGTAATAAAATATTCACTGTTTATTCTAGTGCAAGAATAGAGGCCTTGAAACAACAGCACTAAATCCAGGATCAAAATAAACGAAAGGAGGCAGCTCTTCAGTTAATAGTTAAAGCTGTTGACCTCCTTGTTGAAGAGCGTTGTGGGTTCTGTGCTAAGAGTTAACGTGGGTTTGGGTGAGGACCAGACAAATATATGGAAGAGAAATCCATCGAATATTCCTGAATATACAGAAGCACCCACTCTCTATCCCGTGAGCCAAGCTGTTGGCTGGCAGAATATTGGGAGAAGAATTATACAAGTTTATCATAGCCATCCTTTTTCTAATTAAAATACTGTTAAGTGGACTTTTGCCCTGACCGCTATGTTTTTCTATCAATATTGTTGATGAAGTGAGAAGATTAGTTAGCACCAAAGCCCTGAAAGCATGTGAAAAATTTTCCTCTTGTGTCCAGGTAGAATCTCCCCTGATACAACTTTTACCCATCACCCCTCGTCTTTTCCATGTGACTCCTTGTAAAAAGGGAGTCTCCATCTTCTTTTTAGCCACCCTTTAAGTACTGGAACGTGGGGTGCTTTGACTGTTTTAGCTGAGTTCCACTTTCCCTTTGTGTCACTGCACACTGGGTGTTAGTGGACTCTGGGACTCTGTTTAGCTCCCTTTCTTATAACGCATCGCCAAAACAAGCTGGAGAGTGAGTGAGAGTCAGATTCCAAGCTAAAGCCTCGATTCAGTATCCATTTAAATTCACTTTGCTCAAACCTACTTTTCCGAGTTGGAGGTTACAGCTCTCGCTGGAGTCGTGCTCATTCACCAGAGGGTCCCAAATCCAGCCCTGGTCTTCTACGTCACTACGGGTGACCAGAGTCCAGGGAGGTTGCCCTGTGTAGGCGATAAGAAAAAGAGACACTTGAAAACTTTCTGAAAACTCTCTGGATGTGTTGGGATGGGGGGATGAAGGGGATGGATGTGTAACCTGTGCCTGGGCTAACCTGGCATCAGGGGAGCTGCCTGTGGCTGTATCGCTGCCCGGGGGCAGTTTGGGCAGTCAGTATAGTGTGTAATAGCCTGGCACAGTATAACTGCCTGAACTGGGGAGAGGGCTTGCCCAGACCCTGGTGCAGCTCAGGACTGGAAAACCATATTAGTCTGGTTTGGTCTTTTTTTTTTTCTTTTTTTTTTCTTTTTTTTTTCCCTTCTTTTTTTTTTCTTTTTTTTTCTCCCCTCTGAATGCAATTTCACATTCCCTCTCTCTCTCGCCTGCTGCTGGCTGCCATGAGCTTGTTCTGCCCGTGCTCCGCGCTGTCTGGATGCAAATCGGCTTCAAGCTGTGAGCGTGGGGCTCTGGCAGTGGCAGGATGAGCTGACGGGAGGGAAGCGATGCTGGGCAGCCCCGTGGTCCCCCGCACTGTCTGTCCATCTCTGCAGGTCCTGCGGAGCCCAGCACGGGCGCGGAGCAAGCCTCTGCCACCAGACAGCCCCGTAAATAGACCCGTAAGGGCAGAGCACGGGCTGTCACCCGGCATTTTCCTGAGTCACAGGGCTGGATGCTGCCTCCCAGCCAAGTCACGTGCGCTGCGGCATCCAATTTAGCCGATGCCAAACACATCCCAAATCCTGCCTTAGTGTTTTCCTTATAGTTGACAGTTGTTTCCTTTATTACGCGGCCACTCACGAGGGAGCTATTTCATCGGGATTTCAAATGTCTTGCTTGTAAAAATTGCAACTTTTCCTACATACAGGAGATAGTGTGTTTTATTCCTCTTGTGCTGTTTCATTTTTCCTAAACTAAGCACTTTGCTTCAAAAGGGTGTCCTTGTAAATCTTTGTCCTTTTAAATTCAAAGGTCAATGATACTTTCTATATGCAAATTCAGTTGTTAAATGTATTGCACATTACTACTCCTGGCAGATGGGAAAAACTGCAAATTTATCATGGTGATGGCTTCAGGAACAAAGTAAGTAATTATAGACACAGTATGACAACTAACGACAGCCTCTTTTATTCTCTAGTGTTTTCAGTAGCCTTTCATATGAAAGAGTAGAAATAGAAGGTTACCTTAGCTGTGTGTCTAAATCTAAGGCAATATTACCAGAAACTGTAGTATATAGCCTTTATTATTACCCATTAGAATGCAATTTAACTTCTGGCCCCTTAATAAAACTCCTCCTGGAGATGCGTTAATAAATACAAGCCTATTTTGCGTTAAACTTTGCTTTTGTTTCTTGTGCACTGTCAGGAACAGGCAGTTGGAAGGAGAATATTCTGCTGAGAGAACATTTTTGTAGTCCTATTTTGTATACTGGGTAATCCTCGCTAATACTGAAAAAAAGCTATTTTATGAAGTAGCTGGTTTGTTTTTATGATGATGATGATGATGATAGTGGTTATGAGCTCTACATGGTCGCAGCTCCTCTGTGCCAGGTGTTGCATTAAGTACAGCAGATTGCAATCCGAATATGTAGGTTATTAAAGAGGAAGAGAGATGGAGGCTTGCAATCCTCTTGGTACAAGGGGGGACTTTGGTAGAGACTTTGCTCACTGCGTTTGGAGGGAACAGAAAGTGACAGCAGAGCCATGAGAACGTGGAGCTGGTCAGCATCACCCAGCCTTCCTGCTGCTGGGCTGATCTGGTTGCTTCACTTAAAGCCCTCAACAGCAGATGCCTGGGGGCAGATCGTGTTCCCATGTCAACTGTCTGCACCCTCCCAGTTCAGAGCAGAGCTTCAGCTATCCTTGTAAACTCAACCATATTTTCTTACCAGCTTGCAGTCAGTTACTATATATTGATCCTTAGTGAATGCAGTGATCTGCACTCCAAATGACTAATTAAATATGCCATAAATCTGCAAGGGAATGAGTAGTTCAAGTGAAAGAATTCCTTTTTATGTAACAACAAAAAAAATCTTTTTAAAAAATCACGTTCTAGCCACAAGTGATTGAAACACAGTTTGAAGTTATTTTACCACTGGAAGAAGTGTATGTGCAGAACTACTGTGCAGTGATGTACCCAGAGCTACGGAGACTGCACAAAGCTTCTGAGGTCAAAAGTCCAGTGGATAATATTCATAAACAGCCAAAAGAAAACACGTAATTGGGCTAGCACGTTGTGTACCTCGGATGTTGCTTTTCTAATGTTTTGGGAAAATCAAACTAATCCCGTTACCACTGAGGTTGGAGAAGATGTCCGCTTTCCTGGACGTCAAGATTTCCCAGGCGTAGCTAAACAACCCGTTTCTTGACACAGGCAGAGAGGTTAAATACAAAATAGATGTGCATTGATAAGCCATAAACTGGCCAGCTCAGTTTCAAAAGATAATTCACTGGAGGTGGCAAAAGAGGAGGATGTGGCCTGAGGAGCCTGTCAGGGCTGAGCAGAGGAGCAGAGACCTCCTTGGTGTTCGAGGCAGCCCAAGGTCAAGCTTATACTTGGCCTGTGTGAGTTCATACCCTGGAGTCTGTGCAGATCATTGGTTTCACAGCACCCACATTCTCCCAACAAGATATAAAACTGGAGTTCTGGCACCTTAGCTTGCTTCAGGGGTACTACCCATTTTATACCAGCTAAGAATTCGACCTGGCCTGGGCAAAACAGAGATTTCTCTGCCATAAAAACCTGTGGGTGCTGCCTTACCCCATGATGACTAGTGCAATCTTCACTGGGAAATAATGATGTGCAGTTGCCTGTCCTGCCTCTCCTTGCACAATTAATTCAGGTGGGCAGGTATTTTGCTTCCTCCCCTAGAAGAAGGCACTGATAACAGAAGATTAACCCTGCTCTATTTAAATTATAGCTGGCAAACAAAATGCCTTGTCGCTCCCCAGACAGGGGGAAGGATCTTCAGGGGAATAAACTGTCTGCTATTTAATGGCTGCGAGTTGCCAGGACTATTCTCCAGCAGGCCAGGGACTCCTTTAATAACCATCCAGTACTGATTTATTACTGAGTTGAGGTACGTGGTCTATGTATCTTCTGCCTGCAATGAGGCTGTTCTTAAATGTCTGAAAACAAAACACTGCCCTTATCCCGCAGTGCGAACTGGGGTGCTCCTCCTCTTCCTCCTCCTTCTCCTCCTCACCTCCAGCAGCAGAGTAATGACTGTCTCTCTTGACGTGCAGAAACAAAACTCAGTTCCTAAACTCAAACAGATGTGCTTTTATATACCTGTATATAAAAATGATACTGACCATTATTCTAAAACTCACTGAACATTGCTGTAGATAAGCAGAAACGCTTCGGTAAGCAAACAATATGACTATAAATGACATATAAGCAATAATTTGATAACCTTTAGACACCTTTGTTGAGAAGAAAATGAGATAAGAAAGATTAGGCCATTTCTCAGCAAGTCCCCGTGACATGGTCTGTATAGTGCTGGTCTTTAATTGTGATTTACTGAAAAATACCCGTGTTCAGTGACCCTCAAACTCGTGCTGTCACCCTAAGGGGGAGACGCTTATGATCTGCTACCAAATTCAATGGGAGAACAGGAGGTGTTGGCACACTGCCACACACACCCGACTCTACCACCTTTTGTGAGACAGCATAACCTCAGTAACGAGAGGAATGGGATGCCTCCTTCCCAGGAATGTGACTTGTCTGAGGTGCAATCACTCCAGACGTACGCCAATAGATAACATTCTCCAGCAGAGTGAGCTCCCTGAAAACACCTCATCTGAGGAATAGCTTTATATTGCCATTCTGGATGCTCTCTAATTTTTTCCAGTATTCATCTTGCACTAATCCTTTCCACTCAGATGTGTGGGAAATGACTGCAATCTTTCTTTCACATAGTTTTTCTTCAGTTAATCATTTGTCTTGAGCAACTGGGGCTGCAATATTGCAAGGCTTAGGGTAAAATCCCAAATGCTAATTTACAGACAGTAAGATTTCCATCAGATTTGCAGTTGATCATTGGAGAGATTCAATAAGTGTCTTGAATTCAAAGCCGTGAGTTGTCTTTTTTTTTGTTTGTAACTGTATGATCTGGGTGCTCAGGAACAAAAGATAATAATCCCACCCTTTCAAAGAATGTGATAATAGATGAAAGCTATTAACTGTTGGCAGGCTGTTTTGGAGCTGCTTGTGCCCTGGTTGTCTTCTCTGTGTTCAGGACCTCTCATAAGGAGGGTTCGGTGCTAATTGGAGCACAGGTATGATCTTGAATAAAATGTGTTGCAATACACAGTCAACACTCACTGAATAAGCTCACTCTGACTTACAGAGTCAGGCTGGCAATGCATTTAACAGCCAGCTTTACAGAGCAGTAAATATATGTAAATAATTTTCTGGGACCCGGAATGGCATTAAAATTGGAGGCATGTAGGAAATCCCAGAGAGCTCTTAAAATGAAACTGTTTCTCGTAGTAATATGTGCTTAAAAATGCGACATTCATGGCTTCAGAATAGGATAATGCAGGCCTGGAAGAACTTAAATGTACAAAAACTTACCAAAGTGTCCTCTT
Source organism: Limnodromus scolopaceus (assembly GCA_028565335.1). Lineage (NCBI taxonomy): Eukaryota > Metazoa > Chordata > Aves > Charadriiformes > Scolopacidae > Limnodromus > Limnodromus scolopaceus. The sequence continues at coordinate 12,186,586 of JAOXNO010000003.1, forward strand.
CAGTACCGGAACGTAACGGCAACTGCAGCAGAATCTTAGTTAAAGTCAGTTGGCTTCAGTGCTCTGTGGAGGTGTTCTGGGCCCTGCATAAAATCCCCAGCAAATACATTCAGAAATATAATGAAGTAATACAAGTAAATTAGTTATAAGAAAAATAATAAATTTATAACCAATAATATGAATATGTATAAATATGCATAAGTATGACAAGTATAGATTTAAAATATAAATAATTAAACCTGTTGTGAATGGATGTTTCTGTTATTTTTTTTAATATTAAAAATAGTACCTGATATTCTAATGAAGTCATGGCTATTCCATTGGCTTCGTTAGATTGGGGTGATTTTATCCAGTCCAAAAGGCCATAGAATTGAGACCAAAGTATTTCTGCTGCGATATCAGTTGTTATGATCTATTATTATAGAATTGTATGATTCTATGATTATCGTTTTGCTCCTTTTTTTTTGGCTTGGGAGATTTCTGTCTTTTCAGTGACGTTTCAGGGCCCATTTTAGTCGACGTGCAAATGTAGAACTCCCAATGACTGATGCGTTTTTGTCACAAAATGTCATGGCTTCAGTGGGAGCTGAGTATGGATTGTAGGATCAGGCTATCTAATGCCAAACAGCACTTCCAGAAATATTTGCTAAACAATAGAGAATTTTGGAGGGTAGCCAAGCCCCAGCTGTGGATGTTAGCACTGGCCCTTGGCTAAATAAAAGCTCCGCTCCTTCATTTGTGTGTCACCTCCTTTCCCCTGTGTCATGTAATGGATAATACCACGTATGGTCAGAATGCCCTATAAACATAATAATTCTTTGTGATTTTGGGAGGGGTTAGAGGTTGAAGCACCTATTACAGGTGCTGCTTTCTCTCTGAAATTTCTCTGGTAAGTGAAATAACGATGGAAGGAAGTGTCAAATTTTCCAAAGTAAGATTCCGATGCTGTGCAGCAACGGTGGCTTTGATTTTAATCACAAAGATTCTAAAATGAAAACAGAGCTTTGAAGTTTGGGAAAATATTAAAATTTCCTCTCCTGTTTCTTCACGAGCGTGACTTTGTGCATCCAGACTTAAAAGCTCTTATTGACACACACAAATCTCCTGTAAGGTTGGGTGATCGTAACTGTGACGATGCTCTTATGCTAAGAGGGCTGGAATACAGCTTTTAAAAAATGACCGTACATGAAAGATAGTCCCCCCCCTCAAAAATACCCTTTCTGAACAAAGTGAATGCTGTTCCATCTCATAAAGACAGATGATTGACGTTATATAGTGCATGAAATTTTTCTTTTCAGAATCATGACATTTTATAATAAAAGTAGAGATAATGCTGGGAGCTAGTAATTACACTATATACTCCCCCAACAAAAAAGATCCACTGGGGAAAGAAATGAAACAATATGTCTTTACAAAGAACGCAATTAAGTAAAGCTAGATTAGAGAAACCACTGAGGATAAGCGACATGCCTTATTATCTCAAATGTGTAAATTTAATTTTCTTTTTTCCTAATAATTCTTATTTCCCCAGCATTTTTCCCCCTCCATGGAGATCAACTGGCAACAGCTTCATTTTCCTATTGATCTATTTAATATTTTTCCATTGTGCATAATAAAACACTAAACAGAATTTGCTATCAATGTGCGAACAGCCTTTCTTTCTCAGAAAAGAAAGAGATAATATTGTTGCAAAAATCTTCTCCCTGGGGTAGATGATGACATTAACATTTCTGTTAGGGGAGGAGTGGCTCAAAATTAAATCTTGAAATTACCAGTATTTATCAGAGCCACTCACAGAAGTAGAGGGGGAAAGGTGAAATGGCTGAGTAAATATCATCATCTCTGCATCTCTAAAGGAAACGCTAAAAAGGCATTAGAATAAGGCTGGAAAGACTCCCCTTAGGAATATTTATCAGAGGTGCTTCATCTTGGTGGCAAATCTACGACAAGACATGCATGGCAATATCTGTTGATGTGAAGAGTTTCTTAATAACAGGTTAGGTTTTCTAAAAGTGGTATTTTATCCCTGGGACAAAGAATATCTGTTTTTATAAATGAAAGGATGTGTTGTAGATTAGTTCTGCCCAACTGGACAAGGAAAGGAGCTGCACTGTCTGCTAAATAAACCACTTTTAGGTTAGAATTCTGCTAATGCCTTTTCCTTGGTAAAAAGGAGTCGTACCCAAAGTGTTTCTGAAAAAGCATGCAAACAGGGTTTGTGCTAAGTGGGAATTTGTCAGGAATTATGTTCTAATCAGTACTGCTCACAGCGAATTCAGGTTGTAGGAAGGTTTAAAGGTTCTGCCCCGGTAGTATTGAAAGACCTACATGTGTGTGTTACCATTTTCAATATTGTCGGAAACAGAGATCTTTATTTATAGTAGTCATATTCTGTAAAAGTGAGATTTAAAGGAAGAAAGATTTTTCTTCCTACCTACTTGATGAATCGGTAGAATATAGTCATAGCTCTGAGTGTAATGTCTGGAAGCAATTCGAGCTCTGGAGCGAGCCCCTTTGCTCCTGCGGGCAGATAGAATTGTTATGTTTCTGGACTTTGAGTAAGGAATAAATTTTACATTTGTCTACAGTATTTTTCATTGTATTTGCTCGTTATGCACGATTGTTAGTGAGGAGGAAAATTGTATTGTTGGAATTCGTCTTGCTTAGCTTTAGCTGTCCAAAACGTAGGCAGCTGGGCAAAGCTGGCCATCTATGCTTCTCTGTGAGTAATGGAGGAAGAGGAAGCTCCAAAGGGGGAGATTCCCTACGTGCCTTTGCTATTTGTCTTCACCACGTGATGGATTGCTACTGGAGAAAACCCCATATATGAACTGGAGAGGAATCTAACCACAACTTTTCTCCAAATACCCTGCCTTTTAGATGACTGAAGGTAGATGAGGGGAGTCCTCTCTCATGTGACTTAGAGCTCTTACAAACATAGAACTGACTTTCACTGTGAATATTTGTAATTTGAAAATTATCGATGGATCAAAATGAATTTGCTGCTGAAACAGGTGAAATGTTTTGAATGATGACTCCCACTGAGAACATGGCAACCTGTACATGGTCAATTCATGAACAGGAAAAGGGGAAAAAAAGGTTCAATAAATTACTAGTTGGGAGCTCTTCCCTAATTGGAATTTGATATTGTTGTTCTCGAGGAAGGTCCTGTCCAAATGGGCTGATGATGAGAGGTGATGACTTTCTGCCATTACGGTCTTTGCATCATGAAAATGTCTGATGTAACGGATGAGTCTTGTAGTTAAGTTCATTGCCACTGAGTAGATAATAACAGCACAAATGATAATATTTCATTCATGATATGTGCATCAATTGCACAGGGTGCTTTTCCCTGTTCTTCAATTTGTCTAGGAATAGTTTTGGTACAGGGACTTCTACTAATTATGAATGCTGCACATTCGGGCATCTTAGCCATGAATCTTGGCATTGAAAGGACAAGAGAAGACTTTATAAATGAGATTCATTTAGGCAGCATGTCATCAAATGACCTGATAAGTAGGGGCTTATCTGGATAATGATTAGGTTTTATGTATTATTACAAGGATTGATTTACTGGAAAGGCAATGAGCAAAAAAATCATATCTACAGAAGATTTTATCTGGCTGAGCAAATTACCTGACAAGATATGCAGATTCAAACCAGACTTTCCATTTTCGAAATGGCAAGATTTTCACTCTTTATCCAACGTGTATTTTATGCTAGTGAATATCTCCACTTATTTTGATCAAGTTATTTAAAGAGGAAAATAATCTTAGTATCCACAAAAGTATCTGACTCCCTTCAGTGACGAACATCAGTGCCCAACTTAAGGGGCTTCTCGTGCATTGGGATGTACTCAGTGGTCATGTTTCTGGCAATGGTCTTATAATAAATTTAGTGAAATTTTTTAGAATGTAATCTTACATTCACAAAAGTCAAAGGCAAAGAAAGTTGCAGTAACAGGGCATGTCTTTCAGATGACATTCTGTGTTTCTTTAATAGGCACTAATGATCTGTTAGGAAGGCTATGTCTTAGTCTTTCTGTCTTCAGGAATTCTGCAAATTCAAAACTGCTGACTTCTGTCTGATTCCAAATATTTTGTAAGACATTTGGCTTATATTGTTGTAACAGTTTCTAATAATGGAGTGTGTGTAATTTGAAGTTTATTTTTCACTTACATCGTGGACTGATCTAATACAACATGAATGTATAAACTTCCATTAACAAATGCTGGTTGCACGTTATAATGACAATATATACAAAGTTCTAGTATTCAGGGGGCTTATACACCAAAGCGGCCTCATTCTTTCTGCGCACTGCTTAATGAGACTGTCTTTAGAAATCATGGATATGAATGTGAATCCCATGCCAAAATAGAAAACCCCCCAGATAGTCAACTAGTTGCTGCACGGCTGCATTCTGTTCCAAAAAGAAGGGATATTTCATTGAACCAGCTCCTCAAAGTCCACAGTTTCTTTTTATATTACTTTATTTTGGAAGATCTGCACACATGAGTTCTGCAGTTTGTCAGATTTATGATTGTGCTTGGCAGAATTATACAAGGAATTATTTCGGTGGTATGTAGGTTGCGATGAATCATATTCGTGCAAACTTCCTGGGCAATCTCTTTGAAATGAAAGCCAGATCTGAGGTGGAGCATGTGTCTTTCAATGCATTTATGTAAATAGATATTTTAGAAATTAAATCTTATTACCGAATTATTCATATAGGATGGGAGACTTCTATTTCTGTTGCCCCTGACCGCTCCATCTTTTTCTCCCCTCTTTCATTTCCCCATTTTTCTCCCTAAATTTGCCCTACGCCTGCATGACTGTTTATAAGAAGGGTGATTGCCTTCCCATTCCCCACATCATGTTGTTACCTCTATAATTTGAGTTTATCACAACGATCTGAGCTGTATGACACATTTTATGGTACTGAGCAAGCACCCCTGGAGGGAGAGGGCTTTCCCATCACACTCATGGATTTTTCAAACAGTTTTATAACATTTTCTGACCAGTAAGGCCATGGTATGTGCTAACATCTGAGAAAACTCCCTGTTGTGTGTACTGTTTCCTTCAGCTACTATGCTGAATTCAATACTACAAGCCAGGAAGGAAGCACTGAGAGATGGAAATAGGATCATTGCAGGATTGTGGAACTTAGGCACTAGTGGTAGGGGAAAGGTTCAAACTCACTCTGGCTGGAGAAAAGGTGAGGCAAACATTTATGCTTGAAAATCAGTGTATTTTTGTTTTCTTTCTGCCTTGCTTTTTTTTTCTAACATGATTTGATCCAAACTTTTTTGTGGTAATGAAGACCATTTCTGGATTGCATTAAAAAAACCTTAATTCAATAAATGCCAACTGAAATAATTGATAGTGAAGTTTTTCCAAGGCTTTAGAATATAAACTCAGTCCCCTAATTGCTCTTTCTGTTGGATTCAGTATTGCCTTTGCCATCTCATTTGCTTCAGTTCAACTCTTTACTGTGTAGAGTTCTGGAAAAGCTGCCTTGTGTTATGATAGGTTTGGGGTTTTTTTTTTCCCTTGCAAAAAGCTGAAGCAACCATGATTAATTTGAAAGGATGAGATTTGTTTCAACTTAGCAGATGTGTTTGAGGCCACTTGTAAAACTACTTAGAGGCCTTGAATGGAAATGGCTGTTGCAAAGATTCTTTGTATTTAAAATATAAGCCTAGACAGATATTAATAATGAAAAAGGCCAATAAATGACCTTTTCTTCACTTTTATAAAGTAAATGCAGTATTGAATTTTTCATCTGTTGTTTTCTTTTGAAATGTGAAAGATCACACAAATGAAAGCAGGTGAATTAGATTATATTCTCTACAGACACAGCCTTGATGCTGTAGCAGCGTTTGGATACACGAGAATTATTTTTTCATTTATTCTGTATGTTTTCTTCATCTCCACACAGTGTTGCTGCTACACTTTTTCATGAGGAATATTTCAATGCGATCTAATTTTATTCGTTTTTACAAATGTAATAATGTTTTTTGTTGTGTTTTTCTAAGCTTTCTGTGCTGTCGTGCCCGTACTCTGAAGGAGTTCATTTGTCACATGGTCAATGGGGCACGATTCTCCAAGCATCCTGATACAAACCAGGAGCAACCCTCAGCAACCCTAGAAGAGAAATAAGTTTGTGACTAGAAAAAAATGGCATCTATAATGCTATTGCCTTATAGTTAAAAACCATAAATACATGCATTGAGTGGTTGCCTGGTTAAATTGCAGCAGTTGGGAGGAACTGAGTGGGATCCTGAGCAGGATGAGGGCAAGCAAGTAAGCAAAGGAAAGGGACAAGGATTCAGCTGGTGCAAATCATAGAATCGTCACATGGTTTGGGTTGGAAGGGACCTTTAAAGCCCATCCAGTCCAACGTCCCTGCAATAAGCAGGGACATCTTCAACTAAACCAGGTTGCTCAGAGCCCCATCCAACCTGACCTTGAAAGTTTCCAAGGATGGGGCATCCACTACCTCTCTGGGCAACCTGGGCCAGTCTCACCACCCTCAGCATAAAAAATTTCTTCCTTCTATCTCCTCTGAATCTCCCCATTTTTAGAAATACACCAGGCTCCTTTTGGTCAGACTAGTTTTACCCCTTCCTGAATTGTTGGTCTAAGACATTTACTTCTGAAACTTGGATTATTTATAATGGTATTTACAAACTGCTAAATGATAACGTTATATGGTCTCAGGCACTGCACCCGCCTTAACGAACTCCTCTTTGCAGCGCCCCACTGAGGGGAGGGAACGAATGTAAAGAAAGAGCAGGAAAATCCATGGTGCTTTGGCTAATTTAATGATTTATAGTCTCACAGAATAAGCTACAGTAAGAAGCGGAGGTTGGAGGGAACTGAGCCTTGTTTGGTGATGGGGTTTATGTCCCCACACCCACACCTTGGCTTTACTGCAACCTCCAGCCTGTTTGGTGTTGTGTTTGGGAGATATGGCATGGCATGGCATGGCCCGAGGAGCTGTATCTCCCAGTGGCTCCAATCTCCCATGATGGGATTTGTAACGAGGTGAGAAAGTGAAGCATTAGAAATTCTTTACAGTGAGGGTGGTGAGGCACTGGAACAGGTTGCCCAGGGATGTCATGGATGCCCCATCCCTGGAGGGGTTCAAGGCCAGGCTGGATGGGGCTTTGAGCAACCTGCTCTAGTGGGAGGT
>JAOXNO010000003.1:12193880-12204000 GCA_028565335.1 Limnodromus scolopaceus
GGGCTTTGAGCAACCTGCTCTAGTGGGAGGTGTCCCTGCCCATGGCAGGGGGGTTGGAACTAGATGGTCTTTAAGGTTCCTTCCAATCCAAACCATTCTATGATTCTCTGATTAAGTAGTGATTTCCCATGGAAGTGGGCTGAGATGACCAAAGTAGAAATCGTCTCTCTGCCTGGTGCAGGACAAGGGACTGAGTTGTCTTAAAAACACCCCAAATCCCCCCAGATAGCCCTCTTTGCTGGCGGAGCAGCCTTGGGATGCTGGGCTGTGACCTGAAAGCTGTGCTTCCCAGGATTGCAAGGCTCATGTGTGAGAGATTAATAGGCTCTTGTGTTTTCTCTCAACTCTTTCCCCAATACAGGGCAGAGTATTTTTTCCCTGTTCTAACCATTTACACAGGAGTTTGCTTAGCTTTTAGCTCTTTTCGTTGCTTTGTTCCTTTCCGAGATGTCAAAATGCTCATTAGCATTGCTTTCCTCTTCTGCCACGTCTGAGCCTGGCGATTCCTGTGGGCGCCCCGCCAGCCCCGCTGCCAGAGGCAAAACCCTCTGGGGAAGGAGCGGGCGGGCGGGAAGCCTCTTTCCAAGCTTGTCACGCCGTTCCCGCAGTCCCCGTCTCGCGGTCCGTGGCTCCTCGGAGCTGTGTGTGCAGCATGCGGTTTGCTGACAAGCGCTGGTCAATAGGTGAGGAGCTGGGATGCCCTTGCTGAGAGGCGTTGGAGAGAAACGGACACCCAGCGAAGTGACTGTGCATGAAAGCTGGCGCTTACCAAGGGAAAAAACAACTGCAGAAAGGACATGCAGAGCCGGACCGTGCTACCGGTCTTGAAGGCTAAAGTCTTCTGAAGGGCAGAGCATTAACCACAAGTTTACAGCGTGCACCCTGCGGTGCACTGAAAGGCTGTATCAGGAGGTGATGCTACTCTCGCTGCCCCTCCTGCAAACCAACAATACAAATCCCTGCGACTTGTTTTTGTTGTCTTTTTAATTTTATTTTTTATTTTATTTTAAAGCCGCAGCTCCTGAACTCTGGGAGCATCGTGGTTCACGTTGAGAAATGAAATGCAATGCGCAATGGTTCTTTGCTGGCAGCAGGAGCCTCCTGAGCTGCGCTTGGGCAGAGCGTTCCGCAAATAACGGGGGAATCGGCATCGCTGCAGAAGCATGGAACAGCACCAGGGGCCAATGTCGTCTTTTCCTTGAATTTAAATGTTGCGTCTTTAACGGGGAAATGGAACGAGGTAGAGAAATTTAACATGATAAACGCCAGAGCAAAGCAACGCAGCCTTCAGGTCTCACAGTTGTCTCAGCATCTTGTAGGACCTGGGCTTGACTCTCAAAAGGGTGTGAGGGATGTATTCTGCAGTCAAAGGAAAAATCACTTCCAAGCATTATGTCTAGCAATGGCTGAGAAAAGCTTTATCAAGATATACAGTCTAAATAACGAAATGAGAAGTGCTCGGTGCAGTTGACCATACATATACATGACTCCAAACCAAAGTGAAGCCAATGAAATGACTCCTGAAGCTTTTTGTTTGGTTGATTTTTTTCCACACCCAACACTACATAGTAACTCCCCAAGTTTTAATGAATGAATGTCAGTATCTTTGTTTACACCAGATGATTAGATTCCCTGCTGTAAGCTCCGCTGTCAGTGGTAAGTCTGCAGAGACCAGTATTTGCAAATTTATTACCTCTCTATTTATTTGGAGGTAAAATATGCTCCGGTGATTCATCCCATTACTAGAGAATGCTTTTCCAAATAAATTGCATTTTGCTTCCTAAAATTTAATTCCGTATTTCATATTCCTGTTGTTTGCTTAGTTTATGTCCTTTATCAAATGGCTTTCTGCAGGTTTCTTATAACCTTGAACTTTCATGTCCTCTGATATAAGTCATGCATTTCCATCAGCGTGAGAGTGTGCTTTGCATCTCTTGTTCTCTCTCTGCTGGTTGAAACCCAAGGAAGGGATTCCACGTTTATATTATACATATTATTATACGTATTATATTATACATATTACATTTGTCAGAAAATACTAATAGAAAGCCAAAACTTGAGCATTGCAAGTGGTGCTGATATTTGAGCAGAACAGATATAAATTCTTTTTGTTCTAAACCCCAGCACCAGCAGAACATTAACTTGTCAACAATCAGCTGATTCAGCTCATTTACAGTGTCAAGGAGAAGCCTGAAAACAAGAGGTCTCCTTCAGCAGTTTAATGCTTCAGAGAGAGTGGTTTTATTTATATTAGTGTCTGATTTTGAGTTCCAGTCACAGACCTTACGTTCTAAGGAGCTTCAAAGCTAGAGCAAAAAAGGAGTTCTTGCTTCAGAAAGTTTATAGTTTTATCAGAAGACAAAAGTCATGCAGATGATAATGCGCAACAGAAACCATAAAGTAAGCACATGACCTCGGCAGTTTCACAGATGTAAAGTATTTTAAAGAAAGCTTTGTGTGGACACAGATATTTTTTGATTAAATATAATGGCTTCTGTTTCGTCGCAACTTAAAATAGTCTCCTTTTCTTGGAGTAAAAAAAAAAAAAAAAATCACCTGAATTTTTTTTGGTATCTTAGGTTGAAAGAAAAGCTCATTTATTATGGCTGTGCTTAATGTTTCTCTGGTTATTGTCAAGAGATAAAGTGTCTGTTGTATTATGCGTTATCAAATATCTATTTTATATGATTACAAATGCCGTTCATGGTTCTGAATATCAGCAAATGATTATTGTGGTGCTTATCTCAGCTCGGGATAACAGCACAAACCTGCTGTTGAAGTATAACCAAAAGGTGGTGGAGGCAGCGGTCCTGCAGCGGTCCCACCTACGTGCCTCCGGGGAGCTTGCTGTGTACCTGGGTGAAGTTCTCCTCCCTCTGCCATTAAAAATAAATTGCCAGAATGCAATATAACATCTCTAACAGCTTGCTGAAAAACAAAGCTCTCTATTCCCTGTTAGTTCTTACTGCTTTGAACTTTAAAAAAGATGTAAGCAACTGCATTCCTGTGATAAATGGCCTTGGACCTGGTTTTACGATGAGTGAATTATTGAAGGGGAACAAAGTGGTGGGAGGATTCCAGCAGACCTTGTCCAAATGCCTGCCCTTCAGTTCTGCTGTGGTATATCGCTGCTTGGTGTGGGTGGGAACTGGAGAGCCTCCGGGTGGTAATGGAAAACTCAGGAAACAATACATTTGATTTCTTTTTTTCCACACAGACCTTCCAATTAAAAATTATGAGTTGAAATATTGTTGTTGTTCAGAATATGGAAAGTGTTTAGGTTTTTCTTCTTTTCATGAAGCCAAGACCTGTTAATTGGAGGGATTCTGTAATGATATGTGAAAATCTTCTAGAATTCATTGCGAATGTATTGCCTGGGTCCCATGGAAAGGTCCGTGCAGAGAAAACACATGAATGCTCCGTGCATTTATTTGGCTTTCTGTGTTAGGATTAGTCCCATTAGCTCTGGTGAGAGAAGTGGAGAAGCATATGGAGAATTGGCGTCTCAGCTGGATTCAAATGAATTTATGAATGTTCATAGCCTCAGCAATGGGACTCGACTTTTGTTTTTACTGTGGCTTATTGATACTATCCCATCTGTAAAGAGAAAAGCAAAGCAAAAAGGGGGCCTTAGACTGTATGTACTAGGGTACAGCTGCCGTGAGTTCTCAGTGCTGCCTGGTGCTGGAGCCTGGACACTGTCATTGAGTTGAAGTTGTTCGTTGTGAATGTTTGAGGTGAGTTACAAACTTTTAAACTCATGATTCTGACTGAAAAAAAGAAAAGAGGAACCTTTCCTAAGCTCACTGCAGCTGATTCTGTCATTCTTTTCCCCATTCACTTAATGCTGCAAGATAAAACTGTACTCTTAACAGCGGCATTAGCATACTCCTACATGCTCTTTCATCTCATACATAATCAATCCACTTAGCCACCAATAGGAGAAATGAAAAAGCAAAAGCTTTAATTTAACGAAACAATAACAACACACCAGCACTGGCTATAATCAGATCATTGCAGTGATTTGTGCAAATAATGATATTCTCCACCTTGCCCAGAGCAAACTCCCTTAACTTGGAATCGTGTTCTTCGTACTACACAAGAAGTAATTGAATGTCCAAATGTTTTGTCAGTGGTAGCTGTACAACTATAAAGAGACCAATTGTAAAGCATTGTGAATGCTTCCACTTCTGATGAATGCCTCCACCAAGCCTATAAGCAAAATGAACCCGACGCAAAGAAGGGAAAACTAAATATATGTCTCTCCTGTACGTGCTGCCGGCGCTGTCTCTGCAGCTGCTGCTTTACGGAGACGAAAGGAGACTTGGGCGAAGTTGCACTTGTTGGCAGTGTATCACACCATGGAAGTGATGCTTCTGGGAGGACAGAACTGTTTTGAGACACTAGCCAACATTATGACATTTCCTTTTATTGAGAGCATCTGCTATCGAGGTGGTACCCAGCCTACATTTGTTGATTTCTGCGGGATTTGTAGTTGCTCAGCAGATTCTTAGGATCAAAGCCAAATTGTTGAAAGTTTAGATCAAATAAGTTAGACTCCAAAGCTAAAATGTTGACATTAATTTCTCAAGCAACACATTTGATATTATGCTCGCTGAAGTATGTAATGGCAGTGGGAGAAAAGGAGCCATGCGTATTACCATTGTTGTTGCAGTTAAAGTAAAGAGAGGGGGTCCAAAGTCTCTTTTTCTGGATTAATTCTGAGAAGAAAAGACTTAAATGAACAAAAACGGTAGCTGTAAAAAAAAGTTTATAGCTTTTCATGGTAGTATTGTCATTTTGGTGCCTAAGAAAATTGTGATGTTATTTATTCACAGCATTTATCCTCAAGCATTCATGTTTTTTGATGAGATATTCCAATGGGGAACTAATGCGCTTATGAGGAGCAATATAAAAACCTTAGAATAACTATAAAGCCAAGCCCCACAGTTCAGACGTGATGCTTTACTTGAGTGGAAGTAGGAAATAGCTCTGATAGCTGGCTTGTTTCCTGGGTAATTGAGCCTACCAGTCACACTATCCAAACCAGGACAGGGTACCCTGCCTGTCCCAAATGTAGGTTTCCTGGTCTCAGGGGGGTACAAAATTCTGTATCCTGGAGAGCTTCTGAGCTGATGATGTCCTTACCTATGCATAATTGATTTGCAGCTCTCCTTTCTCTAGGGAAATACATGTCTGCAAACCTACAGTACAAGCATAGAAGCTCCAAGATCAGTTGAGGATAAAAAGATGCTGGGATGTCTGTGGTTCCAGGTGCAGAAGCTCTTTGCAGTATAACAAGTAGCTTGGAAAAGGGGAAAACAGAAGGATGATGATAGCACCCTGCTATTCATCCATTATGTGTATCTTGTGAGGCTGTCTCCGAGGAGGATATAAGAACTGCGGGAAGGCCAAAGGACCGATTTGTTATTGCCCTCCTTGCACTGCCATCTGTTGCTTTCTTTTTACAGAATGAAAGGGAAGAATTCACAGTTATTTTTCCCTCTAAGTACTGTACTAGACCTACCATGAGCGTGATAATTCAAGCATTGGAATACACTATAGATAAGTTGCAGTATTAGACCAGTGTGTAAATAAAGTAGGTAGATTTGTCTTCTGACTAAGATGCAAGACGATAGCACTAGTCGGGTTCGTAATAGAGCGAAAATTTAGATAAGAGCTGATAGATCATTATTGAAACTTGTAATTCTTGAAAATTTCTCACGGTGTCGAAATACATTGTGGAGAGAGCTACGGAGCATGTATCATTTTATCTACAGGAAAATTTAGCCTGTGTCTTCAATATTGCCGATATTGTCGTGTCTGTAGGTTTCCCATTGCTTTCTGGCACAGTGGACCATCTAAGTCCCTGTAATGTTCCTATTTACTCTGGCACAGAAGTCATTTGGTGCTGTCATGTTATCTCACTTGGACCAGTGTCATGAGTTGTAACAGCAAACAATCCTCTGTGGCGTACATGTCCCTGTACTGGTCTGGTTTGCAGGTGGAGGTTGTAATTGCAGAAAAGTCCTTCGGGAGCGAATTTTTTTCAGTTATACTTACCCTGGCCCTTCTTAATTTTTCAGGGCAAATAAAAAACAAGAACTGATTATATTTTGCATTTAATCTTTCCAGTTTTGATTATCTAAATGTCATTAGAAGAAGTGCCTTATCTGATACTCTTCTCCTCCTGGTAGGAACAGCGAGCGTGTGCGGGTTTGGCAGGCAAAGCTGCTCCGACTGTTGGGGCAAACTGCAGGTGCTATTGCAGAATGCTTTTCTACAAGTGATGACTGGGATCAAGAGATTTAACGGGGAGATCCTCCCCTGTGCACCGTACAGTTGTGGCTCTGATGAGGAGAATACTGCCAGGGCTGAGGCTGAAGGGAGAATTTTGTTGTACACCCCTCTTCTTGTTTCAAAGAGTTAAATGGGGCTAGAGAAGGGGCGCAGGACTAAGGGCAATCTTCAGCATATTAATGAAATTATGAGTTAGATGTTCTCTCCAGCCTGCATCTTCCTACTGCATAGCAACAGTCTTTTCCACAGCACAGGATCCGCTTTTCTCCTTGTGTGCTCTTTGTGTTGAAAATGAACAGTATTTTCATGCAACAATGCAACCATGTATAGGACTGAATAACAACGTTGGCAAATCACGCTGCTGAGTGTATTCAACCCCTGAACAAAGCCTCACTTGTTATCAAAGGGATAGAAAATTGCGAGCTGTTTGGCTAGAACAGGCACTGGTGCTGGGCAACCTCACGCTGTTCCTTTGTCCTTACTAAGCAAAATGCTTTTTTAGTACAGTGGGAGCTCTGCCTGAGCGAGGACTGCGGCATCCAGACATCCCGGGCACGAGGGGAATCTGTAAAAGCTGCAGATGCCTCCGGTCCCTGCACCCAAAGGCACAATAGTTGCTCCTGCACGTTTTAATTTTGTAAATTAATAATTGAATAAGCTTTTATAGTAGCTCCAGGACACTGGAGCAGTTCAGATCTCCCCATCATGTGAAATGCCAAAGTTCCCCAGGCTGGGATGGAAACTGGTAGCGTGGGGAGAGCACAGCTGCATTGGGGACAGGCTCTCCTGGTGGAGCCCAGCTGCACCCGCTTGGAAAGTCTGGTCTGCTTTCAGGCTTTCTTAGGGCTATCTATGGCTTTGAGACAGCTCAACATTGGCAGAACAGGATGTGCCGTGGGCAGCCAGCGTGTCCGTGCTGTGATTGCGTGTTTGCTCGGGGCAGAGAGGACACAGCCTGTCCACGTGTCCTCCTGCGTGGGCAGGACTCAGGAGATCCTCACCCTGCGACCCACATGGTCCTGGTGCCTTTGGCAGAGGAGGAGATTGTCAGCTTGATTATACGTTGCTCTTGTTGTCGATGTGTGCCCAACAGATGGATATAGGAGCAGAGACACAGATATGGCAGTAGGAAGTGCAAGAAAGGGAATATGTCATCTAGACCAACCCATGCCTCACTTCAGCGTGCGCGGTGAGAGCCACCTTGCTGGTGAGAATCAGTGGTTTAAACTGTCTTTAGTGGATATTAGGGGACTAAAGCCTCTTAGGTTCCACACAGGTGTGATGACACCCCCTACAGCAGCTCAGCCATCAATTATCAGCTGATCTGCCCATAACTTCTTTGCAGCCCTTATACCCTGGGTGTTGCGTCTTTTTTGCAGCCAGATGATGAATTGTGCTCTGCAGAGGGGATTCTGATGTACCTGAAGGGTTTAGCAGTTTGTGATTTCCTGCAGCATTAAACCATAGAAACAAACTGGTGCTTAATGTAGATTTTAGTTTTATTAGCTTCCTTCCACACTTCAAGAAGCAAGTGTATTGACTGACATAAATCAGGGTTTTGAGACTTTTAAAACGTGTCTGTTCTCCAGCCTCCCCTGCTGGGGGCAGAGGGCACAAAGACAATGTCTTGCAAAATATAGCTAGTAGAAGATGGAGGGGAAAAAAAAAGTGATCTTCTCCAAATCTGTGGGAAAGATTCACAGCATTAATAATGAGGCTGTTCCTCCTGAAGGCACCCTGCGTGGTGTCCCCTCTCCTTCTCCACAATCTCCGCAGCGGTTGTTAAGTGTTGTGTGTGTTCTCCATCACAGAGTGTTTTTGGGGGTGGAGCTTCCTTCACCAATGATAACATTATTAATCTTCCCGATTTTTAGGGAAAAGTCTAGCAAAAAACCTTTGTGCAGCAGCCCCGAACTGATATCATTAATCAGTGATCATTTCAAGGTATTAATTAGAGCTCTGGGCTTTTTGCCTAGAAAACATACTTCAAGGCATTTTTTACACCAGTAAAGTAAGTAGTCTCCATTAAGGGGCAATTAACAGAGAGACAAAACCGGGGAAGTGCTCCATCTGATTCATCAACCCCATAAACAAGGTGCTGCCACCGTTTTCTTCAGCCTTAGATGAAAAAAAGGCTTATGAATGCCTTTATTATCTGTATCATCTGTTATGGAAATCTGGAGATGCTTTACCTGTTGAAATTTAGATTTTCCTTTTTTTGTCCTGTATTTTACTTACACACAATAAAAAAGCCCTTTATGTTATTTATTCAGGGTTTCTCAAAACATTTTAATGATGTGAATAGAGAGAGAGTTTTAGGGAAAATGCAGAGTTCACAGTCAAACAATCCTACTGAAGTCTCTTACACACCATTAGAGAAGGACTGCTGTGCATTTTAATTGTGTTCACTGCACTAACAAACCTGAATTTCTTTTAAAGTAAGAAGTGGCAGCACTTTTTGCCAGCCAAGCCTCCACAGGCCATTAGAGATCCTTTGAATTCAATTATTTTCTTCCGGATTAGGAAGAACTAAAACCCAATTGCTCAGAAGTTGTTTCAAAAAGGTTGGGCTTTTTTTTTTTTTTTTTTTTTTTGGTGTTTGTGTATCTGTTCAGACCTTCTGGATAAAAATATACACTCCAACTTAAAAAAAACAAGAAGCAGCTTCAGGGAAATGGGGCAAACCAGGGATGCTGCAGCTGCTCAGCTGCTCTGAGTGGTGTCGCTCCCTTCCTGTTCCCCTGATGCTGCTGAAGGTGCATCCTCATCCTCCACAGAAGCCTCAGCAGAAGGTGAGGCTGTGTCCCGTGCTTTGCACAGGGCTGGATTGCAGGAACATTTTGTCCAATTTATTTTATCAGAGTTTGAGGCAGCTGTGAAGGTATTCATCTGAGCCTAAAGTTTCTCTGCTTCTCAAGTAACTTCACCCTTGAGACTGTCTCTATGTGTTATTAGTAGACTCGGCAGTTGCACTCACAGCAAAAAAGCTAGAGGGCAAAGGAGGAGTAGAGTTGGTTGTTTTTTCCCTTTGGGGACCCCTGTGCATAAGCTACTTCATGATAACATACATTAAAAACCCAAATTAGCTTTGCTGAGAAGTGAACAGTATACTCAGCCTGGGTTTGAACTCAGTAGATTTCCCTCAGAGGGAAGCAGAGACCAGGTGTGGAGCGATGGCTGGACGAGAAACTTCTGTATCAGCAGTGGGATTTATCCGATAGGTTCGGTACCAGCCATCTCTGCAAACAGGCAGCCAAATTTCAGAGACACCGTGGTTTTGATCTTTAAACTCCTGCATTTCTTCTTGAACATCAGCTTCTTTGCATGTGTTGAAAGTGCTTCCGTCTAGACAGGGTTGAACTGTTCAGTGTTGAGGAGACAGCTCTGTGATATTCTTAATTTGACCTAAATTAGCATTGCTGTGATTTTGTACTCTGCTCCGTCTCAGTGGTTGTGTATTGATTTACTGGATTTTATTCTGCAGCTCCTAATTCAAACCTTTGCAGCGAGTGAGGAGCCCGGCTGTGTAACTCCTCAACGCTGGGAATCATCCCCTGATCTGATCTAAATCTGCCCTCTTTAGTTTAAAACTGTTGCTCCTCATCCTATCGCTCCACTCCCTGGTAAAGGGTACCTCTCCAGCTTTCTTGTAGTCGTCCTTTAGGTTCTGGAAGGGGCTCTAAGGTCTCCCCGGAACCTTCTCTTCTCCAGGCTGAAGACCCCGAACCCTCTCAGCCTGTCCTGAGGGTTTGCATCTGTCCATACCAAACGCAGGCCAACGTAGCCCCCCATGCTGCTCTCTCTTAGCTTTCGTCCCTTT
>JAOXNO010000003.1:12204586-12229777 GCA_028565335.1 Limnodromus scolopaceus
GCTTTCTTGTAGTCGTCCTTTAGGTTCTGGAAGGGGCTCTAAGGTCTCCCCGGAACCTTCTCTTCTCCAGGCTGAAGGCCCCGAACCCTCTCAGCCTGTCCTCACAGCAGAGGGGCTTCAGCCCTCGGAGCATCTTTGTGGCCTCCTCTGGACCCGCTCCAACAGATCCATGTCCTTCTGATGTTGGGGACTCCAGAGCTGGAGGCAGCACTGTAGGGGGGGTCTCACAGGAGCAGAGTAGAGACCCCCTTAGATGATGTCTGCAAAGTGGATGCAAATCCTTAGTTTGGTGGCAAGTATATAAAGGATACGTCACTCTGCGGCTCTTCACTGAGTCAAAGCGATATGGAAGGATCATGGTGCATATTCTTAAGGGATCATTTTTCTTCTAGCAAGATGAGTTTTTTCACACAAAATGAATCTGGATATTTCTCGTTATTGGAAAATGAATATAGCGTTCTGTATGAATCATCTTGGCCTGTTATCTGACAGATGCCGATCATTTCTTCATCCTCGTTCAAAATGAAGTAGAAGGGAAGCTAAAGCAGTGATTACTTTCCTCTAAAGGAGGAAACATCTGGCTGCACTTTGTTTCACTCTGAGTAGGAGACAGGCTGGTGGTCATCCGAATGAGATCTGGGGAGGGTTTGCATCTGTCCATACCAAACGCAGGCCAACGTAGCCCCCCATGCTGCTCTCTCTTAGCTTTCGTCCCTTTTGCTCAATCAACATGCTTGTGTCTCAACGTGTGATCCTGAGGGAGGGAAAGGCAGATCACCACTATGCAGGGTTGCTTTGACTCTGAATTGTCGTCCGTTGGTTGTATGGGTCATCTCTGGGTCCTTCACTGTCTTCTTGCCCATCTCTGTGTATATTGTGTGGTGTGTTTGTGTGAACTCTTGTGAAGCAAAGAAGTAGCATCTCGTCATACTCTAGCTGATGAGCTAACACCTTCATTTGTCACTGTGTCATTTTGACAAAACATTGGAAATCTCATGAAAGCACTTGCAGAACCCGACCCGGTATTGCAGTACACCTAAGTTCTCATGACTTTTCCCATAAATGACTTGCTAAAATTAAAACCTGAAGATGCATTAGCATTTTAGAGGATTTTTCTTAATGTATCGTGGTTACCCTCATTATATTTGCTCAATTTAATTAAGGTTGTGATTATTCAGACCGTTCCACTGCAGATTTCTTCTTTTGCAGAATAAAATTGATGGAGGACTTTCTTGTCTTCAGGAAAAAAAATGGTTGGATACAGCATGTCATATTGATTCCATAATGCATGATTTGTCTCCTAATCATTTTTTTCCCCTCCTGGTCCCCAGTATGTACTGCAGGGATCTGGTATGATTAAGATTGGCTGTCTGTCATGCAAGAGTTATTAAAGGAAAAGAAAAGTCATTTTCTGATCATAGGATTAAATTTTAATGGAGAAAAGAAAATGAAGTCATGGGTAACAATTTAGGACCTTTTTGAAAAAACATGCTTCAGATATATTTAATAATAAATAACAGTATAAATAAGTATATAGGCTATTTCTCATACAGAGCACATTCACTGACGTTGTGCTGGGCAGGAGGGAAGGGAGATTGCGGGGCCAGAAACCCACCTGAACCTGGGTATCTCACAGGCAATCGACTCCTATCCTGTATTCCATTATGTTGACGTTTCTACAACTGCATTTCAAATATATGGTGAAGTTTTATTCAGCAGTAAGTCTCTGGATGTTTAATGGAAGAAAACCATAGTTGTGAGGTTTGTAACAGGAGCCAGAGGTTTGACAAACATCAGCTTTATTTATAAATAGTTCTCTAGGACAAAAATGATGGCCCCTACTTGGAAACGTGTCTTAAATTACCAGGATGTATAGTGGTGAGCAATGCATAGTGCAGCATTTTCTGCAAGATTGTTCTCTAGATAAAGCTGCAGCAGACAATGTATCACCAGACAGGCTGCCCTGCTTCCCTAAAGAGTCTGGGATTTGCTCTCTAATCTCGTCCTGCAGGACTATTTTCTAGATGCTTTTTCTTTACAAAATAGATTAATAAGTCCACAGCGGAGCTGCCTTTTGTGCATCTGTCCTATATTCAAAATACATTCACTGGGATGGGTGAGAAAATTGAAGTTAAGTCATCCCTGTGTGACCATTAAGATTACTGCTGCATTTTGGGCGTTTTTTAAAACATGCCTCTTGTTCTTCCCTTTCCATCACCGCTGGAAGGTTTTTTTTAAACTAAGATTTTGATATCTGTCTTGGGGCTTTAGAAAGCCGTAGATTACTTGCTGTCAGGATGTGAAGGCTACAGGTACAGAAGAAATTGCTTTTTAGGCTAACACAAATACTGGCCCTGTGTTATGTTCTCTGTAGAAATTGTGTACAATAGATAGAAGCACCGGGAGGAGCTCGGCGTGTCGGGAAGGTGAAGTTACAAGCAGTGAAGGCAGCTAAAATGCAAATGAGAGGAAAGTGGTGGAAGTGAGATGCCATAGTGGACTCCGGGAATCTGGCTGACAGATCAAAAAGAGACTGAACCAGGCGTGAGAAAGTAAAGTTTAGCTGAAGAACAAACATACCGATTGACAAGAAGGAATTGCTTAGAAACACAAAGGAGAAAAACACAGCGAAGAGCAGAGACCCCTGATTCAATGAAAGGCTGTTAAAGGGCCTCTTTTTGCAACAATGAGAGGGGATGCTGTAAAGTGGTTGCGTGGGTGGTTTGAGCGGTGGTGCGAAACAATCCTCCTGTTAGATTGAGCAGATATAGGAAATTATTTATGTTGTTAGTGGACTGTAGAGCTGCTAGAAATTCTTTTCCCTGCGAGATGCGTCTGCAGCAACCGAGAGGTGATCTGTTTCTCTATAGCAGTGTTCCGTGTGTTTTGGGTTGTGAAAAAAGGGGCTGACTTTGCACAGGGGTCATGTAAATACAGAATCCAGGTGAAGTTCAGGCATCCATCTGTTTAGCTCCACACATCATAATACTCCCCTGAAAGCCATGGAAATTCAAACACATTCCTAATGCGTACGTGGAGGTCCTTAGCCCTAATACGGGATGGCGAGTTGCTATGTTGGATGAGCTGTAGCTGCTACTGAAATTTGGAATTGAGATTAATTTCTTGTCTCTTCCCACTAACTCCTTAAAAAGTTCACAATTCAGCAACCTGGTGTTCATTAGCAGATGTGTGGAAGTGGATACCAGGGGACAGAGAGCCTTGCATTGGAAAAGTGTGTTGCAGTTTGCACCTAATGAGAAGACTCTGGAGTGAGCAATTAGTATCTTTCATCAATGGCTTGGAGTTGTGTTTGCCTCTCCTCTTCTATTTTTGGAGAAGGTAGAGTGTCTTGCTTGGCACTACCCAGCCTCTCCTGTCTATAGGCAGGTTCTTGCCTGCGAGATCTTCCAAAGACACCTGAAGCTGTAAGAAGTACAAAATGAGGTAAATCTGAGACAAATGTAAGAAAAAAATATGGTGCTACCCCCACCACATTACTGTTCCTTCTTACTGCCTGGGAACCAGGGGAGGTTGGAGACTGATGTGCAAGTAGTTAATTTATAAACATAATTAGAAAAAAAAAAAGTCCTAAGGGAGAAAAAGTGAGAATAACTTATTTCCTTTAAAGAAGGAGAGGAGCTGCATACTCATTCTCCAAATGTAGGTCCCTCTTTTTATACTCTTGCTTACTGTGATTTTTTTTTTCCTGGAGAATGTCTTTGGGCTAAAAAGAGACTCTGCTTCAGGTCTGTGCTGCTTCCCTCTGCAGGTTTATAGTTTTCTTGAGCATGCAATATCAGAAGCTTTTATTAACAGAAACATTATTTGGGAGTATCCACAAGCACAGATCTTTTAAGACAGCTTTTAAAATGGTATCTTTAATGTTTCTACACCTGGTAATGAAATTTCAAATGGACTGAACCACTTCAAAGCTTGAAGTGCATCTCGCCGGATACCCTGCCAATTTTGCTCACAGATGTTTCTAAATCCAGTAGCTTCCACAGTGCTTTTGGTTCTTTGGTGATTAGCTCCAGTAATATAAAACTTCTACAGAAAATCTCTGAAGCAGTTTGCTTCTGTGCAGGTCTTCAGCGCGTCAACTTTTCATATGTCAGCATCTAAATGGATCAAAATTCTTGTTCATTCTTAAAGGAAAGAATGACCTGCTTCGCTTCACTGCAACGCTCGTTATTTGTGGAGCTCTGTCAGTTCTGCCAGGAATATTTACAAACCAAATCACATCTGCTTTGGCTACTATCAATCAACAGGTGATGAAAAAAGGATCATTGCATCTATTTACTAGAAACTAATTAGAGGGGCAATTAGAAGATTTATTGAATTTTCACCTGTACTTGTACTTTCTCTCTGCAGTTTTAATAATATCCTCTGGCTCTTCCTTTTCAACAAACAGGATAAGTGAAGGCTTATGAAAAAGATAGGATCAGCCTATGGGACTTTCCAGCACATTTTGTTTTCTGTTTAGCTACGTTATAATTGTGTTACCACACCAGCCATGTCACTGCACTGGGTGCTCTACAAACCCAAGTTATTGTCCTTTCTCAAAGGAAATGCCATCTAAATAGACAAAGGGGACAACGGATGAAAAGTGAGGACACAATTGTCCCCATCTCAGAGGTAGGAGAGCTGATGCATAAGGCGAATAAGGGTGTTCTTAAGCCAAATAGCGGGGCACTGTGCAGGTTTCTCAGCTAATTTTGCAATACTGTAGTCCAAACAAGCCCCAATTTAGGTCCATCCTTCAGCCCCATGTGTGGACCTGGGCAAAGAAATTCAGTTCCTTCAAACAGCTTGAAGCTTTCCCAGCTATGGTGCTCCTTCCCAGTCTTCTAGGTCTGGGCTTGGTGCTTGTAGAGTGAACTCGGGACTGTACAAATTAGTGTAACTCTGCCTTTAATGATCTGCCTTGATTGACTTGTATCTTCTTGAATACTGGTACAAGAATACATTAAAACCTGTGCTGGGGGGGATGGTATCAAACCCAGGTAAAAGTTTTGACCTAATGTCTCAATCTCAAGAACGTCCTCCTTATCCCTGTAGGAGAGCAGATGGTTTATTGGGTACAGTTTTCTATTTGTATGGGATTCCTGGTGTGTTTCAAAACGTTTGCTGCCCAAACAAGATCACAGGAAACAGAAATAAAAGAATCTAAACGCTAACATTTATAGGATATTATGCCCAAAAATTTTACCTACTAAATCTTGTGCAAGACAAAGCAGTTCACGCAGCCAGTGGGTTTCATGCTGTGGTGGCTCTTCCGTGGGGGATGTCCTGGCTGTTTGAGGTGGTGTCTTTTTGTCTCATACATAAACAGCAGATGCTCAGTTCTGATCAGCCGTCGGGAAGCATCAGCCTGACCTACTTAAGACTGAGACAAAACTCTAACTCCCTGCTGGTGTAAGTTGAACTACTGCGTTGAAAATTGCAGAGGGGCACGCATTTCCACCAGCAAAGGAATTGGCTCCTTGGCCAATCGTGGCGTGACTTGATAGTTT
The DNA here is from genome assembly GCA_028565335.1 of Limnodromus scolopaceus. Taxonomy (NCBI): domain Eukaryota; kingdom Metazoa; phylum Chordata; class Aves; order Charadriiformes; family Scolopacidae; genus Limnodromus; species Limnodromus scolopaceus. The sequence continues at coordinate 12,210,100 of JAOXNO010000003.1, forward strand.
AGGCAAGGTGGGAAGATCAAGAAAAATTACATGAAGTAAGGAATTTTGTAGCTGAACTTAACTCTTTATTGCTGGGCAGCTAAAACTGCCCATTAACATGTTTAATTTTTTTTTTTTAATTTATCACATTCACATGATAAATATTAAGTTCCAAGGATTCTGGTTGCTCACGGTGGGCATGGCCTGAACTGATGCCGTTTCCACTGACGTCAGCTGTCTCTGCATCAGCCACAAATGGCCTTTTTACAGGTATTCCAGTATTAGAAGCTGACATTCAGGCTGTGTGATTAGCCACCTAAATTACATGCTATTTTTTCCTGTTTTGTAATCGGATTACTGTAATATTAACAAATAAAAGCAGGAGCTGAGCAACAATAAAGCTTTAATATGTAATGAGCAGAGAGGGAAGAGAACAGCAGCAGGCAAGAGATTTAAAAATATAAAAATGCTAAACTGATTTGTTTCCTGTCCCCAGCTGGAGCATTGTGTTAACTCACGTTCACAGATCACAAGTCTCATGGTACAGCTTCCACTCCGAACGAGGAGGAAAGCTGAGACTCATAAACCAGGGAAAGTTAGACTTGCTGAATTTTGATTTCAAACTTCATGCACAGAGGGGGAAGCTGCTTCCTCTTTTTCCTTTTTCTTTTCCCTTAAGTTATTGACATTTTTGCATGAACACGTGCTTGATTTATACAGAGGGTATTCTCTTTTAGAAGTCTCACTTGATTAATACGCCCCGTGCCCGGCTGAGATGCAGCACCGCTGTCTGCTGTGCGAATCGCCACCGCTGCGTGGACCCACCTATTGGAGTGGGGAGGCTTTGCATGCAGTGAGCTTCCATCTCCGCATTTCTTCATGCTCACATGAACATCCTTGTAAGTGAATAAAAGCATTTTATGAAAACAAGCAAATTATGGAATGGGGTTTGACATCTGGCAGCCGTTATTCGCCTCTCTTTCCTTCTCTGTGATCAATCTGATTGACCAAGTGGCTGACACAGGTGGAGTTTCTCTGTTCTTGACGTTGTACAGGCAGCAGAGTGATCACCCTTGGCCCTGAATACTTGCAGTCTGGTGTGAGTGGACCTAAAACCACTTACTAAGGCATGGATGACACTTTATTGCTCATAACTTGACAATCTCGGAGCAAAGATGCTGAGATAGTTTTTTGGTGGGATTTTTACTGCCTCCCAAGGAATGTGCTCTTTCCACCATGGGAATGAATGATGGTGCTGGTAAATTGCTCCCATTTTTCATGGCTAAGCAGGGACTTTCCTATTCAGCAATTCCTGAATTAACAGTGAGGTTATTTACAGTCTTTAAAACAATAAGCATATACCCAAAAAGAGAAAAACTGTCCTGGTTAAATACTGGTCTGTGGATGTGTGTTGGTATAAGATCCTGTGTGCTACCTGCTGTCTAGTGACCTCAGTGATGATGTCTGAAATGCAGGACAGTTTCGTAGCCCAGGCAAAGGTGCAGGGAGGGGGGAGCAGCGGAGCTCTGCTCTCCCATGGCATCGGAGAGCTTCCCTCGGATGCGGGAGCACTGACTGAGCAGGATGAGGTGTGAATGAACTCTCCTAGGAGTAAAGACCTCTGTAAACTTCCTGGCCTACTGCACCATATGAAAAGTGTGTTTTCTTTGTTTTCCTCCAGTGCTGTAAACCCAGAAGCATATTTCTGCAGAAGCTCCAAGTGTTACTGATTTTCCACTTACCCAGTTCCCTGCTGTTGCAAAGGTCAGAGCAAAAGCATCCCCTTTCTTGCAGTGGCACGTTACAGTCTTCGTAAAACAAATAATATTGGAAAATATGTTGTGATCTGTGCCGGGGGAGGTGTTTCGTAGACCCTTTTGCATTGAATTTTTATTATGCTGTTGGTCTGCAGAAAATGGGGGATGGTGTTCAGGAAGATGGGCATAAGTAATGTCAAGGCAAGAAATACAGGAAGGACCTTGATGTCAGCTCTCACCAAGGTTTGTGAGAGATCAGCAGTGAATTCTGGATTTGAGTTCCCTCCTGTTGGCATGAATGAAGTTCCTCCATCATTTTCTTAGGAGGAATGGTTAATGTGTGGTATTGATTGTGTTAATTTAACAGTTTGCCAAATAGGGCTCATGATGAGATTTCCCACAAAACTTTCTCATGGGATGGACCTATGGTTTTTGGTATTGTTTTTTGTTTTAATAAACATTTCACGTTATTTAAAATGGCTTTCGTATTTCTGCTAAACAAAGCTTCAGCATAACTGGAAAGGGTTGAGAATTGAAGAGGGCTGATGCATTATCAAAGAGTTGCAACAAGAGGAGACAGCAGGAGAAAAGCTAAACTATTTGACATAGACCTGCCATACAGATCAGTGCAGTTGCAGGAACTGAGATTTCTATTAACTTAATGAGCATTGCATTGGTCTGTGTTTGTTATAGATTATTTTTCCACGGTCCTTTGTATTAGTTATTAAAGTCTCTCTCCGCAGGCAGCCTGCTTTATCTTGGTTCGGTGCCTATCCAGTAGAGGCTAGTTTCCAGAAGCAGGAGAAGGTAACAGACCACTTAAAGTGGATCTTGCATTATAATCTCTTAAATGAGATAATTTAACAGAATATTGATCCCCACATTGTTAACTTATTGTGGCCTATTGAATATGAAGCACTGGAAGGCTGTAATTTAGTTGGAGAATTCTTCCAACAGACTGTCATTTCTTTTCTGGTCTTGCTGACAAAATGAGCTCAATAGAAATATTTCTAACTTGGATTATGTAGGCTGGTGGCTCATAAGTCATCAGGCCTGGTTTTATTTTCAATGTAGAAATGACTAAACATAAGACTTCTGATATTTTCAACTTTACAGCAGCTGTTGCAGTTTTCTCCTTTATTGCTAAGGTCTTCTGATATTTAAATGTGAGGATGTTACAAACCCTTTCCTTCAGAAGCATCTTTCCTGTGGTGTCGTGAATGCTGGGCCACTGTTGATAACTGTGCAGTGAAAACACTGCATAGTTAATTTATTTAAAATGAAATTTTAAAGACTTCATTTTATTGGTCTTGCTTTTTAATGTAATGCGATTTGGTAGAATAAGAGATAATCTATCGACACTGCTGCAGATTTCTGAAACGTGGATGCTTTTTATCTTCCAGGATTTAATTTAAGTTTGATTTAAAACATTAAAACATGTTCCCAATTCCTCCTCCCCACCCACAGAAGTCCGATTTCTATTTTTATCATCAGAGTACGATTTCAATAGTTAAAACTATCAAGAAATTAAGGAATATTTTCACTATTAGTATGTAAAACAGAAGGTAACAGCTTTCTAAACTCGATGTGCTGGGATTATGGGAGAATTTATGCCTGTTTTTCTTCTTGATATATAAAATAACTTGATTTTTAAAAAGTATTACCATTTTGTCCAGAGAAATCATGTCTTTTCTTTCCTTAGAGGACAGATGTTATAGTATTGTGATCACAAATGGATCTTAATCCTAAAGAGATGAGAGAGGAAAAGATATTTCATGCTTTTGTAAATAGCTGATTTGGATAAATAAGCATTTGTTCTCACTGAAAGATTCAGCAATTAATTTTCTATTTATTAAAAAGATGAAAAAAATCTCATGTAAGAAGATGTCTAGTCTTCCAACAAGTTCTTTAGGAACAGCAGCAAAAATGCAGTTTGGAGGTCTTAATGCTGTTCTAAGATTAAAACTGTCAAATTATAAATGCATCCTTTAATGATACTTTAAAACATTACAGAGAAGCAAAGAGGTAAGCTTCATTTTTAGTTTCTCAGTGACCTTTTATTCCCGATCTTACCTGGAACATCTAATTAGGGTTTTTTCAGTTGTTAAGACAAGTTTTTTAGTTATGCAAAATTTAATACAGGAATCTAGTAACTGAGGAATTTAACTGGAGATGGATTCAATCATTTTTGAGGTGTCCTGGCTAAATTCTATATCATGGTGACTCTCCAACCTTTTCACTTGCCAACAACGTTTTCTGTATTTCAGGGGAATTGCTCCTAATTTCAAAACCCCAGCAATGTTCTGAAATTTCAGAGGGCCGTGTATCAACCCAATACAATGGTGTGTTGTGATTGCTGGAAAATGATTATGGAGGAGGAAATGATATGCAATAATGACCTCATAGAAGAAAAAAGCTCAGCAGTCCCAGGCAGGAAGCAGCAAACCCTCTGGAGAACTTTAATACCTCTTGGCCTTCTTTAATGAAATCCAGTCATGTCAATAGCAGATAAATGCTCCACATGGAGCAGGGCATAATGCTGAGGAGATGGGTCTTTAAACCCAGCACGACACTGGAGACAGCTACTGGGCATTTGTGATATTATTGGTAAATATTTAAAGAAGTGTATAATATATGTTAATGTTATTTCACTTTTCTTATATAATACTTTCTTACAAGAAAAGCAAAGTCACTGTTTCTGATCCCCGTAGCATCATGCAATCTAAGAGAAGCCAGCTGGCTGTTCAGCTAGAGGAAAGTTGCTAGCAGGGGTTTCATCCATCCACCAGCACCAACCAAGACGTATCAGGAGAAATAAATACATTATTAATATATAGGAATATTAATTATCATGTCTTTGTTTTGACTTGACGCCAAACTCAAGACTTTCTGCAAAGAACACTTTACTGTTTCCCAGTAAATCGGGTGCTTTAACTGAAGCATCTTAGATGGTCACAACAGCTCTGCTAGTTCATGGGCAGACTAAAGCGAGACCGTAACCATGACTCCCACATATAAAGAGTACTTTGTAATGAAATTTCATTTCATGCATACAGCGTGCTGGAGGTTTAAGTTACCTTTTTAATCATTGCTTTGATTTAATTGTTAATCTTATACCCACAGAAAAAAGAGAAAAAAAAAAGCCACTCTCCTCTTTCATTTGCGCCATGGCCATATTCTCAGGCTGTTTCTCATTGTGTCTGTTCACGACAGACGGGATCGTCCCCGGAGCGAGCCCTCAGAAGCCACCTGCATCACAAAACGAGTGAATGGAGCTCAAGCAGTCTAATCTTTCTAATAACTTTTCAGTATCAGGGACAGGAGAATCTGTAAAGATATCGATCCAGCAGGATGGTACATTATTAACTTGCAGTGATGGCCTTTGTGAGTGACAAGATAGTTGTAATAAGCAAATGCTTATCAGCGATCAGCAGGATGGAGGAAAGAGACATCAGGACCAACAGCCTGGCCCCAGCCAGGAAATGGGATTTCGGCCCCTATTCCCATAAGGTCCATTATGGGGATGTGTCACATATTATGTACTGTGAACGCTGTAGCTTGGGCACAGGTATTTACTTTCTATGCCGGAGTATCTCTGTACAGTGATAAATGTAGATGGATATGACATTATCGTCTACAACTGCTTTACCTTGGTAACTGCTCCTACGCCACTTATAGGATCCCTTTTTCCAGCTGATGTGGCCTTTTCTAATTCCTGGCTTTGTTCTCGATTTAGATCCTCTAATATTATTATTATTTTTTGGGGGGGGGAACACAAGAGTTGTTTCCCTTTGAATCTGAGAAGTGATTGCCTCCAGTTTCATGTTTCCTCGGGGTGTTCTGTACCTTTGTTCCTTGTAAAATGAGGAAAGAAAATACAACAAAAATCTATTTGGAACAACATAAGAGACATTGTCCACATGACCCCTGTAAAGATGGCAATGTTTCAATCTGAAATGTATTGCGGCCTATAAAAATTATGAACAGGTGAACTACGCCTGTAGAACTGTGTGCCACCTGTGCATGCAGTAGTAAATGTTGACCTCCTTACTCTGTAAAGATAAGAATTTCAGCTGTATTCATGGACGGTGAGGGATGATGTGCTCATAACCACATCCCTGTAATAGGGAGCACACAGTTCACATTGAGCCTTCTGCGCCGGAGCCCTCTCCCTGTCGTGGAGCTCTCAGATGCTGTCATAGCACAAGGCACCCTTTTACACGTGCAAACTGTGCACAAACTACAGAAATGGAAGTCAGAATTTATGGGAACTAGTAATAAAAGGGAAATAGAGATGGTAGTTAATCATCCATTTATTCAACTTGGATAATTCCAGTAGCTGAAGATGTGTTCTACAGCTGGCGTGAATCAAGAACTGCATTGTCTTTGGAGAGCGTTTACACTAACTGTGGAGCTAATTAAGGAAATTTAACTCTTACCTCAGCTAGCAACTGTAAATCAGGAGCTCAGTTCTGTCGCCGGTTGCTGTCATGTAGCCTCATCTTAAAAAAGGGTGTTTGCTTTGGTCTAAATGAAGGAGGCTTCTCTGGGGGGAAACCTGGCTGCGTGAGTTGAGGGGTTCCACAAAGAGCTGAGCTGAGCGACCTCCTGGGGGAAGGAGCGTGGAGCTGCAGCCTCTCTGCTAGGAAGTTCTGTCCATGATGGTGAGTTTAATGGTATCAAAGTGTACCGATCACCAATAGCAAGGGTCTTGTAAAACAGATGCTGCTAGTCAGAATGTTTGGGGAAAATGAAGGTTTGGTGAGAGCTTGCTAAATTAACAAATATTTATTATTTGCTTTCCCCACTGCCACTAATTTTCCTTCCCCTGGTTATAAATATGCAGGTAATAATAATTTTCTGCATCCGAGGATGGAATAATTAGTAGCCTGAAGGCAGATTTCAGGGCTTGGAATAACAGGACCTGGCTCCCAGGCCGGAGTAGCCAACTGCCAGCGTGGGAGTGATTTATTTCTGCAGAGCAAGGCCCTTTCCGTGGGCTCGCTGTGTTTGCAGAGAGAAGGATGCACTGATGGTACCCAATCTCACCCCGTGTCCTGCCCTTTTCTCACGTGCCCCATGTCTCCCAAACAGTTGTGCATTACACTTAGAGGTGAGAATTGCCCCAGCGTGTGTGTTTAGCAATAAGAGTACACGTGTGCTATTAATCTTGTTATTTTGGTACATTAATACACTGAGTAAGATAATCTTTCAAACTCACTGAAAAATACTGAGTAAATCCTAGGTAAGGAGCAAGTGTGGGTGTGCCATGGCTCTGACATTTTCTCCAGTCTCTGGCATTTTGTCCATTTCTATATATCATCACCATGACTACAGTGGTAACGTCTAAGAGAACTCCAATGTAAATCTGACAGCACCTCCTTAGTGGTACTTAAAATCGTGTAATTAAGTAAGAAAAGGCTGCTGATTGAGGAGGTTAGAGCTGCCTTGCAGAAGATTACAGCACATTTCATGATTAACAATCAGAACATTCTTTTCCAAACCTCTACCTAATTTAGCAGACTAAGGTTTCAGCTGAGAAACAAGACTCTGCTCTTAATGCTGGGAAGAGGAGGGAGAACGGTAATTTCCCACCATTTTCACTGCTTTCCTGGTGTTTACTCCAGTGTCAGTCTTCGTTCTAATTTTGCTCTCCCGGTTAACTGACTGAAGTGAAGTACTGAAAAGGCAAAAAGGTCAAGGCTGTTGATCATTGCACTATAATTCACTTCAGTCTCTTGGCGGTTTATAATTAGGATGAAGGAATAGTATAAAAACAACTCATTTAAGTGACAAAAACTCTGCAGCCATCAGTTAATGTGCCAAAATTAATCTTTTCTCTTTGCGTCCCTAAAATTATAGGTTAGTTTCAGCGATAAACTTGTGTTTACTTACTGGGAAACACATTTCTGTGAAACTGTATAGTTAAACTGTTTGCGAGAAAGAAAATGAATTCATATGTGGCATATAGGGATATTATTTAGAGTTTTAAATAGAATATGTTTTTATTGTCCATGAATAATTTAAGGCAGATCATAGCGATGGAAAGGGGTCCTGATAGACAATTCCTGTGTTAAATTCTCCAGGGTGTAATGGAATTTTCTTGTGAAATCTGATGGTTTTGAGACCAGTCTCAGTAAGAGGACAGTGACGCTGGCAAAGAAATTCAATTTCTCTTCCCCCTCCCTGCCTGCACAGACATTTACTGATGGGACCTAGGGGAACCTGTAGTTTGTAGACAAAGAGAGGTCTTCTAGGGGGATCTTTGATGTGACATTGTGGCAGGGGTAAGTAAGGTCCTTAACCAACGACACAGTTTTGTGCCAGATACTTTTATCTTCCTTTCTGTCACTTTTTGATATATTATTGATTGTGTTGTTCTGGCCGCATTCCCTAGGCTTTGTTGTCTTCTTTTACATATCTGTAAAAGAAAGTAAATATATAAATTGCCTACCTTTTTTTCTTGGCAGCCCTCGAGAAAAACTTTGCTACTTCTTAACTCTCGTTGCCTTCCATGATAACTTCAGTTGGCATCAACCCTCAGATTTCTCCGGGGAGTGTATAGCTTTTCCTCCATCACTTGGTAGAGTGTCCGTATGTTGTGAGTTACGGACAGAGGGAATGTTCCTGTTGTCTGATTCCTTTCTGTACATCCCAACTGAAAACTGAGGGGGCGGGGGGGGGCACATTTGGAGGCTATGTATATTATGTAGATGTGTGCTAAGGACTGGAGAGAAGCTGAAAGTGTTTCCTGTAAGGTTTATAAAAAATGCCTTCTATTTTCTAACAGCAATATTTCACAGAATAAACACCAACTGTGTACAGGAGCAAAAGCCCTGAGAAAAAGGGGAGGCAAAACTCACACAGCTGTGGAATTGACACTTCTTGCCCCTCGGCCCCCTGAGGGAACAGGTTTTGTACACTGATGTTGTCTTATGTTTGTGATGAGTTCTCATTTCAGTTACTACTTCTTTTGGCTCCACCATGCACAATTTTTTCAATATTTTAGGGATTTTTACTTTCACATGGTGTTTAATAATTGTGAACAGTCTTGGAGAGAACCAGTGAGTTTTCCCCCCGCAGGCCGTGCAGTACGGTACAGAGTGACATTCCCAACTCCTTTAAAAATGGGAAATGCACTGTGTTAACATCTTTATTCTCCTATTGCAAAATTCAGGATGCTTTGTGGAGAAAATTAAAATTACAGAATACATTCCTGATCCTAGAGGCCTAGTTTGAGTGTAAATATTGTTGAAAAAGTCCTGTATCTAAGTCTGCATATCCCAGTTGTGGAAAAGATGATGATGAATCTGACTTTTTCTTAAAAACTCTTGGGGAAGTGCTGGCATAGATATCATTATTAGCATATGTTAAACCAGAGCAAAAAAATACTCTTTACATAAGCAGCTACTGCTGGAGTGATCAAATATCTCCAGCGCTGCGGGTCAGAATGTGCCAATTAACACGAATATTCAAGTACTAAATCACTCCCAATGAAAGGCAAAAGGTTTACAGAAAATGTGGGCTCTGTCATGTATCTATCCACCAGCCGAGCTAAATGGCAAGCTGATACACAGTCCGAAGGAATTATTGACTCAAAGGATAAGAACATGAAGTAGGCATTTTAAATTCAAGTCTGCAATTAACTTACCTCAAAATGATGTTATGGGATTTATGTTACCAGAGGGTTGTTGGGATGAAAAACTGAAATTTTGCTACTGAGCAGGCATCATTCAGGTACATAGTTAATCTGAAGAGCAAAAGACTTCAGTGTTTAGAATTCAGGTGCTTGTAATAAAATAAAGGAAAAGAAGCCACAAAATAGGGTACGTACTACGTGTTATCTAATTTTTTGTGCTTTGAGAAGGTAAGAGGAACCACTGTGTCTTGTCAAGTTAAAGCAACAGAATGAAGATTTTTGCAGAAAGCTCTTTGCTGCGAACAAGCCCATACTTCTAACGTAGATATAGATATGGATCTACCTCCAGATTATGCAAGTTCCTCTAGTATGAGAATTTCAGTCCCTTTTAGAGCAGAAAAACCTGGTGCTTCTGTCTGCTATTTGGATTACTCTGTGCAGCTGTAACTCTGTTCCCGTGTATGATACAGGCTTTAACTTCAGCATATACTATTTAATCCTCTTTCATTCCCTGTGTTGTGTTTATTGGCACCATTTGATACGCATCCTTCTCTTCCTCATTCAGAGAGATAAACATCAGGGAATCTGAATATACCTCACCGTTACTGCAAGGGGGAATTGAGCCCTGGTGCCTCTGCTGCCTCGGTCTCTGTAGGAGGATGAAGGGCAGCAGATGCAAGCCATGTTGCACACAAATGAGAAGCAAACGAGATGCAAGTTTCAGGGTTAAGGAGGTGGTGTTGAGGTCCCTTTGCTTAACAACCCGAAAGGGGGGTGTGCAAGGTGTTAAATGAACTCTGCTGTGGAGCACACCTTTCTCAGTGGTGTAACCACCTACCTCATTTAATGAGCTATGGGAGGCCAAGGGGCTGTAGAACGCCTTTCCCACCCAGCTGGGTGTTCCGAGGCTGGTAAGAGAAATGCTCGTGCCCTCAGACCTCTCAGCAGAATTTTCTGCAGTCTATCCAGGCACACAGCCTGTGATTTGATTACTGCGTTTCCAGCAGGGTTTCTTTCAAAGTGTGTATTTGTAGCTGTGGAGAAGACTCTATTGGAATGACTACCGTTGGTTTTGTAAAGCAGATTAAATTTAGGTTCCAACCAGGAAATCATTTGGAGTCACGCAAATGGTTTTGGAGTGTGCAATGGTTTCGCGTGTTAGTTATACATGTGCAAAAAATCCTTTATTTACTCAAGGCTTTAATATAAGTCAGGTCAGAAAAAGCAGTTGTAACAACGTTTTGTATTCTTGCTCATGGCATCTACTTTCTATGTATGTTTGCATTCCCACCTGTACCTGAGAAGTGTTGGATGAAAATTGGACTTCTCAGAATATGGGGAAAGCTGTAATATTGCACAATTTTCCCATACAATGACCTTCTTTGCATCCTGCAAAACAAATTATCTTCAAACTCTAGCCTTATTTCAGGCCACTGAAGGTGCATGAACCTGTAATGTTTTTCCCAATGTTGCTGCCTTAGTGATATTATCCCAGAGTTTAGAAATCTTGATATTTTCAGAATTGAAAATTGCAGTGTTCTGTTTCACATGTGTTGAAATGTTGCATTGCCACAGCAGTAAATAGCTCTTTGCAGTTTTTAAACAAGATGTGAATTCGGAGGTGTTTCTATGGTACTTCTGGTTTGATTAGTCAGAATTATCCAACACAAAAAGTGTTCTGCCAGGAAGTTTTTGATGGCCCAGTTCTGCAGTCCTTTAAGTATAATTTTTCATTCATCTGACTCGTGCCAGCCCTGCAGTCTAATCCTCAGATTTGTGCATCTCACGCCCGAGTGCCTGTCTTTGAAGTATTTTTATTTCCAGATGGGATGTCAGCCTGGCTGTCCTGCGGTTCCTAGGTCAATTGGTGAGAAAAGTGATTTCTGACCTATAGGTGCGTCTCTCAGAAGAATAGCACGGGGAGTAGGGAAGTAGGGAATGTGATTTTAAGCTATTTTTAGGCTTCTAGAACTACTTTCCTGACTGGAAGTCAGAATAACCCTGAACATGATGGCTCCAGTCCCAAAAGTGCTTCATCCTCCTTCTGTTTCTTTCATGACGCTCATGAGGGGATGGCCACGGTCGTTTCTCCGGCCCTATCCCTCTGTGGGATATCCTTTGTGGCTGAGTGAATCCTGAGAACAAATCAAGGCCTCATTATAGCCAAAGTATTGAAGTTTTGCTAGAAACCTGATCCCCAAATCGTCATCCTCATTCAACCAAACCTAATCTGCTACAGTATTTTCAAGGTTCGTATCTCAGTTGTATTCTGAATTGTTTCTCTAGGTATTTTCTAAATATTGCTACAGATAGTTAGCTCTGAAATGCGCATGAAATAACTCTTGTGGAATAGATGGTGGAACTTTAAGTATTATATGCCCATTTGACTCATGTTTTTATGTAGAACAGCTCACAGGGTATTCTTTTGGTTTTTTAATTATTCCTAGCCACTTTTCAGTGTGCTTTAAACAGTGTACTTGTGTAAGGCGTGTGTGGAATAATATGTTCCAGAAAGAGTGTATGGACTTGGACACTTGCGCGAACAAAACAAAAGCTTCTGAAAATGTACAAAAATCCACGTATGTTGAAAGGCAGAGTCAGAACTGAGAACCGAGCCACAGACACTGTTAGGGGATGCTCAGACACTGTAAGGGATGCTCAGATATTTTTTTTTATAGCTATGAATTTCTGAAATTTATTTAAATTGATATGAAATCCGTAGCATTTATAGTTAGAGGCTTTGTTGATCCTTGAAATGGTGATGTTCTGTAGCTTTTTACTCATCCAGAAATAGCTGAAGTGGCTTTCTGGGTACAAATACCGGTCATCTGTATGCTTATGGACAGTCTTTCCTGCTTCGATGAAAGTTTATGGCTGCTGACCCGATTGTACAGCTTCCAAGTGAACAGAGTATACATATTTTTTTCTAGTATAGGGTGTCTCCTTTACATATGCTTGCTAGAGAGAAAAAGAAAAATGTCTTTTAGTCTGTGGCTGCAGAGAATGACCAGACCAGAAGTTCTTGCCCATTGGCTGAGTGGCTGGAACTCTGCACTGCCTTCATTGAATGAAATGTGTTAATCTGCTACTTGTTCAGTTGGGTGGCTCTATGCTGAGAAGGAAAACACAACAGTTGCATTTCTTTAGGGCTTTCCCCATAGGTGTTCACCAGTTAAAGTGTTTTAAATCAACAGTTTCCTTGACTTTGCTGTGATCCCAATGTTACTAATATCTAATAGATGATCTCTATGGTCCCTTCCAACTGTAATGTCATCTTCACCTCCCCCCCCTATCATAGACCCATCATATTTAGGTTATAAATCTGATACTTAAGGGATTTTTATGGTGCTATGTAGTAGTGCAAGCAAAATGGCGTAGCATCTCCTCTTTCTTGTGGATCCCTTGTGGAGCTGAATTGATCATATTTTAGTTGGGACTCTGCTTTGTGATCACATGTCCACAGTGATCTACCATCTAGCTTTTCTTTAGCTCACCAGCAGATTACCTATCAGTCAGAATTTCCTCTAAAAATGTCTATTATTTTGTTGTACTATGATTTATGTTGTACTCTGTTTACTTTTTTATTTTAGTGATCTCTCTTGGGTTCAGCATGTCTTATGTCATTTCAAGATACTACATTTGTTCTGTTAGTTGCTGGACTTCCACTCCCAGCTCCATTTTTTAATATATATTTTTATCAACAGGTCATTAACCTCTTCTTCTTGTCGTTAATCATTGCAAGTATAAATCTTAAGCAAGTTTTATGTAATTTTTGCAAGCAGTTACAGCTGCAGAAGGAAGCAAAGTACTCCTTTCCTCCTAAATTTTGCCTATATTCCACGTATTTTAATTAGTGACATCATTTATCTGATTGAAAGTCTGATACATTATGTTTAAAAAGGCACATAATAAGCTTTGCCTTTTGCAGTTTAGCTGCTGATTCCAGTGGCAGAGCTGTAGGGTTGTTCCTTGCAGTGGAGTTATGGCTAGAAACAGCATCCCAGCCTCCAGTTTGTTCTGGGAGGTCTGTGTCACCAGCAAGGTCCAACCTGTCTGGTTTTAGATGGGATATTAGCACGTTGTTTGCGTCCACGGCTAACTGGATGTGATACGTTCTGCGTCCGGTTCTGCCTGGGAAAATCTAACATCACAGTTCCAGAAATCAGGCAACACTCTTCCAGCAATTCATATTTCTACTCCCTCTTTTCCCATAAGTTGGAAATTAAATGATATTTCCTTTCTTTATTTTTTTACCCACCAAAGTAGGTCTTCCCAAAACCTCATTAGTTGTTGCATCTGCTGTGTCTCTAGGAAGTGCTTAACTTTTCTAAGCCCTGGAGGCTCATCTCCAGTAGTTCTCATTTGTTCTGAGAAGGGAATACCAGGTAGGACTGGGAATGGAGACACTTTGCCAACTTCTTTGGATTTGCAAAACTGTGGGTAGTCAGTGATTCATGCTGAGAAAGCAGGACAAGCTGCTGGTGTGGCTTCCCCTGGCCACACCTGCCCTTGCAGCCAGCACCAGGGATGCTTTGCCTGGTTTAATTGATTTTTGAGCTTCCTGCTTCAGCTGATGTCTCCTTCGTCATCTCTGTAAGGGCTCTGCAGACTTACATTAAAAACATGTAAATAGGTTGTTAGTGTACTAAAATTGCACTGAAAGGGGGATGATTTGACTCCATGAAGACATTTTGCATCCCTTCACTTGACTCCTACTTAAGGGCAAACTGCTGCAGACTTTTTTGGGGACCAAGTACATACAGAGACTTGAAAGATCTTGGCAACAGCAAAGCAGGAAACTGTGGTTTCCTTATGAACGACCTTTCATTACGCTCCCCGTGTAGCCTCAGCCCGGCCCTCTCCATACTGTTATTTTAGCCAGGTGTTAGCAAGAGAAACCCTTTCTTATTGCTAAATGGCTATTTCCAACCACCACCATCAAGTCAAGACAGTGGGTGGTTTTCTGCATGAGTTTCGTGAGGGCTGGTGAAGCTGTTCAGGAATAAAAAAAAACCCAGCAGCCACCTGGGTTTCTTTTTATCAACCTTTCCTGGTAACTTTTTAGTGATAATCTGAAAGAAAACTTTCTGAAGGGTCAGAAATATTGAATTAAAGAGATAATACTGTAGTAGGTTTTTGATTACAATCTAGCATAGAAGTGAAAGGAGCATTGTCTGAAGTTATTGTCAGAATTTCAATTCCCTTTCCCCAAAATGTCTCATTAAAATCACGCTAGACTTTTGGGTTACCATGCAGTTTTTTCCCCCAAAAGTCCCAGCCTCCTGTGAGTGTTCCTGTGGGGATGCGATCGCAGAGCCGTAGCCTGGGTTTGCATCTTGTGGGGGCAGGACTCGGTGCTGCCGTGGGAGGATTAGATGGTAAAGCCAAATCATCTGCCTGTGCGGAGGATGCTCTCCTACACCTTTTGTACGTGAATGGTTTGGGCAATTGGCAGGAGATAAAGATTTAATAACCTTTCAGAGGCAGTTATTTAGAGGGTTGGTAATAATACTCATAAGTTTGTGAAGTAAAATGGCTCGTAAAAAGGCAGAGTTTCAAAACTTTTTAAAAGAGTTGTGTTTTTTGTCCTGCATCTCTGTACAGTCACGTGGCAGGATGCCCTGAGTCAGGGTATGGTCCAGAACCAGCTGGAAGCTGCACCACCAGAGCTCTTGCGAGGGATTGGAGGGTAGCAGTATTGTGTGCGCTGAAAAGGTTGAGGGAAGCATCAAAACTGTAGGGATTGCTGAGCAAACCGAAACGCCAGGGCTGCCGTACTCGCTTGTCACTAGAAGAGCAGTTTCGGCCTGTACATAGTGATTTTTCATACTGGCTTGGTAAAATATGTTTCCCCAAAAGTGTTGCCCATGAAAAAAACCCCACATTTGTAAACGTTACAGAGCAGGAATGCCCTTCCCTGAAGTGCCCTGTGTCTGTTTCTCCAAGAGAGTGTGTCCAGAGTCAGTTTGATACAACTTCATAGCTTTACCTAAATTCCTAAACGGCTCACGTGGCCTTTGCTATGAGAGAAGTGTAAAGATGAGGGATGAGTTAATCAGCGAGTTGCAAATTTACGTTTAATCGATAACATCCTTAATAAGTACATGTTATCAAAGCCAAACCCATAAATTGCTGTGCTATCCCCCATTACTATGTACAGCAATCAACATTTGCGGTGTTAATAAAATAGATTGAAATTTTATTATCATGTCTTGAAATAAGCTTGCATTCACCTTTGGCTTGAGCTATTTCTATTGTCTTCAATTGATATGATAATGGAGACTCTTTTCAAGGCCTTTGCATCAGACTTTTATTTCAGATTGGAAGGTGAATTTAATTGACACTTTCCTGATACTCAGACTTGCCTCATCCACGTGGCTTACAGATGAATTTTCAATTCAATTTCAACCTCAAATGGGAACAGCCACAAATCCAAATACCTTGCTGAAGCTGCACAAAATGAATTATGTGGGTAACAATATTTCATCAGACTTGGAACTCAGCTGTGTTTTGTCCACAGCAGTAAAACTGTGTAAATGAATTGCTAAGTCACTGTAATATTAATGACTTGTATCTCATCCTTTAACAGCGGGATGACAGGGGAACAGAGGAGAGAATTGCCTCTCACCTTGGTGGAATTTTTCTTTCATTTAAGCCTAAAAATATTAAAAAAAAATAAAATATATATATATACTTCATAGCATTAAGTAATTTCAAATATTTTCTATCAAAGTTTTTTGTAGAATATGAGAGAGCAATAGGATTTGGGGGAACAGCCTCGGCACCTGGGGATCTGTCTCCTTCCTTGATGTAAGATTCTTTTGTATTGGATTACCAGTGGAGTAACCGGTGGAGCCTGGTGAGGGTCAGACGTGGCAGCAAACCAGACTCCTTGAGCTAAACTCGCTGCCGTTTGCCCATTAAAACCTGTTAAAAAGCAGCCAGGAGCAGCCAGGCTGTTCCCAACGAGGGGGTCACCAATGCTGCAGGAGCCAGGAGATTGCCCAGGCTGGGATAACCGCCTCTTCTAAATGGTTTTTGTTTTCTTGGGGTGGGTTGTTGTTGGTGGTGGTATATCAAGAGTTGGACTTGTGGAGTGGAGCCTCAGCTGGGCTTCCGAACAGCTCCTCTTTTGGCTCTATTGCCAGTGTGGGAAGAAACCTTGGGGTGGTCTGGAACAGCATCTCCCTCATGGTGAATATTTCTGAATTTCAGAAGGGTGGGAAGGAGGAACCACATGGGAGAAAACCAGTAGAATACAAGACCCAGCCTTGCTTGCCCAGGTTTGGGGCAGAAAGCACCCCCTTCTTTGTGGCAATGGGGACGATTCCTGTGGGCAAGGGGGAGCAGGAGGCTGTGCCCTCCTTGCTGTGTAATCTGCAGTGAGAAAAGCAAAGAAAGGGCCTGGCAGGGCTGAGTTCCTGAGTGCTTTGGCTGAGGAGTCTCCCAAGTGACCCCATGGTGAGAACTAGTCCCCTCTGGGCTTCTGCTCCCCAGATTTTCTGTTCTTTGTGGGCTTTATTCAAACCCTGTGATTGCTCCTGGCCAGAGTGGCCTTTGGGTCATTGTTCAGGGTCTCTCACAACCTTTGTGTTCAGTCAGAGGCTTTGGTCAGCTCTGCCACAATGGGCTGTCTTGGCCATGAACACCAACCCCCTTTTTCTGTGTTTATTGTCCTTTAATTTCTCCTGCTCCAGCCAGCTGTCCCCAGTCACTCCCATTAGCGCTACAATTCCTCCCTGCTTCGAGCAGCTTTGAAGGATAAGCTTCAGAAACAAGGTTAAAAAAAAAAAAAAAAGGAAAAAAAGAAAAGACAATAATAAATCCCATCCCCCAGTATTTTAAAGCATTTTGGTCTTCTGTTTTTTAACTGCAGTTTCAGGTCATTGTGATGAACTAGGCTGGAATACCTGCGTGTAGGCTGGAATAGTCAGAAACTCCACACATTAGCTTTCACCTGCTTCTTCCCACGCTAACGGCAGAGGAAGTGTTAGCGGTGGTTTCTGGGGGAGCAGAGCTGAGTCCAGACTCTGAGCTTTTGAAATTTGTGTCATTAAACCCCTCCTTGGGGCATACGCGCTGGATCTTAGGAGTCTGCCTTATTGTAGTCAGCTCACTCAGCAGCTTGATGTCTATGTCTTGTGCAGCGAGCGGCTTGCTATGACAAGCAAGAATACTGTTGCAAAGATGGTTTCCTTTAGCTACATCTTTCAAAACCTTGTATCATCAATAATCATTTCTTCCTGTTTTTTCTGATCAGCCCTAAATTCAATAAGGCTTCTGTGGGAGCCAGTCTGACCAGCACGTGATTCTGTACCAGGCAAATCTCAGTTGCTGTCTGCGCATCCCTTTCCCAAACCATTTCCTGGATTAACTGAAATTGTTTGGGTTGAAATTGTTTGAGAATACAGCTTAAGAATTTCTAGAAAATCTATGATCGACATTTTCTTGGTACTCCATGAAAATATTTCATCACTAGATTCCCAGCCAGTATTTCTAAGGACCGTGTACATCATTGTGATGTAGCAGCAACAGAGAGTTTTGAATGTGATGCAAACTCTGGGCTGGTAGCAGAAAAAGACGATCTTACTTATAAATGTTAAACTCCAAGTATTTTCAGCTCTCGCCTTATAAACTTACACTGGCAGCTAAGCGGATTGCAGTTGTGTAAATGAAGATGTATTCAACCCAGTTTGGTTTCTGTCAGCCCACTTATCACACAACCTGAGGGCATAGATGAGAGTATTCAAATATGATGTAGGGGATGTCATTCTAAATCTGGAATTTGCAGTGGGAATCCTGCTGCCACCTGCTGTCAGCCAAGAAATTGGTTGTTTCTCTTTGCGGCACACACAAAATTGTGATTCTGACTTATTTTTAAAAAGTTAAAACTTTTAATTTCCAAATTTTTACTTATGCTAACCATCAAATTTCAAGCTCTTTGCATTTTCTCCCTCAAGATGACATTAGTTTCATAACTTCCATTTCTAATTTGTTTTCTTATCATAACAGGTCTGTTGAACATCTGTTTGGCATTTCATTTTTAATATTTCCATAAAATGCAAGTGTGGGTAAATTGCAGGGTGTTATGTTGATGGCTTGCATTTATTGTGGGCGGGATTCGGGGAAGTGGAAGGCTCATCAGCAAGTGAATTTGAGTATATGATTTTGTATCCCAAAGCATTTAAACATGGACTTTAAAGCAGACAGATGTTGATATAGATGGAGCACTTTGAACGTGACTCAGAAATGTTTCCATCTGCAGTTCTGTTCCGGGCTGGAGCATCGGCAGAGCGAGCGTGGGAGCCTCTGGGGTAGAAGGACGAGCGGCTGTTGCGATGAGCAAGGTGTCGTGTCAAGTTTTCAGCAGCAGGTAGTTGATGTGTGAGCCAAAGGGTAACTCTGGTACCTTTTATTTTAGGCATCAGGTTAAAGTGGGAATAGGAATCTGTGCAGACGCAGCTGAGAGCACCTGAGCTGACCAACTGCAGAGGGTACTGACAGAACTTTTAAGTTCCACTTTCAAAGGTGATCCTGGTGACTTTGCCTGTTTATAAAGGTCTTGGGTGAATTGTATGAGTGTAGATATACTTTCAAAACTCTCCTACACTTGGACCAGTTATGCTGCTATAAAAGTTTGTCCAGGAGGTGCAGGTTCCCTGAACAGGCATAAGCTGTAACAACTAAGAACTTCATGCTAGAGCTCTGCTATAGCTTCACTTATGTGGTTACAAACCACATCTTTCTAACCCAAACTGGGAGACAGTAGTGGTTTTAAACCTAAACCAAGTCTAGCTATATCAAAATTAAGATTCCTGGACTCTGCTTTCACTTGTTTTTGAAAATAGAAGTTACATTCCTCAGGCCTTTAAGTAATTTTGTAATTGTCACCTGAGGTCAGTAAATCTGCAGGGTAACATAGCCCCGGGTTTCCTTACAGTCCAGCACTAGTGGGACACAAAGGCAATTGGAGCTGGTCAGAATTTCTTTCCCTGCCTGTCTTTCTTATGGAAAAGTGATTCTGCCCAAATCCCACTTTCCTGACAAAACAATGATAAATAGCACAAGAAAGCTCTGCAGGCTCTTAGGAGAGGGAAAATGTTTAGATAAACTTTAGGTAATTTTTGGCAGTGGTCCGAATACCATGAAAAGCTCCACAGCATTCCTGATGAAACCCTCTGTCAGTTATCCAGCAGAAGAGGGGTGCTTGAAGCTTGATGGCTCTAGAGCATTTTTAGAGAGATCCCAGAGCTGGTGGAAGTCTGTAGGACTTGTGTCACATTTGGTCCACAGAAAGTTGCCT